>JACEFZ010010710.1:605000-661985 GCA_014155875.1 Cepaea nemoralis | reverse complement strand
AAGATATGGCTCAAGAAATGAAAACATACCATTTCCAGAAACGTATTTCTAGCTAGAATTGTTGTCCCTTGTAAAACAGACGCCAAAAAGCAAAACATATCAAATCGACAAGTTGATAGAAGAGCATCGTTATGGGTGCTTGAGACTTCCGCCGTACCATTCTCATTTTACCCCTATAGAACTTGTGTGGGCTAAAATTAAAGGACAGGTGGCAGGTGACAATACTATATTCAAATTGTCTGACGTCAAGATACTAATCCAGTCCGCGCTATTAAATATTTATAAAAGTTACTGGGAAAATGTGAGGACCATGTGTTGAAAGAGGAAGAAGACTATTGGAGAAAGGATGGATTGAATTTTATGCAACCGAGAGCAGTCATCAACCTGCTGGAATCGTCCGACACAGATTAAGGTCTGAGCAGATCGCAGACCTTAATCCACGTGCACACCAACTGGGATATTTTGCTACAAATATTCAGAAGAATTGCAGGCCCTAAACATTACAGCATCGGCATAAACAATACAACTTGTTAATGGCAACAGTTTTTATTCCACAGTGATGAATTTTCAATTCCGTGAGCCCTCAACGGTGACAAACAACTGACATTGAAAAAACAAAAAGCTCTAGATGCATCGAATACCAACCGAAGAGTAATATTGTGGTGGGAACTGACATATTGTGGCATAACAAAAAACGTGAGAAGAAACACGTTGTCAAATGAGAAGACAACACACGAACATACGAATCATTCTATAAACTTCAATGAAAAGAGGACCAACATCTTGACCGTTAAGAAGGAAGTCCACTACAGAGACATTCACAGCTATATTCGTCGTACAAACATGTAATCATGTTCCATCTCAGCAGAGCAGACAATGCTCCCACTCCCAAACGAATCAGGATATACCTTGTGTTTGTTATCCGAACTGGCGGGGGCATTGACATTACTGTAAAACAAGTTTGTTAGCGCGAAATCACTAGTTTTTCATCAAAACATCAAAGAAATGCCGCCGCTTTTCATGATTTAAGTTGCTTTTGGACCTATCAAAGACATATTCCTTGGATGGGAGTAAATATAAGACGGCAGGAAAAATTTCATTACGATGTAACAGACAGTTTTCAAAATAATTGATCGTGAATGACGGCATTCATTTCTGCACATACTATAATTCACCAATTGAATGACAATTTTCATTGACTATCTTTATTACTATTAAAGAGTATTATTGTTTTATACTTGCACCAACGTACTCCACTCGTGATCATTTGAACACAAGGCGTGCGCGTGAGTGCGTGAAAGTATTTAAAACAGGGGGCTTCATCAATTGACGAAGGATCACCGACAGATAAACTAAACATTCGTGTTAGGTCTTCCTACATACACGAGTGTTCACCTTCTGCCTTTGCCTACCAAGTGAATCCCAGTCTTTTCTATCGGGACCATCCCTTTAGACATTCTTATAACGAGCCATAATTTCTAGAGACTGTCGGCAAACTCTTGGATAGGGATTTCTGTCTGTTTTGATAGAATTACCCTAACGGTCGGTGACACTGATCCACACAGCAACAATGCTGTGAATATTCTCTTAACGATCTCAATGTGAACCATGTTTTGTGGTTGACATATATCGTTCAGCGTGGGAAAGATGAAGTCTGAAAGCTTGAGCTAAATATAACGTCCAGGCTGTTTGTGACACAATTGGGATTCCTTTGTCTTGTTGTTGTTATGGTGGTGGTGGTGGTGGTGGTGGTGGTGGTGGTGGTGGTGGTGGTGGTCTTCTTCTTCTTCTTCTTCTTCTTCTTCTTCTTCTTCTTCTTCTTCTGCTGCTGCTGCTGCTGCTGCTGCTGCTGCTGCTGCTGCTGCTGCTTCTTCTTTTTTTCTCTTTCTCTTTCTTCTTCTTCTTTTACTTTTTCTTCTTCTTCTTCTTCTTCTTCTTCTTCTTCTTCTTCTTCTTCTTCTTCTTCTTCTTCTTCTTCTTCTTCTTCTTCTTCTTCTTCTTCTTCTTCTTACTATTCCCTGCTTCCCTTAATGGCAGCCCCAGTTGCACACAGGCGTGCTAAACATATACTAAGTATTAATGAACAAGAAATGAACTTACCCCAACCTTGCTCTTTCCCTCGACGCTGCTTTGATTATGTAATCCTTTTGGTGAAACACAAGGTACGATGTGGTCTCCTGCGCAGGGAATTTTACTCCTCTGATTTGCTAATCCGACTATGGTTTGTTTCTCTGCAGAATGAGGAGACCCTGAATTTTGTGATGAAGACGAGGTTGTGACTGTTGACAATGATAGCAATGTCTGTGACGATGATATAAGAGGCGAGGCTGTTGAGAAATCGAGATCGTCTGGAAGTTGATACGATAAAAAACTATCGTTGGTATTATGTATGCTAACACTGCTGGACTGTACCGGTTTTCTACAGCTGCTATCGCCGTTATTAATTCTATCATAACCATCAATGCTACTTCCTTCCTTTGTGAATATGCAGTTATTCCTTACATGCGGATTCACGGTAGCTGAATTATTCTTTTTAGAAACCGATTCCGCTGTTCCATATGGCAGCTCTCTCCCGCTTGAGTTCTTTGGCGTCACTGCGATGACTGTATGAATAGTCTTTTTATCACTAGTTCTGATGCCCTGTGAGTTTTCCCCGTTGATAGATGTAAAGGAATTGTTCCCTACACTTTTCCCCAAAGAAGCGGCCACTGGAATCCGTGTTGATTTTGGTGACACCACAACGCAGTTGGCCATCTCAGAGGGCACATCAGTCTGCAGGATGTTCTAGAACTGTGATTTGCAGCTTGGGCAATGATTCTTTTATAGATCAAAGCAACATGTTATATACAATTACCCCCACTCCGTTCAACCTCAGACGAAAAGTTATATTAGGGTACATCACTTGGCTCAGATTAATAAACATGTGACCGACTCTGCCACAAACATAATATTAATTTGATGTGGTTGTGTCCAAAGAGGGACATGTTAACAAAACAGGTTGAATACAGCCGTTCCGGTCGAGCATCCCGTATACTTGTTCTTCAATGAGATGACGGTGTCAGTTTGAAATGATTGATTAAAATCCCAGGTTCTTCTATCCATACGGTGACTTTTTTCATACTGAGCCCTATTGAATATATTTAGTTCTATTACCTTCTCTGATTGCCATTCAATCCTGTAAATGCGTTAAATTTTTTTCAGTGTAATAACACGTGTGAGAAAGTGTGAAATAACTGCCGCAATACCAGTGCATCCTGAATTTTAACGGTAATCTTTACATTTCAAACACGCATGTCTACTATCGTTCATCTCCTACCTGAATACATCTTACACTAACAACTCAACAACTGACACTAACAACTCAACAACTGACACTTTCAACTCAACAACTGACACTAACAACTCAACAACTGACACTAACAACTCAACAACTGACACTTTCAACTCAACAACTGACACTAACAACTCAACAACTGACACTAACAACTCAACAACTGACACTTTCAACTCAACAACTGACACTAACAACTCAACAACTGACACTAACAACTCAACAACTGACACTTTCAACTCAACAACTGACACTAACAACTCAACAACTGACACTAATAATTCAACAACTGACAATAACAACTGAAATCCTTATACTAAGAACTCAACAACTGTTGTATTAACGGCTCAACAGCTGAACCTAACTGCTCAACAACAGACAATAACTCAACAAATGACATGTACAACGCTACACCTTAAGCTAACAACTCAATAACTGATACTAACAACTCAACAAATGACACTTACAACTCAACAGCTTAAACTAACAATCCAACGACGTAAATACACAACTCAACAATTTATACCAACACCTCGACAATTGACACTAACAACTCAACAACTTGCACTAACAACTCAACAATTGACACTAACAACTCAACAATTGACACTAAGAACTCAACAATTGACACTAACAACTCAACAACTTGCACTAACAACTCAACAACGTACACTAACAACTCAACAATTGACACTAAGAACTCAACAATTGACACTAACAACTCAACAACTTGCACTAACAACTCAACAACGTACACTAAAACCTCAACAAATGACACTAATAACTAAACAACTGACAGTAACAATTCAATTTAAGCTAACAACTCAACAACTGGCACTAATAACGCAACAACTGACAATAACAACGCAACAACTAACACTAACAACTCAACAACTGACACAACTAACTCAATAACTGACACTAATATCTCAACAACTTTAACAACTCAACAACATAAATTAACAACTCAATAAATTATACTAAGAACTCAACAATTGACACTAACAACTCAACAACTTGCACTAACAACTCAACAACTTACACTAACAACTCAAGAAATGACACTAATAACTAAACAACGGACAGTAACAACTCAACTTAAGCTGAAATCTCAACTACAGACACTAACAATTCAACAACTTACACTAACAGCTCAACAACTTATACTAACAACTCAACAACTTACACTAACAACTCAACAACTCAACAATTACACTAACAACTCAACAACTGACACTGGATGGTCTGTGCACCCAATGGCATGGCTTCCATACCTTATAAGAGGAAGCAAACTCACTCGCCTCAGATTATAAAGCACGGGAGACGCAAGAAGCAGAATCTTGTGGCGGCGAACTTGGATGTCAAGCATCCATCAGAGAAAACAAAGGCTAAGAGTATGCGATCTATACAGACGGTTCGCCATGATCAATGTTCATGGGGTTTCACGGCACACTCAATACAACAGGAGGAGTGAAGTTAGTGAGCTGTTGCTACGACCACATGCATTCTAAAAGCTGGCGGTAGCTCAGTGACTGGTACAATCAAGAACATCAGTCAACACAGAACTGGTACAATCAAGAACATCAGTCAACACAGAACTGGTACAATCAAGAACATCAGTCAACATAGAACTAGTTGAATCAAGAACATCAATCAACACAGAACTGGTACAATTAAGAACATCAATCAATACAGAACTGGTACAATCAAGAACATCAGTCAACATAGAACTAGTTGAATCAAGAACATCAATCAACACAGAACTGGTACAATCAAGAACATCAGTCAACACAGAACTGGTACAATCAAGAACATCAGTCAACACAGAACTGGTACAATCAAGAACATCAGTCAACATAGAACTAGTTGAATCAAGAACATCAATCAACACAGAACTGGTACAATCAAGAACATCAGTCAACATAGAACTAGTTGAATCAAGAACATCAATCAACACAGAACTGGTACAATCAAGAACATCAGTCAACACAGAACTGGTACAATCAAGAACATCAGTCAACACAGAACTGGTACACTCAAGAACATCAGTCAACATAGAACTAGTTGAATCAAGAACATCAATCAACACAGAACTGGTACAATTAAGAACATCAATCAATACAGAACTGGTACGATCAAGAACATCAATAAACACAGAACCCGTACGATGAACTACTCTACACCGATGTATTTGTTAAGGCAGCCATCGAAGCATAGATCCATTTGTCAAGGGTGCAGTGATGATAAGCTAACTGATCAGTGAAGAGCAATGAAAACATCTTGAAAGAAACGGGTTCCATAAGAGAACTGGCTACTCAGATGAAAAGTAAACAATCCGCATTCTTTGGACATGTCATGAAAAGGAGAACATTTTAATAGGTGGGATAAATAGGAAAGTGGAAAGGAGAACATTGGAATAGGGGGTAAATAGAAAAATGGAAAGTAGAACGCTGTAATAGGCGGCGTAAATAGACAAATGGACAGGAAAACATTGAAATGGGTGGCGTAAATAAAAAAGTGGAAATGGGAACATTGGAATAGGTGGAGTAAATAGGACAGTAGGAAAGAGAACATTGAAATGGATGGAGTAAATCGGAAAGTAGAAAAGAGAACATTGGAATCGGTGGAGTAAATAGAAAAGTGGAAATGACACTGGAAATGACTCTGGTATGGGTGGGGCAAATATGGAAATGGGAATATTGGAATAGCTGGCGTCAATACAAAAGTGGAAAATTGAATATTGGAATAGGTGGGGTAAATAAGAAAGCGGGCATGAAACAGAAACATGAGAAGACTTTGAGAGAGGTTACAGGTAAAATATCGTTTTATATTGGAATAGGTGGGGTAAATAGAAAAGTGGAAAAGAGAATATTGGAATAGGTGGGGTAAATAGAAGAGTGGAATGGAGAACATTAGAATGGGTGGTGTCAATAGGAAATGGAAATGAGAACATTGGAGTAGGTAGCGTAAATATAACAGTGGAAAGGAGAAAATTGGAACAAGTGGTGTAAATAAGAAAGCGGACATGAAATAGAAACATGGGAAGACTTTGAGAGAGGTTACATGTAAAGACATCGTTTTATGGAACAAATGTATGTCTGAAATAATTGGCAGCGCGCGAGACAGAAGGCTGTGGACATACATGACGACCAATGTCATACAACATCAAACTGTAAGAAGATGAAAAAGTCGACTATAGAACTACACTAAGTGGGTAGAAATGTCCTCAAGCAATTGATTAAATAAGGGGCGTCGCGGTGGTATAATGGCTAGACGCCTGATTGCAGATTACTTTGTAATGGGGTCGAATCCTCAGAGAGGAGGATTGTTAATAGTCACCTGGTCTCCCATGTCGACCCAGGCTAAATAGGTACCCGGAAATGTCTTTGGAATCCAACACAGACTAAATAGGTACCCGTAAAATGTCTTTGGCGTCTAATACAGTCTAAATAGGTACCTGTAAAATGTCTTGGGAATCTAACACAGTCTAAATAGGTACCCGTAACATGTCTTGGGAATCCAACACGGCTAATGTGATATTTACCACATCACCACTGTGACGCCGATTGGTCAATAAACATACCTGTCTAGCACCATATGCTGGATAAACCTTTTTTTTTTTGCATATCCTTTACAGGACATCGCTGTCAACACCAGCATCTTTCAGCTGTATGTTGATTTCTTGGCACGATTACGCTCAGTAGTTTGCCATTGCTTTCTGAGCGGCCGGACTCACATACCCCGTAAGTTACCGATGCGATTCGAATCACTGCTGATTCTCACCGTCATCACGTTACCTACGAGAGTATACGAGATTACGGAGAAAATTCGCTAACCTCTAAGCCAGGAAGCCGGCGGATAAACCTTAAGGTGTGTATAAAGGCACTTTACATTTTTAAGTGAATAAACACATGTGCCCTAAACGAAGATGAGAACAGTGAATGACCCCATTTGCCGCCACGAAGTGTGCATGCCACATGGTGCAAGCGAAAAAAAATCAGTATCACGTGTTTTAGCCACGAGGCTGCCACGTTTCCTCCTGGGCTGCTTTAAACAAAATGAAGTAAAGGTCCTGTTGCACGATGTAAGGTGCACTGGGCATATTGTGCTAAAGCCATATTTGTATAACCTAATCGAGAACATTTGTTGGTGATGTAATCAGTATCACAAAGGCCGCCTTCACTTCCCAAAACATATACCGGTACTAATTTTAATCTGGGTTGATCTGGGAGTCCAGGTCAGATTCGAGAATCCGCCCCATTGCGGATTCGAACTCATGAACACAAGGCCGGTAAGCCAGCATCTAGCCACTACGCTACACCGTTGCTGCCTAAAAGAATTTACCGCAGCAGGAACTTGGTGTGGGTGTGTGGAGTGTTAGCACCATGATATGGGCGTCCAAAGAACAGGCGATCAGTTTTACTATCCCGTAGCGAACGTCGAGCACAGGAATCGAACACTCGACAGACAGCATTCATACCATAGCTAGAGTAAGCTCCTAACAGCTATACCAACGCTCCCGATTCTCTCCAGATACACTTCCTTTTAATTATGTAAGAGTACGAATTAGGTTAATGTATTCAATTGCCTTTACGCTTCAGCGAACATCGAATCCAGGACTCAATGGCAAACAGCGGGGCCCCGCAACCACCCTACCATTACACAAGAATATTAACTCTATTACCGTTCTCAGAAATAGTTGCATGCTTCAGAGAAAACCCACACTGGTAACTGATTGAGCCTTCAAAGAGTTTATGAGTTCATTCATCTTATCATGAGTGGCGGATATCACTCACACATCCACATGAATGCCCATGTATAAAAACCACTCACACAGACCGGCTGGCCTTCATGTGTGACATGCGCCGTCTAATAACCAGATCCCGCCAACATTAATCAATATTATCGTCGCATGCACGCCAGCAATATCAACTTCCTTCTAATGGATCAACCAAACGGAAATAATTATATATGTAACAACACGCGGCATGGATGCGTCTTTGTTTTCCCTTCTCCTAAAATAATACTTGGAAAAAATCCCGATGAAGACGGCTGGCGGAAACGACCGTTAATTCCATTCTGGAATGGTTGATAGGCTTTAACCCAATGGAAAAGAGGCCATTGTACGCGCCTTAAGATAAATGATGCTGGATGGACTGAGACGATGGCAAGGAGGAATGTCCTCTGCAGAGCTGATCCAGAACACTGAACACTGAGATTTGTGGAGAGACATGAACGATTACGCCAACTGGAAAGGTACTTGATGATGAGGACGATGATGAGGACGAAGGTACGGTCCATCCATCCATCATATGCCATGCCGGTAAGCGTGGGCGGTCATGATTCGCCATGGCACTCGATCACCAGAGTCGTGGGTCAGCTCAGTGTTCCGGTCTCGGCCATGCCACGTGGCCAAACCATCCAGGTATTTACTTCTCTGTCTTCCTCTTGTTTGTGTTGGTAGGTGGGGAGATTTGTGGGTGGGTGGGGATGTGTGTATATGGGTATGGGGTGTGTGGTTAAGGGATGTGTGGCTGGGGGATGGATGGGTGGGTAGAGGATGTGTGGCTGGGTGATTGTATATGAGTAAGGGTGTGTGGTTAAGGGATATGTGGTTAAGGGATGGGTGGGTGGAGGATATGTGGGTGGGTGAGTGTGTGTAGGTTAGGAGATGGTGCGGGATGTTTGCATGGGCGAGCTCGGGATCTGTGAGTGGGCTGGGGGAGATGGGAGATTATGTGGGTGGTTGCGGAATTTGTGTGTGGGTAGGTGCGGGATATGTGAGATGGCGGGGAGATGTGTGTGTGTGCGTGGGGGATGTGTGGTTGAGGGATGTGTGTTTGGCTGGGTGGTTGGAGGAGGATATGTGGGTGAGTGATATGTTGGTGGGTAATGGGACGGGTGGAGGATATGTGAGTGGGTGGGGAGATGTGTGTGGGTGGGGGATGTGTGGGTTGGGGAATGTATGTGTGCTTGGGGTGTGGGTGGATGGGATGTGTGGTTGATGGGAGGTGTGTGTGGGTGGGGAGATGTGTAGGTGTGGGGATGTGGTGGATGGGTGGGGAATGTATGTGTGCCTGGGGTGTGTGTGTGTGGTTGGGTGGGGGGGTGTGGGTGAATGGGGGATGTATGAGTGGGTGGTGGATGTGTCTCATAACATGGTAATATGCATTGTTTATGTTTACAAAATTCATTTGACAATGCTTTTTCCTATGCACTACTGACGAACGAAAGATGAGTGATTGGAAGGGCCGAATGTAAGAAGGGCCTGCGTGCCCAATTTGTTACCCTTTGAAAATAAAGTCCGTTCGTTCGTTCGTTCGCTTCTTCTCGATCTTGTCAGTTGTCACCAAGTTCTACAATTTATTTCTTCCCATAACTTGTCCAAACAATTTTGACCGCCTAATTTCTCTAATCAGTGTACGATTTTCATTTGTTTCTTGTAGTAATTGGTCATTGGTTTTTCTATATGTCCATGGTATTCTTTGTATTTCATTCAGAAACCACATTTCCACAGACGTCAGATGTTTTTCAGCTTGTTTGCTCATTGTCCAAGCTTCACATCCATACAAAAGTATAGATTCTATATAACACCTCGGCGTTCTTTTTCTCGTTGCAATTGACATCTTTTTATTGGTCAGTATGTTTTTCATCTGGCAAAAAGCTACTTTCGCCAAGGCAATTCTTGTTCTAATCTCTTCAACGCATCTCCCATCATATGTTATGACTGTTCCGAGATAATTGTACCGATTGACTTGTTGAAGAATATTTCCATTTACTTGTATATTACATTGTGGCATTTCCTTGGTCCTAATGACGACAATAAAATGTGTCTTCTTACAATTTAATTCTAACCCTAGCGAAGGTACGGTACTAGAGCTAGATGTTTATACATCAATCGCTACTCAATGGCTGATGTGTTCAGCATCACACCGGCCGACTTTACTTCCCAAGACGAACCTACACAACCTAGAACCCACTTTACTTCCCAAGAAGTACCTACACCACCTGGGACCCACTTTACTTCCCAAGACGTCCCTACACCACCTGGAACCCACTTTACTTCCCAAGACGTACCTACACCACCTGGAACCCACTTTACTTCCCAAGACGTACCTACACCACCTGGAACCCACTTTACTTCCCAGGACGTACCTACACCACCTGGAACCCACTTTACTTCCCAAGACGTACCAACACTACCTGGAACCCACTTTACTTCCCAAGACGTACCTACACCACCTGGAACCCACTTTACTTCCCAGGACGTACCTACACCACCTGGAACCCACTTTACTTCCAAGGACGTACCTGCACCAGCCTGGAACCCATTTTATGCCGGCTCTACCTGGCAGCCCGTGTCACTTTTACTAATTCAAATCCGCCATGATGCGAAGCGAACCTTTGACCTCCGGGGCGGCAAGCGAGTGTCTAGCCACAACCCTACTGCGTGAAATTAATGAACTTCTATTAAATGTGTGAACATGTTGGACAGTTATGCATTGTCTAGCACCCAGTTTGATAATGTTTATATTTCTAGTTACAATCGACAGAGTCAGCTGACTTAACCTAAAGGAAAATCTTACTGGAAGCGCTGCCAGAAAATATCAACAACAAGTCAACACAGTTATTTCTTCTTAGAATGCAGAGAATCCCATGGACAACTGGAAAGACAATACCCAGGTTCTTTAAGGGGACAATAACGAACACACTGTATCAATCGCATCAGGATAAACAATCTGCATTTTTAGAACACGATTATAGAAACTATGAAACCCAGAACCAAAATCTTGCACTCCGGACATTCCCACACGCGCACATGGACAACAATCACCTTCCTGTGAGGGTAAAACCGTGGGAAGCTGTTTTTGCGGCTGACCCAATCACATTCTGAACCGGTGAGGGATCCTAATTGTAACTTCTCCTTGAAGTTGAACCGGGTAATAAATAGCACAAATCCTTAAAAGTAAGGACCGAAATATGTGGCGAGACTTGAATGCCTACGCCACTGGGCAAGAAAATTCATGATGATCATGAAACGAGAGAGCCTTAGGAAGATTATGACAACCGAAAAGAGATCAACAGAATGAGAAACATATAAATGAATGCACACGTGCTTTAGACAGGTTTATGGGGACAACAATAACTACGGCCGAAATGAAAACCACAGGAATCTGATAGAGCAGCTTCATGTTCAGGACTTCGCTGATGAAACTGACCTCCTGTCCCACACATGAAATCAGATGCAATATAAACTAAGCCCGTTTGATGGGGGGTCACAAGAATTATGACCGGAAAGAAGCGGAAAGAAGATCGTGAGGACACACCATGCAAAAAAATAAAATAAAAATAAAACATAACCCAATCTCGCTGGATTAAATCTCACTTCAAGATGTCAAATTTTACATCTATTTTTTACGATAAAGTAGTTGCATGTCCTTTACATGACAATGCGCTCAACCCCAGCATGCTATTTGCTGTTTGTGGTTTACTAAAGAAAACCCTAACCTGCACAGTTCGCGTTTACTGCATTAGCCTTAATATCCTCAGGCTCAGGGCCCTTCTTCCCAGTCTCACACTGCAAGGTATCGGGTGTATTTTTAATGACTGTGCAGTGTTTGAAAATATTGCCGGTGCAAGTTATGCATTCACCCTCTGTAAAGTTCATGCAACATAATAGGTGAATACAAAACTTGGACCGGCAAAATTTGCAAACACTGCACAGTCATTAAGAATACACCCTGTATTACAGGCAGTAGATGGTAGTTTGTTTTACAGTCATTTACTAGTCACTGCGGGCTCTGTGGCGAAGTGCTTATGAATGCAATCCGTAATCCCACATAACGCCACCTTGCTTTGATTTCCATACAATGGTATAAGTGCCGGCCGTTCAGAAATCAATGGGACAAACAAACTACTGAATGTAAACTTGCCCAGGAATCACAAACAGCCAAAACATGTTAGAGTTGACTGCTACGTCCAGTAGAGGATATGCAACTAACTTTTTTTTTTTTACTTGTGAATTTTATTTTCAGTAGTTTGTCTTTGCTTTCTGAACGGCCAATGTCTCACGCCATCGAAATCAACGCAACGCCATCTGCTATTAAACAACGTCCGGGTGATTCCCGGTGTGTCGAGGAATTGTGAAACTACATTCATTAACCCCTAAACCACAGACTAAACCTATTTATGCGTGAAAATATTTGTGTGTATAATTCTATCCATGTGGTGCTTGTATGTTTTTGTGTCCGGTCAAGTGAAACTTGGCAGAAGCAAAGGTGAATATCCGTTATATACGAAACAGGCATTAAAAATAAATCCACAGTTTACTGAACAACACTTTAAATAATACCTCAACGGGTACCCGAATAATTAACACAAATACACCAATACAAAGAGCATACAGAGTGACATCTTTGCTTGGAATTGAAGCAGACTTGTCTAAACATACGTTATTTCCCAACATGTTTCTTTGTATGTCAACTGGCAATTTTACACATCAGTCCATCTACACACATACCTACAGATGCCGAAATATATCCATCATCTTCAGTGCGCACACCAAAATACCATAACACAGCCTCGGATAAGTTTATGTCACAAATATAGCTCACTAAATATATTAGGGCCGGTCTCTCTGGCTGTGGGGTTACAACACTTTCTCTCTGTAATCCCGTTTATTACGCTGAGTCTCGTAGCGGAGCGAGAGCTGAGGCGGTTCGACCCCCGCTCGTGACTTGCGGGATACTGAGCCGGCCGCTCAGAAAGCAATGGCAAACTACTGAGCGTAATCTTGCCAAGAGATCAACATACAGCTGAAAGATGCTGGTGTTGACAGCTAAGTCCTGTAAAAAAAAATTTATATATATATATATTAGGGCTGCGACCGATTAATTTAAATTTAATAGTTAACTTTTGAAAAATTAACGATTGATGAATCGTTAATTTCGATTAAATCAAAACATTTATAGTCATATAACTCACACTATAGTCGAGTTTGTCAAAAATCGAAATAAAACCGGATTGTCTTGTTCATATGCCATATAATAACCAACTATGCAAACAGACGAGTATGTTGACAGTATTTGGTTCAAGTGACGAGCGCGTCTTATTAACAATATAACCAGCAGAGCTGAACAATCGTTCACATGGAACTGAGGTAGCCGGTATGCACAGAATGGTCTTGGCAAGGAATGCCAATTTTGGATTTCGATGCCATTAAATTTCCACCATTGTAAAGTGTCAACCAATTCAGCAACTTTCTTCTCCATTTCAGACTCAATTAGCTTAATACTTTCTTCATTTAGTTCACTTATAGTTTCATTGTCAATGTCAGCATCATTCGTTGCAGCAGTCTCCGTCTGCTCATCATGAACATTAACTGCTATCTGTTGTTCAATACGTGACCAAGTACGTTCTCTTGCATCTTTTGACAAACACTTGGACCAAGTGCTGTTGCAATCTGTAGTATTTCAATACTTGTCATATTAGCTACACATTCACTGAAGTCATTAATAGATGCTGCCTTAAATTTAGCTATGTAGCCCGGATCATCATCGTATACAGTCATATGCTTTGTCAAGCGATGATAGCAGTGGCAATACACAGCTACATGAAACATAATTTTGACCGCCAAGCAGGACTGTGGTCTGACAAAATAAGTCCAAAACTTTGACATATTTCGAAATCTTCTCCTAATCTTAATCTGACAGTTTTGAACCTGTGTATTGCTTCTTTTCATCTGACATGTAGACAGTTAATGCTTCTCTGACCTGTAGAAGACTCTGTAGCATAATAAACATACTGTTTCATCTTGTTGGTACATCTTGCAGCAGCTTACACAATGGTGACTCAGTACAATTCTGCAGCTCTGTTGTGTTTGCAGCACTATGTTTATAATGTCCGACAATTTTTTGACATTCGGTTCATTTGTATAAGTGATTGGAGAAAAGTTTTCAATTAATCGTTAAAAAAAAAGTTTTGGACACTTTTCTCATGAATGGGTACAAGGGTACCACCTGGACGGGGACTTTGTTGCAAAGGTTGCCTTTCCTCTCTCCGTTCTCAGAAACCAGCAGGGTGTGGAATTTGGGTACGGGGAATTTTACATCCGTGGAGAGGCATATTGTGACGTAACCGGGTCATGATTCACTTCCACACATGGAGGACTGCCTGGATTTAGACCTAGGGTAGACAAGTTTCCTACACAGATTTGGGGTTATTGTTTATTTTTTTTTCTACGCTGGCTTTGAACTCAAACGTAGTTCATACACGTGCTACTACTTCTAGTAGACTTGACTTACTTTTGCGTGTGGAATTAGTTTTCGGTATTACCAGCGTCAATTGTATTTGTATGGATGTGAAACTTGGACAATGTGCAGTCAAGCTGAAAAACATCTGATAGCTGCAGAAATGTGGTTTCTGAGGAAAATGCAAAGAATACCATGGACAGATAGAAAAACCAATGACCAAGTACTACAGGAGACAAATGAAAATCGTAGACTGATTAGAGAAATTAGACGAAGACAGTCAACATTTTTTGGACATATTATGAGAAGAAATGGATTGGAGAACTTAATGACAACTGGTAAGATCGAAGCGAACAGACCAAGAGGAAGACCGAGAGGAAAATATCTAGATGGCTTGGCCACATGGCATGGACGAGACAGGAACACTGAGCTGATCCACGACTCTGGTGATCGAGTGAAATGGCGAGTCATGACCGCCCACGCTTTCCGGAATGGCACATGATTAATTGATTACCAACGTCCTGATTGGCGAGAGCCACTGGTAGCAGGGGAAAGCTAATCCACACGAAAAATTCAGTCCAGTGCATTAGAAGTAGTAGCAGGTGCATGGACTATGCTTGAGTTCAAAGCCAATGAACGAAGTACAAACTATGTTATGAACTGGCAACAGCTAGGACAACAACAGTCAGAGTTTTGAGAGTATGCCTGATTCCTATAGCAACATACGGGTGTAAAAACTGTATGTTTAGCACATCAGCGGAGACCACTTACGCTAATTTTAATTTTAATTTTTTAAATGTTTGCATATCCTTTACATGACATCGATGTCAACATCAGCATCTTTCAGCTGATTGTTGATTTCTTGGCAAAATTACGCTCAGTAGTTTGCCATTGCTTTCTGAGAGAGCGGCTCACATACCCCTAAGTTACCGACGCGGTTAAATCCGCTACCGATTCTCGTCGTCGTCACGTTACTCTCGAGAGTAAACGGGATTACGGTGAAAGTCGCTAACACCTCGGCCAGGGAGACCGGCGCTAATTTTAATACAAGTAATATAAAGGTAATGCAAATTCATTGGACAGAACAAGTTTTAAAACACACATATCTATCCAACAGGAATGCAACATGGAAGAAGAATGGTTATTAAAACAAATACAACTGAGGAGAATGAAGTATTTTGGACATACAAAAAAGACGTGAATGCCTGCAAAAGTTAACAGGAGAGAGATGTACAAGGATTAGAAGAGAACAAGACGTCAACGTTAATGGATTCAAGATGTGAGGGATAACTTGCACCTGACAGCTGCACATGTCGAACAGATGACGTAGGATAGAGAGAAATCTGCACAGACTGGTATGTGTTATGGGGTGGAGAGAGAGAGAGAGAGAGAGAGAGAGAGAGAGAGAGAGAGAGAGAGAGAGAGAGAGAGAGAGAGAGAGAGAGAGAGAGAGAGAGAGAGACAGACAGACAGACAGACAGACAGACAGACAGACAGACAGACAGACAGACAGACAGACAGACAGACAGACAGACAGAGAGAGAGAGTTCTGCAGAGGACAGGCCACTGGATTGGTGATGAGCGTCTGTTTTTCACCGTACATTAACAATCCTTTGGCAATAGGAAATTCCAAACAATCCTTTGGCAATAGGAAATTCCAAACAATCCTTTCGCAATATGAAATTCCCAAAATGTTCCGGTAAGCTGCTGCTAGGGTATTTTGAAATGAGACAATCTTCCGATTAATACAAGTAACCTTTCTGTTGTTGTGATGTGTGCACCTTTGTTTGTCCTTGTCTACGCTACAGAGTCGTGCATTGTTCTGTGTCTCAATTGGGATCTCTGAGAGTAGACTCTATCTCTTATGTTCATTTCACTGTTCTGGCATGATGTGAATTCTTGTGTAAAGTCAGAAAGGATGATATGTACTACCCGTCCTCCTGTAACCTGGCACAGTATAGTGGACGCTAATCCTTCTCACACAAGAGCGAAAACCTGGGAAGAGCAGTATGCAGGCTGGATGCGTTATACACCCTACAGCATTTGGGAATCTAAAAGAGCAGGTCGATTAAGACACCGCCCTGGCAAAGTTTCAAAAGTAGAAATTCATCCCACAGGCATGAAATATATTTATAGCATGTGTGATTTCTGGCATATACACATCTAGATCCTGGCCGGTATTATTGAGTTCATGCTGAGATTCTTCTTGTGTGGTCTGTGAGAGGGGACTGGTTACTTATGGAAATATACCTGTGCAATAGAAGTGATTCTATACCATACAAGCCAGTCCAAACCTATGTAGGCTTGTACAATGAAGTTGTTTCTTTATCAAAATGAAATCAGCACCAAATGTATACCAATAGTTTTCTAGAGGATTTGCATTTGTGAGCTCTTTCTTGTATACGGTCTAATTAAGTCCATGCAGTTAGCACTTGTTTGTGCTCATTCTAATCTACATTTTCTCGGGGGGGGGGGGGTTCTGTGACAAAGTGATTAAGTCTCCTTCCTTGTGTTATGAAGTATATGGTTTCTATTCAGGTCTTCATCATTCGGTTCAGGAGGGAAATATCTCGGAGGATCTTGGGGGGTTCTTCGCTGGAGCTACGGAGTTCGTGTTTTATACGACGCTTTTGACAGGTCACCATGCGGAAAGAGATCGAGCCATATGGGATAAACCCGGTACAACGAATTCGATCCACTCGCTCGTAAACCCTTAAGTTTTTATTTAACTCTTTCTGATCCTTTACATTTGTGTGCCCTAGCTGTTTCCTTTACATTTGTGAGCCCTTGCTGTTTCCTTTACATGTGTGTGCCTTAGTTGTTTCCTTTACATGTGTGTGCCCTGGCTGTTTACTTTACATTTGTGTGCCCTAGCTGCCAATCTACCTTTGGCCATTGTTTAAATATAATGCAAGACATAGCGAACGACTACATATACTTCATGTTCCTAAACCTAGGATAGACTTATTTAAAAAAATCTTAGCACTCAGTTGTGGAACAATCGTCCACAAGAAATAAAAGACACCAACAATCATTATACATACAGTCGCAACCTGTTTGAACACTACCTCAGAACAGACTACATGCCTCCTTTTAAAAAAAACAGCAACAAAGACAATAATAATGGTAAGTTGTCTCGAACAACAAACTAGCCAAAAAAAACAAAAACAAAAACATTCCCATATTTATGGAACGTTACACCCACCTTGGGTATTCATGATGTCCATGTTAAACATTGCCTCAACGAGTCATGTATTATTGATTATTTTTCATGCGTTTTAATACTTATTGTTCTTTTGTTGTCAAATAATTGCTTCATAAGAGATGTTGAATGAAAGAATGTATGAGAGAAAATAGAGAAGAAGGGCAGAATGTCAGACGGGCCGGCGTGCCCAATTCTTAACCCTTTGAAAATAAAGATTTACTTACTTACTTACTTACTTACTTACTTACTTACTTACTTACTTACTTACTTACTTTACTTTACTCTACTCTACTCTACTCTACTCTACTCTACTCTACTCTACTCTACTCTACTCTACTCTACTCTACTCTACTCTACGCTACTCTACTCTACTCTACTCTACTCTACTCTACTCTACTCTACTCTACTCTACGCTACTCTACGCTACTCTACTCTACTTTACTTTACTTTACTTTACTTTACTCTACTGTACTGTACTCTACTCTACTCTACTCTACTCTACTCTACTCTACGCTACTCTACTCTACTTTACTTTACTTTACTTTACTTTACTTTACTTTACTTAACTTTACTTAACTTAACTTAACTTAACTTAACTTAACTTAACTTTACTTACTTACTTACTTACTTACTTACTTACTTACTTACTTTACTTTCCTTTCCTTCCTTCCTTCCTTCCTTCCTTCCTTCCTTCCTTCCTTCCTTCCTTCCTACTTACTTACTTACTTAATTAATTAATTACTTACTTACTTACTTACTTACTTTACTTCCTTCCTTCCTTCGTTCCTTCCTTCCTTCCTTCCTTCCTTCCTTACTTACTTACTTACTTAATTAAATAATTATTTACTTACTTACTTTATTTCCTTCCTTCCTTCCTTCCTTCCTACTTACTTACTTACTTACTTATTTACTTACTTACTTACTTAATTAATTAATTACTTACTTACTTACTTACTTTACTTCCTTCCTTCCTTCCTTCCTTACTTATTTACTTACTTACTTACTTACTTACATACTTACTTACTTACTTACTTACTTACTTACATACTTACTTATTACTTACTTACTTACTTACATTGGCACCTTTCCGTCTTGACAGACGATAGTTTGGTACATTGTGCTTCAAAAAAGCTTAAATAACTGTCATATGGCAATAACTACGATCCATGGCGGTGGCGAGTGTGGCTGGTAAGGCCAATTCTTGCTGCAAATGTTTGCCCACAGTAGGTGCATGTGAAAACATGGTCATTTCCACCATTTTGCACCATCTTACGTCTCTCTCGCTCTGTGTGTGCTTTATCTGCAATCATTTTCTCCTTTGTCTTTATTCCATTTCTGATAGTTGCCCTCCATGCAACACGTTCAGCGGCGACGTGCTCCCATTGTGCATTATCAATGCCTGTATCAATCATGTCCCGCTTACACACATCTTTGTATCGTAGTAGAGGCCGACCCTGAGATGTCCTACCCGTCTGTAATTCACCAAAAAAGATGTCCTTTGGTATTCTACCATCATCCATCCTCCTAACGTGTCCTATCCATCTAAGTCTACGAAGACTGAGCATGGAATACACCGTCACACAACCTGATCTTTCCAATACTTCAGTATTTGTGATTTTGTCTTGCCACTTAATACCAAGTATTCTTCGCAGACACCGCATATGAAAGCTGTTTAAACGTTTCTCTTGGCGTGAGTAAGTTGTCCAGGTTTCACTGCCATAAAGAAGAGTACTAAGGACACAGGCTTGGTAGACGAGGACTTTTGTTTTGGCAGTAAGCTTCCTGTTCTCCCAGACTCTTTTTGCTAACATGTTCATTGTTGTTGCTGCCTTGCCAATCCTGATGTTGATTTCCTGATCGAGGGATAATTTGCTATTTACCTCTGATCCAAGATATGTAAAATGGTCTACTATCTCCAGTTCGGCGTCGTCAATAAAGATTGATGGTACACCATGTGCACCTTGTGACATAATCTGTGTCTTCTTTTTGTTAATTGTTAAACCAAATTCAGAACAAGCATTGGAGAATGCAGATAGTAGATGTTGTAATTCTTCCTCAGAGTGGGTCGTAATCGCAGCATCATCCGCAAAAAGCAACTCTCTGATTAGTACCCTGCTAATTTTGGTCTTGGCCTTCAATCTCTGAGCATTATAGAGGCCACCATCTGAGCGTGAGTGAATGTATATACCGTCATCCTGATCACGAAAGGCATATTTCAGTAGAAGTGAAAAGTATATCCCAAAGAGGGTGGGGGCTAGTACACAACCTTGCTTAACTCCACTCTTGATTTCAAACTCTTCTGAAGTTGAGCCATCAAACTTGATTATACCCTTCATGCCTGTGTGGAACGATTCCACAATGGACAGAAGAGTTGGTGGACAGCCAATCTTCTTTAGTGCTTTGAACAGACCCTCACGACTGACCAAATCGAATGCCTTTGTGAGGTCGATGAAGGCAATAAACAGTGGCTGATTTTGTTCCCGGCATTTTTCTTGCATCTGTCGCAATGAGAATATCATATCAATGGTAGACCGGTTCTGACGGAAGCCGCACTGTGATTCGGGGTAGACTTGATCTCCCAGGACTTGAAGTCTGCGCAGGACAATTCTGGCAAATACTTTCCCAACAATACACAGAAGTGAGATACCCCTATAGTTGTTGCAGTCGCTCCGATCTCCCTTGTTCTTGTACAGCGTTATGATGTTTGAATCTTTGAAATCCTGTGGGACTTGTCCTTCTCGCCAGCATAGCTCTATTAGCTGGTGGATCTGTAGAGCGAGGGTGTCTTGCCCACTCCTGATCACCTCTATTGGAATCCCATCCTTACCTGGAGCCTTGCCAGATGCAAGCTCATTTATAGCACACTTAACTTCTGTTATAGTGGGAAGTGTGTCCAGGTGGTCAAGAGTTGGCAGGGCCTCTATGGCGTTGAGGGCATCATCCGCCAGCTTGGTCTCACTTGAGTAAAGCTCTAAATAGTGCTCGACCCATCTATCCATCTGCTGTTTCTTATCAGTGATGATTTCTCCAGTCAAGGTTTTCAGCGGTGCACTTCTTTTGATCATTGGACCACAGGCTTTCTTTATCCCTTCATACATGCTTCTGATGTTTCCCTTATCACTTGCGATTTGAATGGACTCACATAACTTGATCCAATAGTCATTCGCACACTGCCTGGCAGCCTTTTGTACATCCTTCCTCGCTTGCTTCAGCTCACTCAGAGTGTTACGCGTTGGTCTTTCCTTGTTTCTTAAGAGAGCTATCTTCTTTTTATCAATCAAGGGCTGCAGTATCTGGCTGTTTGCCGCAAACCAGTCCTGCCTCTTATGATCCACAGTGCCGTAAACCCCTACCGCTGTTTTATAAATAGTTTCCTTAAGTTTACTCCATTTATCATTTACTATACAATTTTCTGATGTATCATTGAAAGCGTCCTCAAGTTGCTGTTGAAATTCAAATCACTTTCCAGGATCGTGAGTGTTAATAATATTAATCCTGGGGCTAGACTTGTGTTTAGCTGTGTAGATTCTCTTTGGTCTCAGTCTAACCCTTGCAACAACCAAAGAATGATCTGTATCACAGTCAGCACTGTGGTAACTTCGAGTTAATGATGTATGGTTCAGATGTTGTCTCCGTGTGATAATGAAGTCCAGCTGATGCCAATGGCCGGATCTTGGATGTTTCCATGTGACCTTATGCATCTCTTTTGTTTTAAAAAAGGAGTTTGTAATACATAGGTCATTTCTAGTGCAATGCTCCAGCAGCCTTTGCCCATTATCATTCATGCCACCGATGTTGTATTTTCCAAGGCACACTGGCCATGAACTCGAGTCCTTGCCCACACGAGCATTGAAATCACCGAGCATATAAATGTAGTCGGATTTTGGAACTGCCTTGATCGCAGAGTCTAGCTGCTCATAGAACGATATCTTTCACATCATCAGAGGAAGTGAGTGTCGGTGCATATGCAGTGAGAATGGTGGCAAATCCACAAGAGGTTGCCAAGCGCAGTGATAATAATCTTTCATTACCTCCAGCTGGGATATCAATCATTCCCAGTAGCGAATTCTTCACTGCAAAGCCCACACCGTGTTGCCTTTTTTCTGCCTGCCCTCTTCCCTTCCAAAAAAAGGTGTAATTGTTTTCCCTGAGTGACCCTTCCTCAGCGAGGCGAGTCTCCTGCAGGCCAGCAATATCAATGTTAAGACGATTGAGTTCAGCATCAATCACAGCCGTTTTTCTCACATCGTCAATATTTGTCAAGTCAGTGGAAAATCCTGGACACATGGTTCTCACGTTCCAGGTTGCAAGCCGTAGCTTGAGGTTTCTATTATTCTTTTTATTAGTACCTGGTGCATTGGTTTTACAGCCTGCGATTCAGATTTTGTCCTAGCCCCAAGCACCCATTGAAGCAGGCAGGCTGTGGCGGATCAGCACCCTAATTGGCCGGGGCTGCCCAGCTTGAGGCTGGCGGTAGCTGATCAGTGACACCTGTATGTGTCTCCCACCGTCAGAGGCAACGCGTGGCGCCCCATGTCTACGCCAACTGACAATGACTTATAACCCGTAACAGTTGCCTCTCGCTTTGATTCCGAGACCGGTTAAGACCAGGGATGGAGTTATTGCCTCTCCATAGCACAAAGCCTGGGCTAAAATAAAGAAACCATGTGTTGCCCTTGCAGCATGATCCCTCTCTCGGCCTGCCTAGTTCACTCCAGAGGAAAGTTAACACCTATACATCTGGAACAAGACAAGCTGCAGAAGCTGCCGGATCAGCAAAGCAATGCTCTAACTGTCCACTTGTCGGAGCTTCGATCCTAGACCAGCTGCCAACCAAGGCTTAGGGCCTGGTCTGCCCTGCCATGACTTATTTTGTCTTTGGGTTGCATTTCCTCGCACCACGATAAGGCTTGTACCCTACCAATTGCGCTCTTCCGCCCGAAGCCGTTGGCATAATGTGGGGTGTCGGGTTTGGTAAGCGCCGCCCAACATTCGGCGCTGACAGAAAGCAGGTAGTACCGTCTACTGTCATACGGTAGCTCAGTCATATCTGACTAAGACCTGACTCCAACTTACTTACTTACTTACTTACTTACTTACTTACTTTACACTTGTGTGCTCTAGCTGTTTCCTTTACATTTATGTTCTCTAGATACGAGGACCACATCTTCAAGGTGAGAATCATCTTTGTGAAATACAGACAGTGCAATGTACATTCTCGAGCTTGTTTCATATATTGCAGTAGATCAATATGGCCTTTTAAATAGCAGCGCTCGTTCTTAAACATCCGGTGTGCTAATGCTGAGGTAGCGGGTTACACCACTACACCGGTCTGTTCGACTAAAATGTTGACTTCTTGTCCTTGAAGTGGGGACGTTAATTACAAGTACCTTAGAAGTCGGAGAAGGTTAGCCTGATGGCGAGGGACACTGGTAAATGGGAAAAATCATTCATACCCAAAAATCAGTCCAGTGCACTAGAATTAGTAGCACGTGTATAGACTACGTTTGAGTTCAAAGCGAGCGAGCGCATCAACAGCAGCAGCAACAACAACAACAACAACAACAATAACATAGCTATTGTAAGCCCCCCCCCCCCCCCCCCCCCCCCCCCCCCCCCCCCCCCCCCCCCACCCCCCCCCCCCACCCACCCCCCCCCCCCCCCCCCCCCCCCCCCCCCCCCCCCCCCACCCCCCCCCCCCCCCCCCCCCACGTGCTGTAGTTAACGTTAGATATAGTGGAATATCGGGAGTTTTCCAGAATATGCGACCCACATGGAACATTAAATCACGAACGACAATCAGCTGTTAGAGTAGCTAACATATAAACATACATACATGCACGCTCCGTGGCGAAGGTGTTACAGACGCAATTCGTAATCCTGCAGATAGTGTTCGAAACACAGCAGCGGGCGATTTGTCAGCAGACCACCTTGTGTTGCTATTTTATGAAATGGTGTGGGTGACCGTCGTTCAGAAAGCAGTGGCAAACTACTGAGCGTAAACTTGTGAAGAGATCAGAAACAGCCAAGAATTGCTGGGGTTGACTGCCACATCCTGTAAGGAATATGCAACTAACTTTTTTTATATATGGCTGGCACCTTACCGTCTTGACAGACGGTAGTTTGTAAAATGGAATTATACTTCTCCGTAGCACAAAGCCTGGGGTGACTTTAGAGACCATGTGGTGCCCCTGCAGCATTACCCTTCTCTCGGCCTGCCTAGTTTACTCCTAAGGAAAGGTAACCAATACGTCTTGAATGAGACAAACTGCAGAAGCTGCCAAATCAGCAAAGCAAAGCTCTAAGTGTCTGCCTGTCAGAGCTTCGATCCTAGACCAGTTAGCGACCAACGCTTAAGGTCTGGTCTTCCCTGCCACGACATTTAGTCAATGTTACGCCATCAGCAGGGAAGGTTATGCTGACATTGTTCTGGGATTGTTAAGGAGTGCTTTTAACCAATTTCAAGAAGAAAGGTGACAATGTGAATTTTGAATTGTACTGTGAAGTTCTATCGATGCTTCATGATGCAATTTGAAGAAAACGTCTAGGACTGCTGACTAGAGGAGTATTGCTTCTTCATGAAAATGTCAGACATACATCTCGATTAACTCAGGAGAAAATTAACAAACTAAGGTGAGAAGTTCTGGAAGATTCACCTTACAGCCCCGACTTAGCCCCTAGCGATTTCCACCTTTTTGATCCAATGAAAACTCACCTTGGCGGGAGACATTTCGCGAATGACGCCGAAATTGAATGTGAAGTGAAAACGTGGTTTAGAAAACAGAGAACGCGGTTCTATGCAGCCGGTTTGGTAGGACTGATAAAACGATGGAATAAGTGCATCAATGTTGGGGAAAATTATGTTGAGAAATAAAGGGACAATGTATGTATAACAATAAACTGGTTTCAACTTATCATGTTTAGTTATTATTCTACAGCCATTTGTGACTTACTTATTGACTTCCCCTCTCGCTCGCGCGCACGTGGTAAATTGGCGACGACTTAACGCTTTCATCCTTCGGAAGACGCTGTTTTTAGTGTTTTCCTGTGGATTATGTTGTGTTATTTCGTATTCGTTTATTGGAAGTGTTCAAAAGAAGCCACGGAAGGCAGGTGATGGATGAAATTTTGAGGGCAGCCGACAGATAGTTGTTGGTTATGGTCTCAAATTTCGCGACGACAGGCAGAAGATATCTTTATTGGGACAATGGCTGCGGTCACCCGGCCAGTACGGTCACTGCCAGGAAGGAAAGCAACGGCAAACTACCTTCTTTAAAAGTGCCTAGTTCATTATGATTCGCCTAATAACCGGTCATCGCAAGGCAAGGACAGAGACATTAAAATTAGCAACATGGAATGTTAGGACGTTAAACGACGACGAAAAATTAGATAACATCAAACAAGAAATGAAAAGAGAGAAAATTAATATTTTAGGGATGTGCGAAACGAGATGGACAGGAGCAGGCATTAAGATAGATGAAGATTTTAAGATTATTTATTCTGGAGGAGAAGTTCGACAAAGGGGGTGGCAATTATCTTGGAGCGGTAAACATCAAAATCTGTTCAAGGATATTGGACCGTGTCAGACAGAGTTCTGCTTTTTAAATTAAGCTGCAGACCTTTTAGCATAAACGTTATTCAAGTATATGCCCCAACAGGGGAATCCAGTGAAGATAGTGTAGAGGAATTTTATAATGACATAGAGTCTGTTTTAAAGAAATGTAAAAATTCAGAAATGAACATCATAATAGGAGACTTCAACGCAAAAGTAGGAAATCGAGTTGATAGATACACAGTAGGAAACTGTGGTTTAGGAGAGAGAAATGAAAGAGGATACAGACTTGTAGAGTGCGCAAAAGAGGAGGAATTGATTGTAGGAAGCCCACAGTTTAAACAACGCCCTAGAAGATTATGGACATGGAGGAGTCCTAATAGCAGGATTAGAAACTAGATTTATTACATTTAGAAATGTGTTAACAATAGCAAAAACAGTTCCCAGTGCTGATTGTTATAGTGATCACAGATTACTTACATGTACATTGAGGGTAAAGTTAATGAAATTCAAGTATGTAACTGGAAACACAAAATATGATTTGTGTACATTGAGTAATGACAAGGAAATACAAAACAAATTCAACATAGAAGTACAGAACAGATTTGACATATTGTCTGATCTTGAGATCATATTCCAGGATGTGGATGATCAATGGGAAATGTTGAAGAATTCAGTCAGTTTGGCTGCAGAAACAACTATTCCAAAATTAAAGAAGGTGGGTCGTAAGAAATGGGCGACTGAAGAAATTTTAATACTAATGGAAACAAGAAGACTCAACAAAAACAATCTTGCCAAATATGAAGAAATTCACAGACAAGTCAGAATATTATGTAAGGAGGCAAAAGATGCATGGTTGATAAAAATTGCTTAGAAATTGAAAAACAACACAACAGTCAAAATATCAAATTCGTGCCATAAAGAATTCAGGAACTTACTAATAAAAGAACAAGTACATCAGCAGGCTGTCTAAAAACTAAAGATGGCTATATCATAATAGAAAACGATCAGATTCTACATGTATGGTCAGAGTATGTGAAAAACCTTTATGATGATAACAGAGATTAACCGTATAATATTCGATTTAATAATGAAGGACCGACAATTTTGAAGATGGGGTTCGAAATGTTCTTAAACCTCGAAAGCTGGCAAGGCCCCCGGTTCAGATAACATCAGAACTGAAATAATTAAAGCTTTAGAAGAAAATGGAATAGATCAAGTCACAAGACTGCTTAACACATTATATGATACCGGAGAAATACCTTCTGAATTATGTAATTCTATATTTATTGCAATCCCAAAGAAATCAGGGGCCTTGGAGTGTGATCAACATAGAACACTTAGTATGAGTCACGTCACGAAGATCTTGTTACGAATTATCATCCAAAGAGTGAGAAAGAAAATACAACCTGAAATAGGGGAAGAACATTGCGGGTTTGTAGAAGGAAAGGGTACAGAAACTTGAGTTGAGTTGAGTTAGGAACCGACATCACTGCACACAGGACATTCCCATACGTGCTCCGTCCCCTCGTTCAACAGCCAGCGAAGAGTCATACTACTAATCGTTCCCACCGCTATCTAATTACACGTTCTCCTGGTCTTCCCTTTCAGATTTGAGATTCTTCCAGAACCTCTGCCGATCCCCCGCAATCTCATTCTTTCCACATATGGGTTCACATTCTGTTCCTTCGCCTTCTCCATCTGGTCGCACAAGCGCACGACCACCTCCTCCTTGTCCATAGGCAGACTGCCACCAAGAGGTGTATTCCCTGCTAGCCTATCAGCCTGTTCATTCCCCCGTGCACCCGCATGGCCAGGGCAAAATGTCCATACAATTCTCACAATCTGTGACCTCTGAAGCGACGAGAGCCATTCCACACAAAACATTCCTTTCTCCACCTTACTAAGCATACTCTTTGAATCCGTAATGACTACAACGTGTGTTGCAGTCGTCTCCTTTAGCCACCTGAATGCCGCTGTTAATGCCTCCACCTCCATTCTCATGCTGGAGGTCGTAGTCTCATATGCCAAACTCTCCTTTTTCAAGACTCGTCCATTAGCCTTTGCAATAAAGACCCATCCACTACGTCTGTTTCTCACCACTGACCATCGGTGTAGATGACTATGTCACCTTGATGTGTGTTGCTCTGAATCAGCTGTTGCACTTCAAACTCAGTGCGGTCCTCTGCCCATTCTCTGCACTCACGACCCAGTGTTATTATTATATTGTGCCAGTCCGTCATGTCTTCGGAACTTCAACCCACTCTCTTTCACGATTGATGGTCTCTAAACCACACACCTGACGTATAGAAAGTTCTGTCTGTGCCATCCAGGACCTGCCTCGACTTAGTCTATGACCCTTAACCATATCCACTGCTGCATGCAGGGGGTGATCCCTGTCTGCGGCAACTCTCAGGTACCATTTGGTCTGAAATACCCTATGCCTATCCGTCATTGTTGGTAGCGCCAGGATATGCCTCATGCATATAATTGGTGTGTCCTTTGTGCATCCCAGGATTAACCGCATGGCAAAATTCTGTATGCGCTCCAACCTTTCAAACTGGCTCTTTGATACTGTCACCAGCCCCAAACCATACTCATTGACAGAAATTATTAACTGCTGAAAGAGCCTTACAGCATCCTCTGATCTACCCCGGTTGCTGCCATAGCCCTCAATGCATTAAGCCCCCTACCAGCCTTCACCACCAAAGCCTCCACATGATCCTTAAAAGACAAACACGTGTCAAAGGTGATACCCAAGTACTTCAATTTACTCTCTCGACTAAGAGGACATCCATTCAACATAATACCTGGGACATCTTCCTTGACGATCCGGTTATCCAGGGAGTACCACACAACCGATGCCTTGTCTGGATTAGACAACCATGGACAGACAGAAAAACCAATGACCAAGTATTACAGGAGGCAAATGAAAATCGTAAATTGATTAGAGAAATTAGACGTAGACAGTCAACATTTTTTGGAGATGTGTTGTTTAAGTCCCCGCTAATCACTGGTATCATGAAGGCTAATAGACTACAATGGCTGGGGCATATAGAAAGAATGGAAGATAATAGGGAAACAAAACTCGCTTACACACAGGAAATAAATGACCGAAGACCCCGAGGTAGACCAAGAAGGCGGTGGAGAGATAATACATATACAGACCTACAAGCACTTGGAATCAACGACTGGCAAGAGAAGGTCCACCAGAGAGACGAATGGAGACGGATTGTATCTGCAGCAGAGAACCTCAATGGCTCGAAACGCTGAAGAAGAAGAAGAAGTTATGAGAAGAAATGGATTGGAGAACTTGGTGACAACTGGCAAGATCGAGGGGATCAGACCAAGGGGAAGACCCAGAAGTAATACCTGGATGGCATGGCCACATGGCATGGTCGAGACAGGAACACTGAGTTGATCCACGACTCTGGTGATCGAGTGAAATGGCGAGTCATGACCGCCCACGCATCAAACGCCCGGCATCGCAAATGATATATATATATATATATATATATATATATATATATATATATATATATATATATATATATATATATATATATATATATATATATATATATATATATATATATATTCAAATTCTTCTTCTTTGTTGATTGCAATTTTTGTAATATATAAGTCTTGTAATTGGTTCCTATCCTATGTGAAAAATAAAATTGAAAATTATTCCGCGTCTAGGGACTGGGTCGACCCCAGAACTCCATGGATCGGAAACTATTTTACCACTACATGGAACCGAACCCTGCCCAATATATTTGTAAGCATTAGCACACAAAACACTACACCACAACTTCTCCGACAAATTCATTTAAAAGCACATGAAATTGCTATCCATTCCTACAAATAATTGCATTTCGAAGATTAATGGTTCTTTCTAGACTAAAAAATGGCACACACCGCCAAACAAAACAAATAAATCCGTTTGGAAATACAAAAACGATCGTACATAGTCCGGTGTTTGTGCTGATGAGGCGCGGCTGTAGCAACTCACAGTTTTCTATAACTAAAATTGCCGGGCACGAGGCTGAAGCGAGAGCAAGAGGAAAAGAGTGCATATATTGCCATGGGTGGGGAATAGTTGTGGGGGTGAGTGCGTCCGTTTAAATAGATTGGTGGTGGTGGTGGTAATCGTGGTTGGTGGTGGTGGTGGTCGTCGTTGTTGTGTTTGTTATGAATGAAGGTTAGAAGGGTGGATAGTTGACGCTGTAACAGAAAATCGGCGGTTGGGTATTGGTTGTGATTACGGGAAGAATAGGGGGAGCGTGAGAAATCACAGAGTCAAGTGTCGAGTATAAAGTGTTTTATTTGTATTCCCAATGTCGACAGCATTATATGCAAAGTATTGGTTGTTGTTGTTGATGTTTTTGCTGCTGCTGCTGGCGGTGCTGGTGCTTGTGCTGCTGCTGCTGCTGCTATTGTTGTTGTTGTTGTTGCTGTTGTCGTAGCTGTTGTTATTGTTGTTGCTGTTGTTGCTGTTGTTCTCATTGTTGTTGCTGTTGCTACTGCTGCTACTGCTACTGCTGCTGCTGATGATGTTGTTGTTTGTTGTTGTTATTTTTGTTGTTGTCGTCGTTGTCGTTGTCGTCGTCGTTGTTTTACGAACCTCGTCGTTCGAGTTGTTCACTCTTATACGACACGAAGAATCTGGGCAGTGGTGACAACTCTCCGTTCACATTATCAAGCAAACATCACACTATTTTCGATTATGTGCGCGAGATCACTCCAAGAGGCGGATTCATACACCTACCTAGGGCAACAGATAAAGATACCATAATTTGCATACAAAAGGCTAGAGGATTTATTATAGAGGTGGGAAATTTATGAAAGTCGAAATAAATTAAACTTAGAGTCAAACTTATATTATTAATTCTAACGTGTTGAGTCAAGAACTGACATAACAACACTAGAGACGTTCCCATTCGTGCTTCGTCCTCATTTGCAACAGCCAGCGACAGTCTGATTATTCATCCCCTGACCTTTCCTCTGTGTTTTGATTGTGGGCCAGATGCTCTGGTCACTCCCTGCAGCACCATTCTCTCCAAGCCTTGGTGATGTACCCGTTCTTCTGCACTACACACACGATTCCAAAGGGCCCATACCACATCTGCCTTATCAATCACACACCAATACCCGACCAAGTGCTGCAGACCCAGCCAATCTGTCCGGCTGTTCGTTTCCCATCACACCAGCATCTCCTGTGTGTGTGTGTGGGGGGGGGGGGGAGGAGAGAATCCCACAGATGTTATAGATTGTAACGTTACATAAATACTACTGTATGGATTAGAAACATTGAGAACAAAGAGAACGATAATATGTAAACTTCAAACATTCACTAATTGGTGTTGGCGCAAAATACAATAAATAAAATCGTATGACAGAATCAATCATGTGGAGCTCATGGTGAGACCTAGACAAATATTGGTGAATCAAGAGGTGAAGAACAGACGCCGAGGATATACACTGAAAGTACAAGAGAATAGTAACACTAGAAAGGCATTCGTCTGGAATCTACAATGGAAAAGAAGCCGCGGAAAACCCACAAACACATGGAGAATAGAAGTAGAGACAGAAATCTATAATAATGGGTAGACATGTACTGAGCTGCTTGGAATCGCTAAAGATTGGAACAATTTGGTTGACCCCAATGGAGGATACAGGACGAAAGAAGGCGAAAAGGAAGCGTGAGGTCTCCAAGCGGATATGCAAAACTTGGGTGCTGACTGCCGACCATCATCGTGGAAATAAATGTGTGCGTCTCTCTCTCTCTCTCTCTCTCTCTCTCTCTCTCTCTCTCTCTCTCTCTCTCTCTCTCTCTCTCTCTCTCTCTCTGTGTGTGTGTGTCTGTGAGTGTGTGTGTGTGTGTATCTGTGTGTTGTGTCGTGTGTGTAAAGATCTTTTACAACACGTATTTTGTAAAGCGGATTTTCGTAACACAAACTTATTGCAATGCGAATTACTTGTAATATAATATCCTCCTCGCTCTCAGGACCACACAATGATACCGCTATCATACACTAGACCCAATGCAAGATACTGTCTCAGGACAATGTATTATGTATTTATTATAATGGAGATATATGTGTGTTTGATACATTTACGGCAATGGTGACATGTTCAGCAGCATTAGTCTAGGTCTCTAGCGGCCGCCGTAGCGAAGTTGATAGCGATCTGGACTGGTAACATGAGCATGGTCGGAAGAGGGTTCGATGCCCAGGCTCGTCGCTTTGCTAAAGTGAGGTAGGAAATTGGCCAACTATTCCTCTATGCATTCAGTCCTAACAAATGCGATGGCCCGATCGCATCACAAACCCTTTGGCAGGAAAATGCTTCAGGATATAAACAGGAGAATTCTCTGTCTCCTCAACGCAAACATTTACTAGCACTGAGGTCCTCTATAAAAATGATGATGATTATGCAAATGACAGTAATGCAGATGTCAATAAGGCAAATAAAACAATAATCATCATCCACTGCCTTGACGGCTGGCGTTGGAGATCATAGTTCTCCACAAATTGCGATCTCCGACGGCATGGATCAGTTCGTGTGTTGACTCCCTTCCGTGCCATGACACAAGACTCAAGAATACTCTCACGCTTTCTTCCTCTATCTCTCTTTCCGCAAATCGATTCCCGTTGTCACAACATTTTTCAGATTGTGTCTTCTCAAAGCGTGGCCAAGAAAACCAATGACTGACTCTTTCAGGTGTTTATCATTGCAACTCCTGCTTCTCTTAAAACGTCCTGATTGCTCATTTTGGCTGTCCAGTTAAATTTTAGCATTCTTCTATAAAACCATGGATTTTTTCGCTTGTTTACTAATTGTTCAGGATTCGAAGCCCTATCTTAAAACTGGTTAAAACATGTAACATGTAAGAAATAATAAAGGATTGTAATGATACAACAAGTTTTTAATGTTTTGCTACACCTTTCTCAGACACCATCTTTGTGGCGAAGGAGTTAAGGGCGCAATTTGTAATCCCGTCATCCATCCATCCATCATGCGCCATGCCGGCAAGCGTGAGTGATCATGACTCGCCATGTCACCCGAACACCAGAGTCGTAAATTAGCTCAGTGTTCCTGTCTCGACCATACCACGTGGTCAAGCCATCCAGATATTTATTTCTCTCCCCTCTCCCCCTCTTGTTCTCTTTCCCTCGATTTTTCCAGTTGTCACCAAGTTCTTTAATTTATTTCTTCTCATAACATGTCCAAAAAGTGTTGACTTTCTACGTCTAATGTTTTGAATGAAAGCATACGAAAAATAGTCTATGCATCCTATATCATATTTCCTCTCGATTATTGTTCCACAGTCTGGGATGGTTATGGGATATGAAACTACTGTGCACTCTTCAAAACCGCGCTATACGTCTAGTTTCTGACATAAAGCACGTTGAAAGTAATAACTTATACAGTCATCTAAGACTTCTACCACTTCTATAGCGCTTTGTTTTTAACAAAGCCAAATTAGTGAATAAAATTATATCTCAAAATACCCCAGAGTATCTTCTACCGTTTATTCAATCTAATGCAACGAACAGCAAGCGCTTAAATTTATTGCATGTTCCGAAGCCTAGATTGGGATTATGCAAAACATGTTTCGCGTATTCTGGTGCTCACTTGTGGAATGGCCTTCCATCATATCTGAAAACTCCCAATGAGTCCCTACACATTCAATACAGAACTCTTTCAATACTTACTCCATACCGACTATATGCCTCCTTAAGTCACCTACTGTTATCATTTTTCACTATCATTTTTCACTATAATATTTTCACTGTGTGTGTGAGTGAGAGAGTGATTGAGAAATAGTGTGAGTGAGAGAGTGAGTATAAGACATAGAGAGTGAGAGAGTATATATGCGTGTGTGTATGAGTAAGTGAAAGAGTGAGTGAGTGTGTGTGTGTGTGCGTATGTGCCAGAGATTGAGTGAGAGAATTAGTGAGTGTGAGAGAGAGGTTGTGTTGTGTGTCTGCCTGTCTGTGTGAGAGAGTGAGAAAGTGAGTGAGTGAGTGTGAGTTAGAGAGTCAGCGAGTGAGTGAATGAGTAAGGGAAAGTGAGTGAGTGAAAGGGAGAATGTGTGTGTATGTTTATGTGAGTGAGTTTAAGTGAGTGAATGAGTGTGTATGAGTGAAATTGAGAATTTGTGACTATGTATGTATGTGTGTGTAAGTGAGGGTAAGTGAATTAATGAGTGTGTAAGAGAGAGAGAGAGAGAGAGAGAGAGAGAGAGAGAGAGAGAGAGAGAGAGAGGTACATGAGAAAGTGAATGAGAGAGAGAGAGAGAGAGTAGAGAGAGAGAGAGACTGTGTGTGTGTGTCTGTCTGTCTGCTTGTCTATGTATGCGAGTGAGAGAGTGAGTTAGTGTGGTTTAGAGAGTGAATGAGTGAGTGAGAGAGAGATAGTGAGTGTAAGTGAGAGAGAGAGAGAGAGAGAGAGAGAGAGAGAGAGAGAGAGAGAGAGAGAGATTGAATGTGTGAGTATGTGTCTGTGTGTGTGAGAAAGTAAGAGAGGGTGAGTGTGAGAGTGAATGCGTATGGGTGAGAGAGAGAGAGAGAGAGAGAGAGAGAGAGAGAGAGAGAGAGAGAGAGAGAGAGAGAGAGAGAGAGAGAGAGATGAGAGTTGAGCTCACGCATGTCATATGACATGCTATTCCATATTTGTTTTGTGTATCCTCATCTTTCATATTAGCATTTATACTGCCACTTGAGTTTAACTTGTACTATATGCATTGCTTATTTCATCATGCTGATGTCAATTCCAGGAATTATCTTATTGAATTGCATCACTATTTTTTTAACGATACGAAATGTATAAACATATTTCTTTTCTTTTTTTTTTTCTTTTTTTTCTTTTCATTTTCACCATTTTTCCATTGTTTCCAGTTTTTTTCCCCCAATTTTAAATGGTTTTCTGAGAATGCTCACGAAAGTCGTCAGTGTATGGGTGTGTAAAGTGTGGAAGTTTGTATGTATTAGTTTTAGTGATTACCTGAGGCAGCGTGTATGTGTGAGCATGTGAGTGAGTGGATGGGTGGGTCTGTGTATGTGTGTCTTTGTGTGTGTTGTATATGTGTGTATGTATATATGTGTTTTATGTCGGGTGTATGTGTGTGAATGTGTATATGAATGTGCATGTGTATGTATGTGCGTATATGTGTGTATGTGTGTTTATATGTGTGTGTGTTTGTGTGTATGTGTGAGTATTCTGTATGTGTGTTTAAGTGTGTGTACATGTGTGTATGTGTGTACGTGAGTGTGAATGTGTGTTTGTGTGTAAGAATGTTGTATGGGTGTGGATGTGTGTAAGAATGTGTATGTGTGTGGGTATATGTGTGAATTTGCGTGTGTATGTGTGTGTATGCTCGTGTATGTATGTGGATATGCTTGTGTGTATATGTGTGCATATGCATGCAGTGTATGCAGGGGAGAGGGTGTATTTTTGTGTTATGCGAGGGAGTGTATGTATGTATGTTATTTGTGAGGATGCTCACGATAATCGTCAGTGTGTGTGTGTGTGGTGTGTGTGTGTGTGTGTGTGTGTGTGTGTGTGTGAAGTGTGGGAGTTTGTTCATATTTAGTGATTTTGAGGCAGCGGGTATGATTCTAGATGTGTGAGTGTGTGTGGGTGGGTGGGTGTGTGCGTTGTGTTATAGGTGTATGTGTGTTTGTGGGTATATATGTGTGAATGTGCATATGTATGTGTGTATGTGTGTGTATCTGCGTGCATGTGTGTATGTGTGTAAGCATGTGTGTATGTGTGCGTGACTTCCTATGTATGTTTGTGTGTATGTGTGTGCATGAGTGCGTATGTATGTTTGTGTGTATGTATGTGTGTGAGTGTGTACGTGTAAATGTGTATATGCGTGTTTGTGTGTGTGTGCTCGTGTATGTATGTGTATATGTTTGTGTGGATATGTGTGCATGCAATGTATGCTAGGGAGTGTGTATTTGTATGTTAGCTGAGTGTGTGCATAACTGTCAGAGTTTAGTGCAAATGATGTAAGTGTGTATGCAGGTATGGGTGCGTGGGTGTTTATGAATGTGTGTGTGTACGAGTGTCTGCCTGTCTCATGACATGATAATATACATTGTTTATATTTGCAAAATCCATTTGACAATGTTTTTCCTATGTGGATGTAATATGCACAATTGATAAATGACAGATGAGTGATTGAAAGGGCCTATTGTAAGACAGGCCTGCGTGCCTAATTTGTAACACTTTCAAAATGAAGACCGGTTGTTCGTTCGTTCTCTAATCAATTTACGATTTTCATTGTTTACTGCTTTTGAACAACGGCTGTCCGGCGATTTGGCAGCAGACTGCCTTGCGTTGGTTTTCATAAAATGGTATCAGTGCCGGTCGTTCAGAAATCAATGGCAAACTACTGAACGGAAACTTGCCAAGAAATCACAAACAGCCAAACAATCACGAGGTTGTCTGCGACGTCCTGTAAAGGATATGCAAGTAACTAAACTCTTTCAGGCACTCAACTCTCACAGACACTTCAGACAGCGGTTTTCAAACTTTGGAGTCCGTGACTTCCTGAACCAATTAAATTGTCTGCTGCTCGCCTTCAAGACACCTGGTCTGATTCTAGAGATGCTTCGGTATTTAGCCATATTTGTTAGGAGCAGAAGAATCTGTATAAATGTAATTGTGCCATTTTGACCGCCAACGACTATCGGCAATGCACTTGATGATGATGATTACTGTTATCTATTATTGACCCAAGATATTCAGTTTGTGACACTTTACATTTCTTCATACTTGATTGTGAACTTTGGTTGCCACGTAATTATATCGGTGAACATTTATTTAGTTAAGTAAAACATTGCAATCTTCACTGTATTTTTCAAATGACAGGATTGAATCTCCTCATCTCTGACAATTCTTTGGAGTTGGTCTGTAGACTACGTAAAGGCCGTCGACTGCTCACCATTAGAAATGCTAGAACATCAAGAGAGTTGAGCTGAGTTGAGTTAAGAACGGCACTCAGGACATTCCAATACGTGCTCCATCCCTTCGTTCAACAGCCAGCGAAGAGTCATGCTACTAATCATTCCCACCGCTATCTGATTAAAAGTTCTCCTGGTCTTCCCTCTCAGTTTTTAAATTCTTCCAGAACCCATGCCGATCCCCCGCAATCTCATTCTTTCCACATACGGGTTCTCAATCTGTTCTTCCGCCTTCTCCACCTGGTCCCACAAGCGCAGGACCACCTCTCTCTTGTCCATAGGCAATCTACCACCAAGAGGTGCATTCCCTGCTAGCCTATCAGCCTTTTCATTCCCCCGCACCCCCGCATGGCCAGAGCCAAATATCCATACAATTCTCACATTCTGTGACCTCTGAAGCGTCGGTAGCCATTCCACATGAAACATTCCTTTATCCGCCTTACTAAGCATACGCTTTTGGATTCGTAATGAATACGTGTGTTGCAGTAGTCTCCTCCAGCCAACGTAATGCCGCTGTTACTGCCTCCATCTCCATTCTCATGCTGGAGGTCGTAGTCTCATATGCCTGACTATCCTTTTTCAAGACTCAGTCCCTTAGTCCTTTGCAATAAAACCCCAACCACTACGTTTGTTTCTCACCACTGACCCATCGGTGTAGATGACTATGTCGCCTTGATGTGTGAAACTCTGGATCAGCTGTTGCACTTCAAACCCAGTGCGACCATTACCTGCACTCACGACCCAGTGTTAATATTACATTGTGCCAGTCCGTCATGGTTCCAGAACTTCAACCCACTCTTTTTCACGATTGGTGGTCTCTAGATCACACACCTGACGTATAGAAATTTCCGCCTGTGCCATTCAGGACCTGCCTCGTCTTAGTTTATGACCCTTGACTATATCCATGCTGCATGCAGTGGGTGATCCCTATCTGCAGCAACTCTCAGGTATGGGATTTCCAGCACATTTAATCAACATTTGTTAAACATCAATGCAGAAAACATAAAATAAAACGTTTTTTTTTAAAGAGTCCCGTTACAATTTTGACTCATTCATAATTGGTTGAAGTCCACTTTCAGAACTCAGATATGCATATCTTGTGCACAGAACAAGTTTGAAAGTCTGCATTACTCTCTGTATTCTAAAGATGGTTCTCGTGTTGAAGTTATAGACTCTGGCTCCTTTGCTCTGTCTGAAACCCGAGTGTACTTCTTAGTTGACAGCTAAGTAGGAAAAACATGTAACGCACACTCAAAGCGCTGGTGACTGGCACTCATCAATACAGGGGACACCAAGGCGCACATGATGAAAACCGCTGTTAAATTATTGTCCCTACACTTTTTGGCTGTTCTCCATAGGGATTCAGGCTGGAGAACTGATGCTTGGCAGTTCCCTCCCAACCCCACATTCAGACACGCTGATAATCATATATGGGTGCAAGAAAGGTCCCCACGCTTCTGAAATCACCAGGACAACGGCTAGATACTCTCTATGCATGAAAAGAGAAGTCAAGTGTGGCAACACATCGTGCGGATAAAATAGGAAGAATGGATGTGTGAGTGCATCCGTGTAAACAAATCAATAATAATCTTTGACGATGAGACATAGAGTAGGGGATACAATAAAAAATGTCTGGCACAGCTTGCTTCCCTATAATTCTCATCATAGCAAAAGAGTTCTTCTGATATTTATATTTCAAATTCTCTCGCTGTTTTCCTTGCGTCGATGTTTTGTGTTAACCCCCCCCCCCCCCCCCCCCCCCCCCTTTCTTATTCTGTATGTTGTTTTATCATTAGGCGAATATTGGAGATATCTTCAATGATTCTTTTAATGTAAAGGGCTGCTAGGGAATTAGTGTAAGAAGGAATGAAAGGAAAGATCCGGAAGCTTGATGTAAATGAGTGTATATGTACAGGGGGAAATACGATGTGGGATGATATTCCTTTTACGAACTGGTTTCAAACTAAACGTTTAGATTGATTTCTGGGGGAAACCACGAGAGCAGTGAAAACTTCAGTGCTTAATTAATGCTTACCGTTCTGATAGTAGAAAAGATGGAGGCGAGGCACTCACGGATGAAGAGAAAATGGGTATTGGTTGACAATGGTGTGGCAGGCAGGGAGGAAGTGGTAACTTTAAAGGAAAGCAATTTTGGTACCTCAACGGCCACTCGTTTGTGATGGAAAAACACTGTTTGTGGTGGAAAGACACTGTAATGGAACGACACTGTTTGTAATGGAAAGATACAGTTTGTGGTGGGAAAATCACAGTTTGTGGTGGAAAGACAGTTTGTGGTGGAAAGACACAGTTTGTGGTAGAATGACACTGTTTATGGTAGAAAGACACTGTTTGTGGTGGTAGGACACTGTTTGTAATGGAAAGACACATTTTGTAATGGAAAGACACAGTTTGTGGTGGAAAGACACAGTTTGTGGTGGAAATACACAGTTTGTGGTGGAAAGACACTGTTTGTGGTGGAAATACACTGTTTATGTGGAAAGACACTGTTTGTAATGGAAATACACTGTTTGTAATGGGAAGTCGCAGTTTGTGTGAAATGACACAGTGTGTGTTGGAAAGATACTGTTTACGATGGAAACACACTGTGGCTAGTTGGTTGGTTGATTATTTGCGGGCTTTATTGTTTGGTTGCTTGACCGCTCGGTTGATTGGTTGACGACTCATTTTACATACTGAAATTTAACTCTTAAGCCCGACATATTTGCTTTCAGGTCATGTGCGCCTTGAAAAGATATGGTATCTATCGCAGTGAGGACTGTTACTGTACTAATGTTGGACTGTTACTAGTACTAATGCTGTACTGTTACTGTACTAATGTTGGACTGTTACTGTACTAATGCTGTACTGTTACTGTACTAATGTTGGACTGTTACTGTACTAATGTTGGACTGTTTCTGTACTAATGTTGGACTGTTACTGTACTAATGCTGTACTGTTACTGTACTAATGTTGGACTGTTACTGTGCTAATGCTGTAATGTTACTGTACTAATGATGTACTGTTACTGTACTAATGCTGTACTGTTACTGTACTAATGATGTACTGTTACTGTACTAATGCTGTACTGTTACTGTACTAATGTTGTACTGTTACTGTACTAATGTTGAACTGTTACTGTACTAATGCTGTACTGTTACTGTACTAATGTTGGACTGTTACTGTACTAATGCTGTACTGTTACTGTACTAATGCTGTACTGTTACTGTACTAATGCTGTACTGTTACTGTACTGATGCTGTACTGTTACTGTACTAATGTTGGACTGTTACTGTGCTAATGTTGTACTGTTACTGTACTAATGTTGGACTGTTACTGTGCTCATGTTGTACAGGTTACCATGCTAATGATGTACTGTTACTGTACTAATGATGTACTGTTACTGTACTAATGCTGTACTGTTACTGTACTAATGCTGTACTGTTACTGTACTAATGTTGGACTGTTACTGTGCTAATGTTGTACAGTTACCATGCTAATGATGTACTGTTACTGTACTAATGATGTACTGTTACTGTACTAATGTTGGACTGTTACTTATACTAATGTTGGACTGTTACTGTGCTAATGATGTACAGTTACCATGCTAATGATGTACTGTTACTGTACTAATATTGGACTTGTTACTTGTACTAATGTTGGACTGTTAGCTATGCTAATGATGTACTGTTACTGTACTAATGTTGTACTGTTACTGTACTAATGTTGGACTGTTACTGTACTAATGCTTGTACTGTTACTGTACTAATGCTGTGCTGTTACTATACTAATGTTGTACAGTTACCATGCTAATGATGTAATGTTACTGTACTAATGCTGTACTGTTACTGTACTAATGCTGTGCTGTTACTGTACTAATGTTGTACAGTTACCATGCTAATGATGTACTGTTACTGTACTAATGATGTACTGTTACTGTACTAATGTTGGACTGTTACTTATACTAATGTTGGACTGTTACTGTACTAATGCTGTGCTGTTACTGTACTAATGTTGTACAGTTACCATGCTAATGATGTACTGTTACTGTACTAATGCTGGACTGTTACTGTACTAATGTTTTAATGTTACTGTGCTAATGTTGTGCAGTTACCATGCTAATGATGTACTCGTTACTGTACTAATGTTGGACTGTTACTCATACTAACGTTGTACTGTTACTGTGCTAATGCTGTACTGTTACTGTACTAATGTTGTACTGTTACTGTGCTAATGTTGTACAGTTACCATGGTAATGATGTACTGTTACTGTACTAATATTGGACTGTTACTTGTACTAATTTTGGACTGTTACTGTACTAATGCTGGACTGTTACTGTACTAATGTTGTACAGTTACCATGCTAAGGCTTTACTGTTACTGTACTAATGATGTACTGTTACTGTGCTAATCCTGTACAGTTACCATACTAATGATGTACTGTTACTTGTACTAATATTGGACTGTTACTTGTACTAATGTTGGACTGTTACTGTACTAATGTTGTACTGTTACCATACTAATGATGTACTGTTACTGTACTAATGTTGGACTGTTACTTATACTAATGTTGGACTGTTACAGTACTAATGCTGGACTGTTACTGTACTAATGTTGTACTGTTACTGAGCTAATGCTGTACTGTTACTGTATTAATGGTGGGCTGGAATCACAATCAAATGCTGTGACAATATCTGTCTAGGCAAACTTAGTTGTCATTCCATCATCATCAAGTTTCTTGCCGGTTGGCGTGTTCGATCATGTCTCTCCACAAACTGCGATCTATGACAGCATAGATCAATTGGTGTGTTGACTCCTTTACGTGCCATGATACAAGACTGTCAAGAATTTGCTTACACTTTCTTCCTCTATCTCTCTTTCCACAGATCTGTTCTGCATTGCTCTAGTTTATCGTACTGTATGTTAATCGACGATTTGTTTTCCTTTGTCTTTCCTAGATCACAAGTTCAAGAAATTGAATGTGTTTAATCTGATGCGATATATTATTCATGTTCTCACATTGACATCATGTCTGTAGCAACACGCTGTTCTCTGGCTCTGATTTCTACAAAGCGGTAAGCTCCGTTTATGAGCTATATTTTAGCCTTCATAGTTTATTATCTCGCCACACACTCAGGACTTGGCTTACCCCGTAACGGGATAAAAAAGAAAAAAGAACAATGCACACACACACATTCACACACACACACACACACACACACACACACACACACACACACACACACACACAAGCAAGACTAAACAATTAAATTATGTGACTCATGCCCCATAACTCATTTTTATCTCCCACACATTACGCAGTCAGTTCCCTTTGCTGTGTAATTGATTTGTTTGATAAAAGAGTTGTTCAAGGTCCATTAAGAAAACGGTGATTGCGAGAAGAGGCCATTTGCGTGGCTGGGTTCTCGAGAAGGCTCAAGCACAACATTGTGTAGCTGTAACATTTGACTGCAACAAGCGGTAGTGTGATCTGGGGGTGACCTACTGCTGAGGTTCATGGGTGGGGTGAGTGATAGGAGGTCGGGGGAGAGAGAAGAGCGGAACGGAGGGAGGGGGATGTAAGAGAGAAAGAGGGAGAAAGTAAGAGAGAGTGGAAAATAATAAGAGAAACAGAAAAGAAAGATATAAGGAGAGAAACAGGGAAAAACAGGAAATGAAAGGAATAGTAGGTAAAAGAGAGATTGAAAGAAACAGAAAATGTGAGAGAAAGAAAACAAACGCACACGCAGAGAGAGAGAGAGAGAGAGAGAGAGAGAGGGAGAGAGAGATAGAGAGAGAGAGAGAATACTAAGTAGCGGCTTATGGTTAGTGGATAGTGGCTATTGGTTAATGGTTAGTGGTTAAATGTTGGTTATTACTGACCAGTAGATAATGGCTAGTGGTTAATGGTTAGTGGTTAATGGTTGGTGATTACTGACCAGTAGATAATGGCTAGTGGTTAATGGTTGGTGATTATTGACCAGTAGATAATGGCTAGTGGTTAGTGGTTGGTGATTAATGGCCAGTAGATAATGGCTAGTGGTTAATGAGTAATTGTTCTGGGTTAATGGCTAGTGGTTAATGGCTAGTGGTTAATGACTTCTGGTTAATAGCCAGTGGCTTAAGGATAGTGGATAATGGCTAGATTTTAATGTCTAGTGGTTAATGACTACTGGTTAATGTTTAGTGGTTAATGGTTAGTGGTTAATGGCTAGTGGTTAATAAGGGATGGTTCGTGGTTAATGGCGAGTGGTTAATGGCTACTGGTTAATAGCTACTAATTAATGACTACTGGCTAATGGCTATTAGTTAATGGCTAGTGGATAAAGGCTAGTGGTTAGTGGATAGTGGTTAATAGCCCGAGGCTGAAGGATAGTGGATAATGGCTATAGGCTAAAGACTAGTGGCTAATGGCTAATGTCTATATGTTATTACATAAAAGCTTGTGGATAAGGGCAAATAGCTTGTGGCTAATGGCTACTCGATAATGGCTAGAACCTAAAGCCTAGTGGATAAGGTCTAATAACCAGTAGCTGACAGGAAGTGGCTTGCATTTATTGCTAATTATTAATTGCTAAAGGTTAAAAGCAAGTGATTAATGCTTAATACGTATTTAATGACTAGTGACTAAATGGTGAGTAGCTAATAAATTTTGACTATTGGAGAATGCTTAGTCGGTAATGTTTAGCGGTTAGTGATGACATCTGTTTGAAAAACATTGGGTCATAAACTGTGTCGTGTCTCGGACACTAAAATACTTCGGCTATATCAAAGGTCACAGTGGGGTTGGAGAGACCAGTGATGGAAGGCGTGGTTTCTGTGGGGGGGGGGGGGGGGGGGGGGGAGAGAGAGAGAGAGAGAGAGAGAGAGAGAGAGAGAGAGAGAGAGAGAGCGAGCGAGAGAGAGAGAGAGAGAGCGAGAGAGAGAGAAGCAGTTGACCACAGCGAAGATGGACGCAGGACATTGCAGACACAATGAGCATGAGGGGGCATAAGGCGGGAGAAATGACAAGTGATAGAGAGAATTTTCGGAGCGCTGTGATCACAGACACTTCTGCAATGACCCCACTGCATGATGTGAAAATTGACCTGTCTCTCGTGATTTGGAAATTGACCTGTCTCTAATCATGTGAAAATTGACCTGTCTCTCATCATGTGAAAATTGATCTGTCTCTCATGATGTGAACATTGACCTGTCTCACATCATGTGAAAATTGACATGTCTCTCATCATGTGAACATTGACTTATCTCACATGATGCGAACATTGACCTATCTCACATGATGCGAACATTGACCTGAAAATTGCTCAAAGGTCAACCCTGCCTTAACTGGTACCAGTGAATTTTGTGGGGAAATAAATGTGTCCCGTGTCATATTCCGCCTTGGAGTGCCGATTGATCTACACTGATATGTGTCTAGGACCATACGCTCAGCACACTTCATAACGTAAAAGGATAAAATACTTTACTTATGTTAGGAGTCGATATGGGCTTCGTCCTGTATGATATAGGCTTCGTCCGTTATGATATGGGCTTCGTCCTGTATGATATGGGCTTCGTCCTGTATGATATGGGCTTCGTCCTGTATGATATGGGCTTCGTCCTGTATGATATGGGCTTCGTCCTGTATGATATGGGCTTCGTCCTGTATGATGTGGGCTTCGTCCTGTATGATGTGGGCTTCGTCCTGTATGTGGACTTCGTCTTGTATGATATGGGCTTCGCCTTGTATATTATGGGCTTCGTATTGTGTTATATAGGCTTCGTCTTGTATGATATGAGCTTCGTCCTGTATGATATAGGCTTCGTCCGGTATGATATGGGCTTTGTCCTGTATGATATGGGCTTCGTCCTGTATGATATGGGCTTCGTCCTGTATGATATGGGCTTCGTCCTGTATGATATGGGCTTCGTCCTGTATGATATGGGCTTCGTCCTGTATGATATGGGCTTCGTCCTGTATGATGTGGGCTTCGTCCTGTATGTGGACTTTCGTCTTGTATGATATGGGCTTCGCCTTGTATATTATGGGCTTCGTATTGTGTTATATAGGCTTCGTCTTGTATGATATGAGCTTCGTCCTGTATGATAAGGGCTTCGCCCTGAAGATATGAGCTTCGTCTTGTATGATATGTGCTTTGTCCTGTATGATATGTGCTTTGTCCTGTATGATATGAGCTTCGTCCTGTATGATATGTGCTTTGTCCTGTATGATATGTGCTTTGTCCTGTATGATATGAGCTTCGTCTTGTATGATATGGGCTTCGTCCTGTATGGTATGTGCTTTGTCCTGTATGATATGAGCTTCGTCCTGTATGATATGTGCTTTGTCCTGTATGATATGTGCTTTGTCCTGTATGATATGTGCTTTGTCCTGTATGATATGTGCTTTGTCCTGTATGATATGAGCTTCGTCCTGTATGATATGTGCTTTATCCTGTATGATATGTGCTTTGTCCTGTATGATATGTGCTTTGTCCTGTATGATATGAGCTTCGTCCTGTATGATATGTGCTTTGTCCTGTATGATATGAGCTTCGTCTTGTATATTATGTGCTTTGTCCTGTATGATATGTGCTTTGTCCTGTATGATATGTGCTGTTGTCCTGTATGATATGTGCTTTGTCCTGTATGATATGTGCTTTGTCCTGTATGATATGTGCTTTGTCCTGTATGATATGAGCTTCGTCTTGTATATTATGGGCTTCGTCTTGTATGATATGAGCTTCGTCCTGTATGGTATGAGCTTCGTCCTGTATGATAAGGGCTTCGCCCTGAAGATATGAGCTTCGTCTTGTACGGTATGACCTTTGTCCTGTATGATATGGGCTTCGTCCTGTATGATGTGGGCTTCGTCCTGTATGATGTGGGTTTCGTCCTGTATGTAGTCTTCGTCTTGTATGATGTGGGCTTCGTCCGATATGATGTGGGCTTCTTTTTGTTTACCTTATGTCCCTGAAAAGGCTATGGTCGTTAGCTCACTTTGTGTGTCGACACCCATTCCTGGTAGCCCTTTGAGAAATACTATGATGGTTATCTTGCTCTGCGTGTTGATGTTTCCACCCTCGTTCCCCTGTGGGAACACTATGATGGTTAGCTTACAGTAAGGGTTGATGTTTTCAGCCTCGTTCCCCTGTGGGAACACTATTATGGTTAGCTTACAATACGTGTTGATGTTTCCACCCTCGTTCCCCTGTGGGAATACTATGATAATGTTAGCTTACAATACGTGTTGATGTTTCCACCCTCGTTCCCCTATGGGAACACAAAGATAATGTTAGCTAACAATACGTGTTGATGTTTCCACCCTCGTTCCCCTGTGGGAACACTATGATGGTTAGCTTACAATACGTGTTGATGTTTCCACCCTCGTTCCCCTATGGGAAACGAATATAATGGTTAGCTTACAGTAAGGGTTGATGTTTCCACCCTCGTTCCCCTATGGGAAACGAATATAATGGTTAGCTTACAATAAGTGTTGATGTTTCCATCCTCGACCCCTGTGAAGAACAATAGGGTGGTTAGCTTACAATAAGTTTTGATGTTTCCATTCTCGTCCCCCTGTGTGAAACACTATGATGGTTAGCTTACAATAAACAGTGATATTTAAATCAAATTACCCCTGCGTGAGACACTGAATGTTAGCTTACACTTAGTATCGATGTTTTCACCTTGGCACACCGATACGAAATATAATGATGGTTAACCAGTTTTAATTGTTGATGTTTCCACCCTGTGTGGAATATTATGGTTGTTATATTGTACTGAGTGCTGATGTTTCTATCCCAGTCCCCTGCGTGAAATTCTATGATGGCAACTTACACTGAGTGTTGAAGCATCCAACATGGTACCGTAGGAGAAAAGCAATTGTTGTTAGCTTGTATTGAGTGTTGATGATTCATCGTAGTTCCCAATGTCCCCAATAATGCTTAGCTTACACTGAGTGTTGATGCTTCCTTGATGGAATCCCTACATGAAATACAAGGATGTCTAGCTTACACTGAATGCTGATACTTCTTTGTTGGTATCCCTGCATAAAATACAATGATGGTTAGATTACGTTATGTATTGTTGCTTCTATTGTCAACACCCCTACGTGAAATAGTACGACATATAGTTTACATTTATTACTGAAACTCCTTTTGAAATACCCTGTCATTCTACCATTACCCCTACTCCGTTTAACCTCAGAAGAGACGTTATAACAGCGCAAACCGCTTAAGGCGATCTAGGATGTGGCGAATTTCTGTTGTGAAGAACAATATTGTATTGTACGTTGTAAATGCATTACTATATGCTTGAGCTCTTATATAAGGAATTTCTAATAAGAAGAAATATTTCTTGGGTCCCAGGTCAGTTCGCCTTATCAGGTCTGCACTGTATTAGGGTTCATCGTCAGGCTCAGATTAATAATCATGTGACCAATTCAGCCATAATTTGGATATGAATTTGAAGGTGACTGTTGTCCAAAGAGAGTAATGTCTTGTGAAGTACTATAATTGTTAGCTTGCATAGAGCGTTGATGATGCCATAATTTTACCTCAATGTTAAAACTTAGGCGGTTAGAATGCGTAGAGTGTTGAGGTCCAGGTAGCCCTGGCAGCCACGATTGGGTACTGTGTTGTTTTAAATGTTTATACCAAAGTAACAAAAGGAATCCCAGAACACGCCTCTGCCCAGTGATAGAACAGAAATGAACAAGAATGTAAGAAAATACAGAAATGATTTCTTCCCACTTTGAAACAAAGACAATCCAAGCATTGCTTTAAAGGAGATAACTCACAATTTTCTCCATTTACTTAGCATTTATCTCCCTGGAAACAAATATTTGGCGAGTGTTTTTTTTTTTTTTAAACAGGGCTTCTCAACGCGTCAATCGAGAACCCCTGGAATGGCGTGAAAATAACCCTATGTCGCACTTACAACTTTTCATATCTATATAATCAATATAATTTGATGAGACTCAATCAACGAAGAGCGTACAACCAAAAATGCATCTAGAGATAATCGGCATCATCCAGTGCTTTTCCGGCTAGAGTGGGCGACCATGCTTCTTCACAATGTGCGATCTCCGACAGCATGGATCAAGTCATATGTTGATTCCCTTTCGTGCCATGACACAAGACCGTCAAGAATTTTCTTCCTCTACATATTTCTTCCACAAAATGTTCCAGTTTTTTTTGCCTTCTCATAATGTGGCTCAAAAAATGATAACCGATTCTTTCTGATGTTTGTGATAATTTGTCTTTGTGATTTAGATTCTGTCAAAGCGTCAGCATTGCTCATGTTGGCTGTCCAATGAATTTTCAGCATTATTTTTTGAAACCACATCCCCAAGGCTTCTATGGGTGTTTTCGTCCTGTTTACTAATTGTCCAGGATTCGCTATCCTATCTAGATTTAGAGCCAAAGAAAGACAAAGAAAACAGTGCATAGACAACCTCAAGAGCACACTGAACAAATGTGGATAAAAACTAGTCTTGGAAACATAAGTGTTGATACTTCCAGCCTTGGTATGGAAGTATACACTCCTTTCACATAACTGCAGGTGCCTCTGTAGAAAACAAAAACAACAATCCGCCTCGAGCTAGACAACGGACAATTATACATAGTACATAATTACTTTATAATAGATTAAGAGGTCACGGAAATTTTCCTCATAGCAAAATCTGTCGCGACTGAAAAGATTTTGAATAGTTTGAGAAACCTTTCTTTAAGCTACCTTTGAAATGTATTGATTAAGTCCCTTGACGTTGTAAAATTGCGTTAATGTTTACAATGTTTTGATTTTATAAAATTACACCAAAGAGTAAAGTAATACAACATTCATGTTTTTGGTGTGGTCAATGGCCAAGGTTGCGATGTGGCAAAACACAGCATGACTGGCCTCAATAACTAAAAGCCTTGACATCTCGATAAACAGTTTGAAGAGGGCAAGCATTAAGTATCGGTGTTTGCTGTAGATTGTGTGCCAGGTTGGTGTTTTGGTTGTACAGCTGTGAGTTGATTTCTTCTGACTTGCATCTTCTCTTCCAAGACAGATATATCCTTGTCTTCTGCTGCCTTCCATGTGGTGTAAGAGTCTAACAGTGTATACCAGTTCCGAGATTTCATAGAGAATTTCTTTTCAAATTATTTGTATTTACCTGTATCAAATGAGACACTCCTACAATAGACAAATGAAAAACGGACATTGACTGGAGAAATTATACGTAGACAGTCGAGATTCTTTGGACGTGATATTAGGAGAAATAGACTTGAAAATTTAATGACAACTGGCCAGCTTGATGGGAAGAGAGCAAAAGGCAGACACAGGGATAAATACCTTGATGGTTTGGCAGCGTGGCATGGTCGGGACAAGAACATAGACCTGATTCGAGACTTTGGTGACCGTGTGAGTTGGCGAACCATATCCGCCCACGTCTTCGGCATGGCACTTGATGATTGCCAGATAGCTATCACTGAAACACAGTAAGCAGAGAGAGGTTAAAGGAATTTTTCTGAAGCATGCACCAAAGTGTATAGTGCACAAGGAAACTAAGAGAGATGAGATACGTCACAGGACAACAAAGAAACATACGCTGTGGTGCCATATTCAAGACTGGATGTGTGTTTCTTTTGTGGATCCAAATTCGGGTGGCGATTGGATATTTGGATGCAAGTGTATTCGATCCCAAGTGGATAACAAGAGGAGGCATTTGTTGAGAAGAAACTATGCAGCTAAGAACAGTGGACCTGGAGAAAACGAGATGAATCTATCATGAATGGAACTGCAAGGACCGAAAGAACAGTGGAATGGAAATAGGCTGGGCGCTGATGTGAAGGCTGTAGGCATTACGCATATTAATTCTGGATAGTTAAAATAGATGTTATTCCTGCGGCAAGGGTGCTCTATAATGACACTGAATTGTATGAACGGATGCTACGACACTGAATAAAAAGGTGTTAACTCTTCATTGGAACCACGTCATTGTTTCATTATCAAGTTTCATTGACTTTGTTCGTTCGTGTTACTGGTGACGAGCGAAAGTAAATACTCTTGTAGATTTTCAATATCTTATATTACGGCACAGCTGAGATGGATCTACATTAAGGCAATGATGATGATTTGTTCTCCTGGGGTACAAGCCTTATCCTTGTGCATGGAAATGCAACCTGAAGGCTAAATGGCATGTCAAGGCAGATAAGACCTTAAGCATAAGTCGGCAGCTGGCCTAGGATCTGAGCTCCGACAGGCTGACAGTTACAGCATATTGCTTTGCTGATCTGACATCTTCTACAGATTGTCTTGTTTCGGGTGTATTCCTGTTACCTTTTCTCTGGTGTAAACTAGGCAGACTGAGAGATGAATCATGCTACATGGGCAACACATGGTCTCTACAATTCAGCCCATACTTTGTGCTATGGAGATGTATACTGCCTTTTTTAAAGCACAATGTAACAAACTATCGTCTGACGGCAAGGTATCAGTCAGTCAGTCAGTCAGTCAGTCAGTCAGTCAGTCAGTCAGTCAGTCAGTCAGTCAGTTAGTCGGTCATTTGTTCTCCATAATTTATTTACTGCTATAGTTTCCTAGGCATCTGAAAATAGTGTAGTACTTTTCTTCCAGGCAGTGACCATAATGGTCGGTGACCTTTGCTGTTGTCTTTGTAATGAGATCCTTCGCCTATAAACGTGAACTTGAGACTATAACCATGAGATCCTTCGCCTAACAACGTGAACTTGAGACTATAACCAACAACTATACGTCGAATGCTCTCAAGCGATCACCGTAGCTTATGGTTTAATATTAGCCTTGTAGGGTGTATGCAAAGAGGGGTTGGGTGTCTAAGGGTGTCTGGTACGTTAGCGGAAAGAACGAGGTACGTTACTCTAATAACAAATATATCGACAGATGAATAGAGGATAATTACAGAAAGTGAGCAGCCAGTCAGAATGGTAGACTGGATAAGAACGCCCATTTTAAACATCCGATGTGCTGATGCCGAGATAGCGGGTTCAATCCATAGGGCCGGTCAGTTATCAATTATCAGTTATCAGTTATCAGTTGGGATATCTTCATTGCACTCCGGACAGGTCCATAGGTGCTCAGATCCCCCCCCCCCCACCCAGCATATGCATCAGCGTCCGGTGGCTAATAGTGACAGTTCTGTGTTGGTCGACGAGGCACCTCTTTTTCCCGATATACCTCTCGCGTCTGGCCGTGCCGATTCTTACTCCCAAGTCTTTCACCCTGGACAGCGATGTGGATTCACTAACGTCAAAGTCCTCTGCTCTCGCCATATCTTTAAGGACGTTAATAACATCGGCACAATAAATGGTTGACAGGGGGTGCAGAGCCAGCCAGTTTATCAGCTCGTTCATTTCCCTCGACTCCCGCATGTCCCGGGACGAAGATGAAGGTGACTTTACGGACAACAGACTTCAGCAGCGACTCAGTCCACTGTCTACATACAGTTCAGCTTCGATCTTCTGAATCATGCTCATTGAATCGCTTAGTACACACACGTTGGTATAATGCTGTGATTCCAGCCATATGAAAGCCTGTGTTACTGCCATCACCTCCATCGTCATGCTGCTCGTGGTCATGGAGTGGGCACCACTGGATTCTTGAACGGTTCGGCCCGCTGAACGGGCTGTAAATGCCCACGCACTTCTCTGCTGCTTTACAACAGATCCATCTGTATAGATGAGTACTTCGGGGCTATCTGAGTGTTCATAGATGAGCGCGTTGACCTCTGCATTGACAGCGGCAGGATTCTGCTCTCTGCACCGTCTGTCGAGTGTGATAATGCAGGAGAAAGTGCACTTAAAAGCTGTACCTTTCCAAGTCTTCCAATCTGTGTAGGGCTGACAGTGAGGATGGCCAGAGCATTCTCGATGCGTGAAAGCACCAGTCCTTGGAACAGAAGTATTAGCAGTCTTTGCTCGATATTGGCAGTCGCCATGACTCTCATTGCTGACAAACCTTTTCGAGCTTTCGTTATGACATAATCGACATGATCTCTGAATGTCATTGACTGGGTTCTACTCAAAATTCCCCCATCCATTCTTACTGCCGGCAGGTCTGTGTTCACAATATGGTTGTTTAGGGAGAACCATGTAACCGATGCCTTTGCAGGGTTGACAAGGGCACCGACATCAGCATACCATGAAGAAATTCGATCTAGTTCGCCCTGCATATCATTGGCAATCGCCTGTCTATCTCAACCCTGTCGATACACGAGAATGTCGTCAGCAAATGACAGTCTTACCCCTCCCGTCTAACTGTTGTTCAGTGATCGGCACCGTATACGCGTTGAATGGTACTGGTGACAGTGGTGAACCCTGCAGTAATCCTGGACATATCGTTATCGGCTCAGAAGACCAACTCCCGCATCTTAGCACCACCTTCCTTTGGAGCATAACTGCAGCTATCCATCGTACAATGTGAGGGTGCAATTTCAGTCTGAGGAGGATTTGCATCAAGTGCTCGAAGGATACTCTATTGTATGCGTCCTCTAAGTCTATGGCGGCCGCACATGTCTCTTCCCTGACCTGAAATCCTTCGTAAACATCTTGAGCTAAGACCGCCGCATTCAGCCAAGACTCTTGTTACGTCTGTATCCTCCAAGTGTGGTCGGTAAGCAGCCGAGTTGTTCCAAGTCACAAGCAAGTCTGTGTGCTACAATTTTCTCCAGTAGCTTGCCAGCAGTGTTCTGCATCGTAATGATTCTGTAGCCGCTTATCTTGGAATGGTCTTTGCTCGGTTTTGGCAGCGGCAGCAAGTAGTTGTGTAGCCATTCCTCTTTGATCTTTTTAAAATGAGAGAATGGTAAAAGGTGACATGTTATGTTGGGTTCTATGTAATATTTTTATTTGCCTTAATTATGAGGGAAAATGAAAGTAGACCCAATTTGTGGTTGTTGTGTTGTTTGTAATAACCTTGTTTTTTTCTGGGGTCACTGGGTACTATATTGTAATAATGCAATGAATCCCATGCCTGTCTGAAAATGCATAGTGTTTATTACATCTATATATGTAACTGCAGATCTTGAGTTAATACCTGAACTGTTTGTCCAAAAGTGTTGTGTACATCAAGTAAATGTGGTGTCCAACAAGTGGTTGTTTATATGTTGTGAGCAACCAATATCCTTCTAGCACTATAGTTAATTTAAAGGGTGATGAAGTGGGAAGGGAAACCTACACACAGATGCCATTGTTTCAAGGATTGAATTCTTTTCTCCTGGGATTTGTGGTAAATATCCCTGATCACCCTGCATTCTAACCAGTGACCAGAGAATCAATAAAACCCCCTAGACATCTTAACAATATTCTCAGGAATTAAAATCCACATCCCACAATGACAAGGACTCTCCCCCGATGTGTCTCCACCTTGCCGTGGTGGGGGAGCTTGAGTGTCCCACTGACCCCAAGCGCTATGCCGATGGATATTAACTACATATTGGACAGCTCTTGGGATAGGGGCCAGACTAAGAGAGACACAACGTGCTGCTCTGCAGGTAGACTGAGGATAGCAGTCTAAATCAGGCGAACGATACCAGTAATCTGTCTGGACACAACCTCTAAGGCTCTCAGCCGAGGGGTATGGCTGAACGTCTCTAAGCCATAAACCCTCGGATGTGAGAGCCTGGCCGACACTTACCTACATTAAAATTGAGGTGAGGTGTTGAGCACGCTACATGCTTGGTGCAGATATTCGTTCGATGGCTCTTAGCTGGGAGGATATGAGGGATCCCCGGATGAGAGGGCCTGGCCGTTTCTCGCCCACAGACGCACGGAGGTAAGGTGCTGAGCCGGCAGCACATGTAGCCTACCTCGTGAGCGAGTACTCAAGGTTAAAAAACACCTCGGTCGCACATTCCGATGAAAATCTGTAACCGTACTCATGGAGTGAGTGTAGACAAGGTGAAAATTGTCTCGTTGACACTAAATGGAACGCTTGGCTTGCGAATCCATTACGTGGCAGCCCGAAGCAAAAGCTTGCTGTGTGGAAGTCGAAATAAGAGTCTAACTTGTCTCGAAACCCGAGGAAGGCTAATCTCATTAAAAATGCCCGCTGAAGTCGGAAGTGCCAGCCTACGGGCGGCAAAATAAAAATGGCACTACGCAATTACGTCCGAGTGAAATGTCTTTCGTGATCGGAAAAGCTCTAACTAGTCTTCCCTCGTGCTAGGAAAATCTACCTAGTTTCCGAATGCCGCTCTTGTTCGGAACAGCTCTGACTAGGTAGTTTTCCGAATGTCCGTCGTGCCTGGAACAGCTCTGATGGGCACAACGACAAAGCACATGTCCGAAAAAAAAACTCGCTGAGTGGATACTGTCTGCAGACCGGTCTGGTTTGTGCGGGAACGGCCCGGGGCGAACGAAATGCCCAATATATTGAAGTGAGGATTTAAAGCAGTCATAAGCACGACGTGACGATTCCCTCGGTGAGCCCATCACCAGGGCGCTATGTGTCGGCCCTGCAATTATGGAAACCACCCTGGATGGCGGAAAATGCTATGGACTGTCCCTGCCAACCCTTGAGGGATGATCGAAGTCTTCGACTGTTCCAACTTGACCAGCTGGCATGTGGACGGTACCACAAAAGTGAGAGTCTCCCAGGAAAGCTAACCTGGTCAAAACAGCATGCAAAAAGTCGGATGTGTTAGCCTGAGGGTTTCGACCCAAGGGTGCCTAACTAGACACACCGCAATCACATCTGAAAAAACACTCCGGATGAACGCAAAGAAGAAGAAGATGACAAGGACTTATTGCAAACAATGTTCTTCATTTGATAGAATGCAGTTTTTACTTGTTCTGTTCTGTTCTTTATCTCTGCGATGCATCTTTCATCTGATGTTATCCATTACGCTGGTAATAGGGAAAGCTAATCCACAAGCAAACATCAGTTCAGTGCACTAGAAATAGTGGCACTTATGGACTATGCTTGAGTTAAACACGAGCGAACAGGATACAAAAATAATAAGAACGTGAGCTGCTTTTAATATCTAGTTTCAGTGGAACGAAGGAAATACGATGACAGAAATGATCAAACTAACAAACACTGCTCTCCAAAAACGAAATCAGTGAAAACGGTTGTGGTTTGGAACAGATACAACAACGAAAGATTCAGCATTTCGAGTGTATGTATCTACTGTGGCAACCTACGGGCCTGAAACGTATTATAATGTAAATTTCCAATCCAGGTGCAATACAATTGCGGAAGATGTCACGAAACAGAACAAATAACACGGTGATTAGTATGGCGATATACTGTCCTTCTGTCCAAATGGCGGTCGCATTTGCCGATAGATTATCCTTGTGTCTAAATGGGAGGTTGAATGTGGTGATACAAAGTCCTTCTGTCCAAATGGATATATTATCCTTCTCTCCAAATGGAATATCGCATTTGTCGATATATTGTCCTTCTGTCCAAATGGGAGGTCGCACTTGGCGACATACCGTCTTTTTGTCCAAATGGAATATGGCATTTGGCAACAATATATCGTCGTTCTGTAAATATGGGAGATCGCATTTGGCAAAACATCCTTCTGTCCGAATAGAAGGTCGCATCTGGCGATATATTATCCTTCTGTCCATATAAAAGGTCTTATTTGGCAATATTTTATCCTTCTGTCCAAATTGAAGATTGAATTTGGTGACTATATTATCCTTCTGTTCTAATGGAATGTTGATTTTGCGATATCATCCTTCCGTCCGAATTTGAGGTAGCATTTTGCGATATATTACCCTTCTCTCCAAATGGGAGATAGCATTTAGGTGATATATTATCCTTCTATTCAAATGGAAGGTCGCATTTGGCGATATATGATCCTTCTCTCCAAATGGGAGGTCGCATTTTGGTGATTTATTACCCTTCTGTCCAAATGGGAGGTCGCATTTTGGATTATATTTTCCTTCTTTCTAAAGGAATGTAGTATTTGGCGATATATTATCCCTCGACACTGAACCAGTTAACAAATCTGCTGAAAAGAAATTAGGCACATTACAGGAGAGATCCTACCCATTACAGGAACGACAAAGATAAAAAAAAAAGGAAATCTATCCACAGGAATGTTGCGAATTCCTTGGACTGCCAGGGTAACTAACGACGACTGCCTGAAAGAGGCTAATGAAACTAAAATATTATATACAACAATAAGAATGAGACAAACAGCTTTCTTTGGTCATGTGATGAGGAGAGAGGCATTGGAGAACATCGTGACAACTGGAATGATCAAGAGGAAGAAAGGCAGGGGCGTCTAATGTGATAGATTACGCCTGAAAGATTTCAGAGTTGGCTTAGGGTGATTAATTAGGACAGAGTGGCAATTAGAGTCGTATATTAGGACAAGGTGGAACTAGAGTCATGTAATAGGACAAAGTGGGATTAGACCCACATATAAGGAAAGAGTAGTGTATAGTCACTAAATTAGGACAGAGAGGGAATTAGAGTCATATATTAGGACCGTGTGGGATTCAAGCCATAGATTGGGAAATTGTGAGTTTAGATTTATATATTAGGACAGACTGAGATGAGATACATAGATTAGGACTGAGTGAGTTTAGAGTCATATATTGGAACAGAGTGAATTTAGAGTCATATATTGAGACAGACTTGGCTTAGAGTCATAGATTGAGACAGACAGTGAGTATGGTCATAGACTAGGACAGACTGGGCTTAGAGTCATAGATTGTGAGAGATTGGGCTTAAAGTCATATATTGAGGCACTGGACTTAGAGTCATGTATTGAGACAGACAGGGCTTAGAGTCATAATTTGGGACAGAGTGAGTTTAGGTAATAAACTGTAGAGACAGAGTATATATATGTTGGTGGTGATAATGATGCTGATGATGAGAATGATGATGATGTATTTATAAGATTAAAACAGACAAGATAGTGAAGCAACTTTAATGAGCTATCTAACCCCAGATTTACAAAGAGTTCAGATCAGCTACCAGCTACGCAACATGCCGGGGGGTATTATTTTCTACCAATGAGGGGCAGAGATTTTAGGAGAGCGCCGATCCCGCCAAAGCTGAAGCGAAATCCATCAGGGATCCCCAGGCAGGCATCAATTATTGCTCGCTTCATTGCTGGGCTTTCTGTGGAGTACAATACATATTATATATTAGTTGGGTGGGTGGGTGAGAGAGAGAGAGAGAGAGAGAGAGAGAGAGTGAGAGAGAGAGAGAGAGAGTGTGAGTGAGTGAGTGAGTGAGTGGGTGGGTGCGTGCGTGCGTGCGTGAGTAAGTGAATGAGTGAGTGAGTGAGTGAGTGAGTGAGTGAGTGAGTGAGTGAAGTGAGTGAGTGAGTGAGTGAGAGAGTGAGTGAGAGAGTGGGTGGGTGAGTGAGTGAGTGAGTCAGTCAGTCAGTCAGTCAGTCAGTCAGTCAGTGAGGGAGTGAGTCTGTGAGTGAGTGAGTGAGTGAATGAGTGAGTGAGTGAGTGAGTTAGTAAGTGCTTGAGTGAGTGAGTGAGTGAGTGAGTGAGTGAGTGAGTGAGTGAGTGAGTGAGTGAGTGAGTGAGTGAGTGAGTGAGTGAGTGAGTGAGCGAATCAGTCAGTGAGTCAGTCAGTCTGTCAATCAGTCAGTGAGTCAGTGTGTCAGTGAGTCAGTGAGTCAGTCAGTGAGTGAGTGGGTTGGTAGGTGGGTGAGTGGCTGAGTGTGTGAGTGAGTGATTAGTGAG
>JACEFZ010010710.1:162500-602500 GCA_014155875.1 Cepaea nemoralis | reverse complement strand
ATCACAGCCAGCGAACACAAGCAAGTAATCAAGTACAGGCTCACAGTCTAAAACTGCTCTATCGAGACTGCATTATTTGAGAGAGAGAGAGAGAGAGAGAGAGAGAGAGAGAGAGAGAGGGGGGGGGGGAAGAAACCGACTGCCCGATTAGAAAAACAGAGAAGAATTCAATGGTTAAGGATTGCCAAGATCTCTATGAAAGAAACGGAAAATGCAGCAGTGTTTATTTAGATTTCAAGAAAATCGATATCGAAATATGACGTAAGAAAGATGGAGAGAAGGAATTAAATTATACTTGGTGCCAGGAGTCCTGAATGATTCTTTAATTGGAATGAACTGAAGAAGTAAAGAAGAGTAAACCAAGTAATAGAGGTTTGTTGTTCCTTGGCAAAAATAACATGACAAACTGTTATATTTTAGAAAACTTTAGATGTTGTTGCGTATCCCTTACGGGACGTTGCAGTCAACACCAGCATTTTTCATCTGCTATTGATGTACTAGTAAAGAAAACTTTACCTTAATGCTAATTGTCGTTGGGTGTGTGAAGATTGAACATCTTTCCCAAATCAATGATTCCATATATTGTTTCTAAATTCATGTGGCTTTATACTCTGTCTTCTATTTCTTGTTCTTGTTCTTGTTTTTCTTGTTGTTCTTGTTCTTCTTCTTTTTCTTCTTCTTCTTCTTCCTGTGCTTCTTCTTCTTCTGCTTCTTCATCTTCTTCTTCGTGTTTTTCTAATTATTATTATTCCTCTTCTTTTTCTGCTCTTCTTTCATCTCCACCTCGTCCAACTCCATAGTCCGACTGATATTGATCTTCAACTCAAGCACACCAAAATAAAAATAAAAACAGAAACAGTTACAATATACATAATTGTCCCCAAAAACAAACTCATTTACTGCCAATATAGTGCCTTGCGGTTTATGGCAGGGAGGTCTTGAGCCTGAGGAATTAAGGCCGACTGGCTAGTGCAGTCGATGCGAACTGTGCAGGCTAGAGTTTTCTTTTTGCCCCGACAGAAAAAAACTCCACGCCTTACCGAGAATTCGAACCCGGATCTCCTGGATCTCTCCTGATCTGGCGTTCTAGCCACTCGGCCAGCCGCTCCTCATATATAACTACTACCAAATAAAATAACATAAGTCACCACCGACAACTCTATAGTCTCACTGACATCAATCTACAACTAATTCAAATTTTTTTAAAAATAAAACAACAACAATAAACGCAATAACAACCACAGCAACAACTATATTAAACAGCACACCATCGCCGACTCCATTGTCTTACTGACATCAGTCTATAACTTACGCACTTTAAAAATAAAAACTGAAACAACAACAATACACACAAAAATAACCACACCAACAATTACATTAAACAACACACAATCGCCTACTCCATAATCCCAGTGAAATCAGTCTACAACTTACGCACATCGAAATATTGAATCAGCAACAATAAAAGCAAACAACAACCACAGCAACATTTTACATTAAACAACCCACTATAGAGTTCCCCGTAGTCCCACTAACATTAATCTACAACTTAAGCACATCTAAACAGTGAAACAGCAACAATAGTTGCAACAATAATCACAGTTGTTGTTTGTCCATCAAGAATTATGATGACCATTCATTTCATCCAGCGGGGTTGAAAGAATGGAGCCGTGAGTTCTAAGATGGCTGATAAGGCCTATTTTAGCTCGAAATGTTCTTTGACAATATGGGCAAAGAACGCTTGACGTTCCAGGAGGAGAATCTCCTGCAGTGGTTTTTCTCTCCAGCCTTTTCTTCACAGCTCTTGTAGTTATGGTTGCTTCACAAGTGACTGCACCCTTATGTAATGATGTACGCAACGAATTATGGTCTTTAGTAGCAGCCTCCCAGGTGTCAAGATGAATTCCGAAAGCTTTCAGTGAGATTTGTAGATCTTTAAAGCGTTACCTCTGGCCGCCTTGTGAGCGTTTACCACAACACAGCTCGCGGTAAACAAAATTTGGTTAGGGAGCCTGTGATCTGGCATACGAGTTAAGTGACCAGTCCAGCGAATCTGATTTTTCATTAGTAGAGTGTGGATACTGGGTAAGGACGCTCTTTCTAGAACTTCAGTGTCTGGGAACGTGTCTTGCCATTTAATCTTCAATAGCTTCCCAAGGCAGACTGTGTGGAAGTGGTTTAATTTCCTAGCATGTCGCTGATAAACAGTCCATGTTTCACAAGCATATTTCAGTGTGGATAATATAACTGCTTTATAGACTTTCAGCTTTGTTTGCAGGCTTATTCCATTTCTGTCCCATACATTCTTGTAAGTCTGTTAAAGGCCACACTGGCCTTGGAGATTCCTGCATTCACTTCGTCATCAGTTGTGGCAGCTTGTGACACAGTGCTGCCAAGATAGGTGAATTTGTCCACAACACTTAGTCTATGACTGTTCACCTTGATATTCGGCACAGTGTGATTATTCCCTGGAGCTGGCTGGTACATAACTACAGTCTTCTCCAAGTTGATATTGAGCCCAAAGTTGGCAAAGGAATATGAGAAAGCTGAAACATTGTGTTGCATGTCTGCCTCTGAATTGGCATTTAGAGCGCAATCATCAGCAAACAGCAGTTCTCGGACGGTGTCGCTGTTAGTATTGGTTTTGCCTTTCAGCCTTCTGAGATTGAACAACTTTCCATCCATGCGTTAGTTGATGTCTATTCCAATGGTATTGTGCATGTGCATTCGTCAGTATAGCTGAAGACATGAGGCTGAACAGTGTTGGTGCCATGAGACACCCTTGCTTCACCCCATTGGTGACAGGAAAGGGCTCAGACAGTTCGCCATTTTCCTATACTCTTGCCTGCATACAATCATGATACAGCCGCACTATTTTTACAAACGTTTGTAAACAGCCATAGTTCGCCATAATCTTCCACAGTCCTTCTCTGCTTACTGTATCAAAAGCCTTCGTAAGGTTAATGAAAGTGGAGAACATTACAGAGTTCTGTTCCTGACATTTCTCTTGCAGCTGCCTTGCAGAGAAAATCATGTCAACAGTTCCTCGTTTCCATGGCTAAAAACATTAAGTTAACCAAACTTCATACCCCTATCCCTACCCCTTCCGCCTCTTCTCTCTCGGCTCACCCTACCATCGTATCCGACAAATTAGTTGTATGCATACCTCCTGATCTCCCCCTATCGGCACCAAAGAAGTCGGTCCTTAATAAAGACCTCCGTTTCATACCTCTGCGTCCTTCTGGCGACAGATATGCGCTACTGCAGGACGTCCATCGTTTCCATCGCACTCTTAGGTTGAAATATCACTTCAGTAATCAACCTACAAAGGACAACTCCTCGGATCCCACCGATCACTTCTCCCACCTTTCTAAACGCAGATCCACTTGGGTCCCCACTGCAGGAGCATCCAAAGCCTTAGATCTCTAAATCGAAAAAACACTCTTCGACATACAACAATTAAAATTCAAACCACTAAGGCACTCGAACCTTACAGTGGAAGAACAACAGGCTCTCACACATTTGAAACGCCGTGATGACATTGTTATCAAGCCTGCTGACAAGGGAGGAGCGTTAGTGGTTTGGAGAAAGGACTTGTATATACAGGAAGGCAACAAACAACTTGGGGATGCCACTTTTTACAGACCACGGGCAGAAGACGGGACGGTCAGCAACAACACCCAAGAGTGTGACGAATGCCATCATCAGGCAAGGCCTCTTGCCCAGCTCTGCCACCTCGCTGATCATCCAAGATAGTTGCTTGGGCAAACCCACCTTGTACATGCGGCCTAAGACACACAAGCTAGGGAACCCAGGCAGACCCATCGTCTCGGCCTGCTCTTGTCCTACTGAACGGATTTCAGAGTTCCTTGACAGTATATTTCAGCTTTTGGTTGCTAGCCTCCCCTAATATATCAAAGACACCAACCACGCAATCTCCACCTTCGATTCCATCAGCTTCACCACCCCTTCTAAGCACCACATCTTTACTTTAGATGTGACTTCACTCTATACATCTATTCCTCACTCTGACGACCTTAAAGCCTTGGAATTTTTCTTAGACAAAAGACACGGCCCCACCATAGCCACCGGATCATTGCTGCGTCTGGCAAAGTTAGTCCCCAACCTCAATTCATTTGAGTTTAATGGAGACTATTTTGACCAGATTAGCGGGGTGGCCATGGGCACTAACATGGGTCCGAGTCATGCCTGTCTGTTCATGGGCTATCTTGAACACCTGTCACGAAAAACACCGTGATTAACCAGTTGATGATAAAAAAGGCATTCTGATTAACGGGATGTTTTCACAGTTACAACTATTTTAACTAACAGAAAAAAAAACAAATCGGATGTCAAAAATCCTAGGACGGTAAAAAGTAACAGCTGCAGATGTTTACTGGGGAGGGAGTGATTGAGATGAATCAATACGCCGCCCTTGACAGTTCAAAAACAGGTCGAATTCAAGCGGAAGTGCCCGGCTCGGGAGAAAACAGTCCTGTCTGTCATTTAGAATTTCCCGACATCAAACAAAATGGTGGCTTTGATTGTCACCACACGACAGAGGGTTGTGGGCTTGTTACTGCGAACCTTGGGTCAATACAAGAACTCGCTACCTTGTTTTGGGTTGTCAGGACAAGGTGTACATAATGTGTAGACCAAAATATGGATTAGGATTGACGTGTTTTGTTGGAGAGCTCTACAGTGTTAGAATAATTAAAAATTAACTAGCATGTGTCGTTATGGCAAAGTGTAGCAGCCTTCCAGGAATGAGGCGGGTTTGCATAAGGTACATAATATAGTCTATTTAGGCCTAATTAAGATAGGCAGTAGTCTTGTTAAAACTAGAGTGTGATGATTAGCACTGTTAGTTGAAAACTAGTTAGAGTAGTGAAGTGATAATTGACTCTGCTAGGATGAATAGGATAGCGGTGTGATATTTGGAGAGATTTAAGATGGGTTGGGAGATGGGGAAAGTGTCCAATGGGGGGATCTTTCAGTGGTTTGCCCACTGAAGTTTTGCACTCTGTTTATGGGTCTTTCCTTGTAATAGCCTGATTCGGACGTAGGTGAGGAGCTACTATGCTCTATGACAGAGTTTAGTTAGCTGTGAAATAACAGAGCAAGGCAATAGGCTTACACCCAGCCGGTAGGATCAGTGACTAGTGCTATCACCAGATGTGTTGTTTCTCTAACAGGTTCCCTGCCAGTTACGAGGAAGTTCAACACTGGTTTTGAAGAAGTGCAACTCCAATTAGAAGAACACCAGTTGGCCACTCAAATGCTTTCTTACGGAAAACGAATAACACCCGAGACGAAAGGGGGTATAATGTTTACGCTGGACTCATAATCAGGAGGGTTCACCATAACATGGCTCAGAAGAGCCAGCCAATATAACGACTCCTGCGTGTTAAGGTTCACCTAGGATGGGTGATGATTGTTGATATGTCACACATCATACAAACATTGTTAAAGGAACGAGAACATTAAAATGTAAGTCACATGGTGTGATAGATTCCAGTGAAATATTACAAAAGACATCATACGTGAGACTTTATTGACACTAGTTAAGATCAAGTATATTAACAATAGCAGTGATACCTAAGTACACACAACAAAGGATTCGTACAATTTTTAGGAACGATAGGAACTTATGTGTAGTGTGCACCCTATGACTATTTTCCACATCCGGGAGGGTTTCTCATGTACGAGTCGCAACGTTATCTATGCGATCATCTGCACACGTTGCGACATGGGATATCTTGGAGAAATAGGCCTTCGTCTGGCGGACAGATTTATACAACATTTATCCGATATCAACTGGTGCTCAGAAACCGGTACCCCTACACTTTAACAGTTCCCACCACTGTAGGGGTTGCCGACATACGTGTTGCGGCGATAAAATCGTGCACATTTCATGAGCGCGATCACAAGACTTGGGAAACCGTCTTATCTTCCAATTGGGTTCACTCTCCCCTCACGGCCTCAATATCCAACACAGTTTTATTTAAGCCCCTAACGCCCCTTTCCCCCATCCCCGTAGTCGTATAGTCCACTTACAAGCCAGTTGCATGTCCTGCACAGGACGTAGTAGTCAACACTAGCATTATCTTTGCCTTCTGTGACTTCCCGGTTAGATTGTTTGGGGTCGCTTCTCATTGTGTTCTGAACAACCGCCATTTGTGCTTTTTTATGATGGCAAACGCTTGGTGGTCTGCATCCATATCGCCCACAGCAGTGTATCGAACTTGGCGTGCGGAATTGCGAACTGCATACGTTACATCGCCACAGAGTTAGCTACAGTGCCCCACATATCCATATTTTTCTATTCGCTCTCCTGGGGGCACCCCCATCCCCCCAGCGCGGGTCCCCTCACCGTTTGATCTTAGCCAATCACCGAGTTTCTGGCTGTACTGACCTTTAGTCAGTTGACCCCGTTAACCACGACATCCGGTTTATTACATCCATGGATAGCCGTTCAAGCTAGGACACAGATAAGTGAAATTTATACTTTCATGTAGTGTCGTTCGGTAATTTGTTAGTCTATTTTTGTTTGTTTGTTCTGTGCTGACGAAGGCGTTGGCCGCAACGTCCATTGTTTTTTGTAGTCGTGCTTTGGTAAAACTCATAATCTACTTCTCGTTTTTAAGTGATTCATTCATTGCTTTTCTGAAGCCACATTGACTCTCAGGAAGAAGACCTTGATCGAGATGGGCCGTGAGGCGATTGAGAAGAATTCTCGCGAGTATCTTCTCTGCGATAGAGAGCAAGGAGATGCCTCGGTGGTTGTCACAGGATTGGCGGTTTCCTTTACGTTTGTAAAGGTGGACTATCGACGCTTCCTTGAAATCTTGTGGCATGGTCTCGTTCACCCATATGTTTGTAAAGACTTGGTGAAGCTACTCTATTAGGACCGGCCCACCTGTCTTGTATATCTCTGCTGGGATGGAGTCAGGACCAGGCGCCTTTCCACTGAAAAGTTGCTGGATGGTTTTGTTTAGTTCCACTATGGTTGGCAGGTCATCAAGTGTATCATTAGTGGGAACTTGAGGAAGACAGTTGATAGTTTCATCATCGAAGAAGGAAGTTGCATTTAAGATGTTGCTGAATTGCTCTGACCAGCGTTGAAGGATTTCTTTCTTATCGGTGACCAATTTTCCCCCATCTGCACTGAGGAGGGGAACTATGTCTGGTGATGGAGGACTGTAGACCGCTTTCAGTGAGTCGTAGAAGTCTTTCATATCATGTCTGTCAGCAAAGCCTTGAATTTCATCAGCTTTGCTGCTCAGCCAGGAGTCCCACTTGTGCCGAGGTTTCTGCTGCACTACTCTCCGAAAGTTATTGAAGGCATCTTTTTTTATGTTGACTTCGGGTCATTCAAATGTGCCTTGGGGAGAAGAAGTTCTCGGCCAGCAAATTGCTGATGTCTTAAGACGTTTCATAAAACCAGTCTTTATGCTTCCTGGGGACTGGACCCAGGATTTCCATAGCAGTGTTGTAAATTATGTCCTTTAGGGCTCCGCACTCTGTTTCCGCATTCTATTTAGTTGCAGCATTTAGCTTGAGGCGGTCTTCCAGCATGTTTTCAAACGACAGCTGCATTTTTTTTCTGTTTAGGCGGGTGACATTTTTCTTTTTTTTTTTTTTTTTTTTTCTTTTTTTTTTTTTTTGCATTTTTACCCCTTGAGGACGCCGTGGTGGTTTGATGTCTATGTTTATTTTCGAGATAATGAGACGATGGTCTATCCAACATTCGGCACCACACGTAGATTTTGTCACCCGAACGTCTTGTCTGTCACTCCTCCTGACGATGACATAGTTAATGGCGTGCCAGTGTTTCGAGCGAGGGTGCATCCATGATGCCCTATTTCTCGTGGGAAGATGAAAAATTGTGTTGGTGATCAGGAGATTGTGTTAGGCACAGGTCTGAAGGAGGAGGAGCCCATTGCTGTTACAGTTTCCTACTCCGTACTTTCCAATAATGCCACACCAAGAGGCGGTGTCCTTGCCTACTCTGGCATTGAAGTCCCCAAGGAGTATAAGTTTGTCTCCTTTTTGGAACAGATGTTAATACGTTGCGCAGGTCTTCATAGAACTTGTTTTTTACGTCATCTTCATTTGTCATGGTTGGTACGTAGACACTCACGATGGATGCATGCTTCTTTCCTTCAAGCAGGGGTGCGAAGTTGGATGAAGAATGACTTGAGCGATGAATTGGATTAAAGTGAGGAAGAGTTGCGCAATTCGTCGACCTCACTCTCTCGCCTGAGTCCATCTGAGTCCAGTGGCAAGACAAGTCAAGACGACTGGAGACGAATACAGGTGCAGTGGATGACTAGGGCGCTCTGCGTGCCTTGCCGTGCTCATTACGTTCCACAACGCTTTGCGGGTAAACGCCATCTTGCCCGTTGAATCATCAGTGATTTTATCCGCGCAGTCTGCCGAATCCTGTCTTCACATGCTGGGTAAACATACCCTAGTTCACCGCTTGGTTTGACACCAAATCGGCTACCAACGCCTGGTTTAGCCAGCCTCTTACAGCTGTTGCCCGGGGGGGGGGGGGAGAGAGAGAGAGGAGTGGCCGCTGTCGCAACCACAGCAACAACTACATCAAACAACCCACCATCGCCCTCTCCGTAGTCTCAATGACATTAATCTACAACTTACGCACATCTACCATCTGAAACAGTAACAATGCTTGCAACAATAACAATAGCAACAACTACACCAAAGAATCCACCATCGCCTTCTCCGTAGCCCCACTGACATTAATCTGCAACTTACACACGTCTAAAATCTGAAACATCAACAATACTTGCAACAATAACAACACCAACAACTACATCAAACAACCCATCATCACCTTCTCCGTAGTCCCACTGACATTAATCTTCAATGACTTCCACACAATCTGCCTTAGGAAGCTATTGAAGATTAAATGGTAAGACAAGATCCAAGACACTGAATTTCTAGAAAGAGCGTCCATGCCCAGTGTCCACACTCTACTAATGGAGAATCACATTCGCTGGGCTAGTCACATAACTCGTATGCCAGATCACTGGCTCCCTAAACAATTTTTTTACTGCGAGCTGCTTTATGGTGAACGCTCCCATGGCGGCCAGAGGAGATGCTTTAAAGACACTCAGAAAATCTAACTGAAAGCTTTTGGAATTCATCTTGACACCTGGGAGACTGCTGCAAAAGACCGAAATTCTTGGCGTGCATCACTATATAAGGGTGCAGTCACTTGTAAAGCAACCAGGACTGCAAAAGCTGTGAAGAAAAGACTGGACAGAAAAACCACTGCAGGAGATCCTCCTCCTGGAACGTAAGCATTCTTTGCCTACATTGTCAAAGAACATTTCGTTGTAAAATAGGCATTATCAACCATCTTAGAACTCACGGCTCCATACTTTCAACCCCGCTGGATGAAATGAATGGTCATCATTATTCTTGATTGACAAACAATCTACAACGTACGCACATTTAAAAACTGAAACAACAAGAAATGCAACAACAGCCGCAGCAACAAACACACCAAACAACCCACCGTCGCTTTCTCCGTAATCCCAGTGACAGGCATCTACGCAGTGGTTCTCACATTTTTCTGCCCCGCGATCTCCCTTAAACTCGAAACAAACATGGCATAAGTCGTTGCATGGAACAGACGAGAAAGCATCAGACAGCGTTCTGTAATATCCCAGAAATCAAGAATGTTAATTAGATCATCGGTGCAGCAGTTGGTATAATGGTTAGTACGTTAACTCTTACAATGGCGTGCAATCAGACAGATTAGGAATCGATGTTTGCACTTGTCCTCCGCTACGGGAGTCTGAGACTGACCACCTAATTCCCCCTTGCACTCAGACCTAAATATGTGATAGTCCTAGCACTTCTCATATCTACACCACGCCTTGCTACGGAACTTCTTGTTAACTGATTCAACACCAAACAAAAAGTAGGTTTGGACCAAACGTTGTATACAATCAAATGAACAAGCAATATAAAGGTCCATTCACTGAGCATAGAAATTGCATAAGATGCCACGAAACGAAACAAATAACAGGATGACCCTAATATGGCGATACATCGTCCTTCTGTCTAAATGAAAGGTCATATGTGGCGGTAAATTATCCTTCAGCAATGAATTAGTTAGTATGCATTGAATCACACTGGGCTTATGCTAATGCATCCATCCATCATGTGCCATGCCGATAAGCGTGCGCGATCATGATTCGCCATCTTACTCGACCACCAGAGTCGTGGATCAGCTCAGTGATCTTGTCTCGACCATGCCACGTGACCAAGCCATCCACGTATTTACTTTTCTGTCTTCCTCTTGTTCTCTTCCCCCCGATCTGGCCAGTTGTCACCAAGTTCTCTAATTTATTTTTTCTCATAACTTGTCCAAGAAGATTTACGTCTAATTTCTCTAATCAGTTTACGATTTTCATTTGTTTCTTGTAGGACTTGGTCGTTGGTTTTTCTATCTGTGCATTGTATTCTTTGCCTTCTCCTCAGAAACCAAATTTCCACTGCCATCAGATGTTTATTTTTTCCAGCTTTGCTGCTCATTGTCTGCGCTTCACATCCATACAAAAGTACAGGTTCTATGTAGCATCTCAACACTCATATTCTAGCATCAATTGACATCATTTTATTGGTCAGTATGTTTTTCATCCTGCAAATGGCCACCTTCGCCATGGCGTAATAGCTCGTAATAGATCGTAACATCTCCATCTTTGTATAGACCAATGGGCACTCGTCGGATGATATGGTTGATATCCTGCCGCTCGCCTTTACCTCCTAAGGCATTTCTTAGTACCTATCTTGAGTTGACGTGGGAGTTCAACCTATTCTATTCTATCTATCTATCTATCTATCTATCTATCTATCTATCTATCTATCTATCTATCTAATCTATCTATCTATCTATTTATCTATCTATCTACCTGTCTGTCTGTCTGTCTGTCTGTCTGTCTGTCTTTTTATAAGGCCAAACTAATTCACAAAATCCTATTTCATAATGCTCCCAGCTGCATTTGGCCATTGTTTAAATATAATGCAAGACAGCCAAAGACTAAACATACTTCATGTATCTAAACCTAGAATAGATTTATACAAAACAAGTTTAGCGTACTCTGCCGCTCAGTTGTGGACCAATCTTCCACAAGAAATCAAAGACACCACCAATCACTAATGATACAGTCGCAACCTGTTCGAACACATCTCAGTACAGACTACATGCTCCCCTTTCCCCCCCCCCCCCCCTTTTCTTAAATACAAAAACAAAACATAATGAAAATTATCTCAAACGACAACTAGCTAATAAACATTCCCATATGTATAGTACCTTCCTTATATAATTATAATGGCCATGTTAAAAAATTGCCCTAGTGAGTCATGTATTATTGATTATTTTCCATGCGTTTTAATGCATATTGTTCTTTTGTGCCTAATAATAGCTTCACGAGTGTTGTTGATTGAAATAACGTATGAGAGGAAAGAGAGAAGAAGGGCAGAATGTCAGACAGGCCTGCGTGTCCAATTCTTAACTAATTTAAAAAAAATAAAGTTTGTTAGTTCGTTCATTCATTCGTTCGTTCTATATGTTTGTCTGTCTGCCTGTCTGTCTGTGTATATATAGCTAACTAGCTGTTTGTTTGTTTGTCTTTGGGTATGTTGTGTTATGCATACGTGTGTTGTGTTGTGCGTGCGTGTGTTGTGTTGTGCGTGTGTTGTGGTGTGGTGTGTGTGCGTGTGTTGTATTTTGTGTGTGCGTGTGTTGAATGTATGTGTACGTGTTTTGTGTTGTGCATGTGTGTTTTGTTGTGTGTGCGTGTGTTGTGTTATGTGTGTTTGTGTTGTGTTGTGTGTTCGTGTGTTGGATGTGTGCGTATATGTGTTGTAGTTGTATGTGCGTGTGTTGTATGTGTGTGCGTGTATTGTGTTCTGTTCTTTTGTGTTCTGGTTGCCCATGTCGGTGTTGTGTTGTGTTCACCTTGCTAACAGGTAACTTACTTCTGGTTGCCCATGTCGGTGTTGTCAAAGATTCCAGCAATGCTGCGGTATTGGTCCTGGGCGTCGTTCAGCAAGCTAGTAATGAACTCCATGAAAAGACCCTCAAGACTCCTCGAGGTGAACAGTTTGTCCTGTGCATGCTGGCTAGCCATGGAGGGAAGAACCAGCAGTAACCCAAAGATCAAGAACTTCATCTGTGGGCATCGTGCAAATTGAAACAATCAGTAAAATGTCAGCTGCGTGTTCTTTGGAGTATATCGCAATCAACACCAATAATGGCTGTGATTTTTAAACCAATTTTCAGAAGTTTCTCGTTGATTTCTGAACGTCCGATCTCATACTATTGTGAAAATCAAAGCAAAACCATCAGCTGCCAAATCTGACGTGGAATTCAAAACCGGAATGTCGAAATTGTGAAACTGCTTTCATTGCCAGTTAACCATTGTAGTATAGCGCATACTACTAAGATGGCAAATAGATCAAAGTTGATACAGATATAGACTTTTAAGAATAGAGAGTCTAACCACTGCTGAAGAAGCGATTAAAAGGCTCGCAATTCTAGAGGTTTGATTTCCAAGGTCCCAGAATGGATCACTACTTATAACAGTGCCAGGCAGAAAGTTATGACGAACAACCGTACTTAGGGAAAGACAGTATGTCAAGGAATTCCTGCTATGGTGACTGGATGAATAATGTGTGCTCCCCCTCTACCCCCACCCTAAATCTAAATGTTCTCACAACAAGGAGATAGACAGATTGGTATATATATATATATGTATGTATGTGTGTGTGTTGTATATCTGTTGCAGGACGTTGCAGTCAACACCAGCATTTTTCAGCTGCTTTTGATGTACTAGGCACGTTCAGTAGTTTGCCATTGTTTTCTGAACGACCGGCTCCCATACCAACACATTATAACACAACGCGACACGGTCTGCTGCACAAATTGATCACGGCTGAATTGTGAACGCCTGGTACCCGGCTCACGAACCACGTTCGGAAGCCTTTAGCCACGGAGACCGGATATATATATATATATATATATATATATATATATATATATATATATATATATGTGTGTGTGTGTGTGTGTGTGTGTGTGTGTGTGTGTGTGTGTGTGCGTGCGTGCGTGTCTGTATGTGTGATACAGGGACCAGTACTAGTAATGGTGATGACGGAGTTACCAAGGAAATCCCCTGTGTCAGACCAAGAAACAGAATAAGAATAGGAACGTGGAATGTGAAAAGACTGTATGAGGGGAAGCTTAAAGTAGTATGTGATAAGATTGAGAGGTTAAATGTTCAAATATTAGAAATTAGTCAACATCGCTGGAGAGGCAAGGGACATTTTACAAATGAAAATGGAAGCCTTTTCATTTATTTTGGTAGAGACGTCGGAGGCCAGAGTGGGGTGGCATTTTGTTTAGATAAAACAATTGCAAAAGCTTTAGTGGGGTATAATCCAGTTAGTGATGGAATCCTCACTATTAACTTAAAGGCCGTCCAAAAATTACAACTCTCATACAGATATACACACCTACTTCAGCAGCAGGGGAATTGAAGATTTTTACAACACACTGCAAGACACATTAAATAAGATTGGTCATAATGATATAGCAATAATAATGGGAGATTTTAATGCTAAAGTATTTACAGGAAGAACTCTAAATGAGGGACACGTTGTAGGAAAATTTGGATTGGGAAATAGAAATGACGCAGGTGACAAATTAATTGAATTTTTAAACAGCACCCAAGAAGACTCTTCACATGGAAGACCCCGGAAGTATTACCAAAAATCAGATAGATTATATTTTAATACAAAGAATATGGAGATCAAGCATAACATCTGCAAAAATTATACGAAGTGCATGCAGACTGTGATACAGATCATCAGTTAATAGAAGCAGAAATGAAATTAAGACTCTAAAAGCTAACACGATGACCAAGGCCACTTCGTTTTGATCTCACAAAAATACCAGATGCATACAACGTAGAAGTTAGGAATCGTTTTGTGGTCTTGATGTCTGTATAAGAGGAAATGACACCTGATGAACTGGCAGTACAAGCTAGGGATATCTTGATAACTGCAGTCAGAGATTTAATTCCGACCAAGAAAAAGCAACTTAAGCCATGGATTACATCACACACGTTAGAATTAGTAAAACAACGAAGGCAACTTAAACAGAAAGGAGGTGAATCCGATTACAGCAGAATGAAGTATAAATCTTTAACTCGAGAAATAAGAAAGAATACATAAATGGACAAAAACCAATATGTACAAGATTGCTGTACCAGGATAGAGCAATATCATAAGACTGGAAGAGATTACGAAATGTTCAAAGAAATGAAGTTATTGACAAGAAATGTTTAACCTCAACAGAATGTTATCTGTGACAAGATGGGAAATACCTTAACAGAATCTAGACAAATTCTAGAAAGATGGCAGGAATACCGCAGTGGAATGTATGATATGAATGACAGTGAGGATATGAATGAGATACATGAGCCAATGGCAGCAGAGACAGAACCTGAACCCTCATCAGATGAAATTGCATGGGCAATAAAGAACCTGACGAATGGTAAATCACCTGGATGTGATGAGATACCAGCTGAACTAATTAAAGCGGGAGGGAAAGAAAGCATACAAATCTATCATGCATTATATAAAAAGATATGGAAATATGGTATTTGGCCAACAGATTGGAAGAGAACTATCTTCAGTCCAATACCAACAAAGGGCAACCTGAAATTATGCACCAACTATAGAACTGTTGCCCTGATCAGCCATGCAAGTAAAATTCTACTAAAAATCATAATGAGAAGATTTCGTAAGAAAATGGAAGAAGAAATTAAGCTGGATTTAGACAAGGAAGAGGCACAAGAGATAACATTCTCAATATGCGTTTAATAATAGAGAAGTACAGAGAATTTAATGTAAACCTATTCTTATGTTTTGTGAATTATTCAAAGGCATTTGACTGTGTAAAACATCAGAAACTTTGGGAAATCGTGAGGAATATGGGCTTTCCATCTCGTGTAATACAACTCATAAGAATGCTCTATCTAGACCAAAAAGCAACGGTTAGAAAAGATGGCGAAACATCAAATTGGTTTGACATCAAGCAAGGAGTCCGTCAGGGATGTGTGCTGTCCCCCTATTTGTTTAACCTGTACGCCGAAAATATAATGAGAAATGTAAGAGATTATATAATATGATGCCCTAAATATCGGTGGTCATGACATACCAGAGATTCGGTATGCTGATGTTACAGTATTGCTTCCCACAACACAGAATAGTATAGAAAACCTAATAGCCTCAACCCAATTGAAAAATGTTTGCAAATCTTTTACAGGACATCGCTGTCAACATCCGCATCTTTCAGCTGATTGTTGATTTCTTGGCAAGATTACACTCAGTAGTTTGCCATTGCTTTCTGAGCGACCGGCTCACATACCCCGTAAGTTACCGAAGCGGCGAGAACTGCTACCGATTCTCGCCGTCGTCACGTTACTCACGAGAGTATACGGGATTACTTAGAAAGTCGCTAACTCCTAACCATGGAGACCGGCCTCAACCAAATTGAATAGTGGAAATCACAACTTATATCTTAACATAGTAAAAACAAAGATAATGCATACAGATAAAACTAATATGGAGAAAGAAATATATGTTAATGAGGAAAAATTGGAGGTGGTGGAGGATGTTGAATATCTTGGGTCATTGATTACCAACAATGGTGACACAATGAAAGAAATTAAACGACGACTATCAATTGCTCTTCAAAGACTAAAACAACTGAATAAATTATGGAGTGGGACAGACAGAACTACAAAAATTAGATTTTTAAGAGCATGCATCTTTCCCATTGCAACATACGCCTGTGAGACCTGGACACTTACTAAACAAGTTGAACAGCGCATAAATGCATTTGAATATAAATGTTATAGACGAGTACTAAGAATATCTTGGATAAAGGAAAAGAACAAATGCATCAATACTTCAAGAGCTGAATATTGAAGAAGGATGGTTATTAAAGACGATAAAACAAAGAAAATTGAAATATTTTGTTCACTTGAAACGTCACTAGTGTTTGCAGAGAACAATAATGGAGGGGTATATGCCTGGGAAGAGAGGAAGAGGAAGGCCAAAGAGAAGATGGGTGCAGGATGTGACGGATGATCTCCAGATGGGTGTATCAGACGCGGGACATCTTGCTTATGATCGAGGGGTTTTCCGGAAGGTTGTTATGGGAGCGAGGTTCTGCAAAGGACATGCTACTGAATGAGTGAAGATATATATATATATATATATATATATATATATATATATATATATATATATATATATATATATATATATATATATATATATATAGTGTGTGTGTGTGTGTGGTGTGTGGTGTGAGTGGGTGGAGTGGGTGCAGTGCGTGCATGCGTGCGTGTGTGTGTGTGTGTGTGCGCGCGCGCGTCCACCAAACACCGACTATCGTACATAATATATGGATATATCAATATAAAATAATACAGACATACATCTATCTTCTTCCACTTTTGCCTTCAAGTTCCGTGGGGTGGAATAATTGACGCTCCAGCCCCCGATGTGTGGCACTGGATAGCGTCATTCCGTGTGATTGTACAATGTCTTTGATGTCGTCAATTCATTTTATTCGTGGACGTCCTCTTTGCAGATGATCTTTGATGTAGGGCCAGTGGTGGTAGTTGATGGTGTTGCATTGTAACGAGATGGTCAAACCACTTGATTTTCTGCCTTTCAATAATTGTGGCACACGGTGTTGATCCCACTGTCTGTCTGATAACATTTCTTACTCGGTCTCGGATTGTTAAGATGGCAGCTCTCCTCAGGCATCTCATCTCACAGGTGCTGATTTTGCGAAAGTGTCATTTGAATAATGTCGAAGTTTGAGATTGGTAGCATTATCATTACGACGTTAAAACATTGATACAGGCATCCCCCATGCCTGCTTGCCGACATGGAGGTCCCGTGTTCAAATCCCCATGGCAGCAATTTGTTTAATTCAGCCTGGGCTCTTAAGTCGATCCACGTTAACATGGCTACCAGGTATGTCCTGTGAAGTAAAGATGGCCGGTGTGATACTGACGACATCACCCATCGACTGGCGGTCTATCACAAATATGGGACCAGCACCATGCATCCAACTAATAAGAGGATCATTTACCTTTTCTGTTCTACTTACATGTAGTCTCAGGCCTTCACATATCCTAGGTAACAGTTGATGAGGTTGGTTGACTAGTTCCCTTCCGTGAGGTCTTTCCATCTCAGACAATTCTATCAATTATCTAGTACCCGTTTTACAATTCTGCGTTAAAGCCAGGGAGTTTTTTTTTTTTAATTGACCAGGGTTTTACAGGTCGCCACCTCCAACCCCGGCATTTGTTGGTTGTATGTAATTTACTAGGCAAGCTTACGTTCATTATTTTGCCAATGTTTTCAGAACCATCGATCTCATACCATTGTCGAAAATCAACATAAGGCGGTCAGCCAGAGCGTTACCGGTGAGGGAAAACAAGTATATTACTACTAGAATTGAATCCAAACCACTGTGTTTGCAGGCTAGAGTACTAATCACATGCAGCCGTTAATCTGTTTACACCTTTATGTAAATGTAAATGTTGTGTTTGTCGAGGTATGTACAGCCACATGCTGCAAAGAACTTTCTACTTTATGATAACGGTAATGATAATAATGAGGATCATGATGATGATGATGACGATGATGGTTATGGTGATGATGATTCAATCACATGATGTCCAGAAGACACATCCGTTCACGTATACGGTAATGACTAATGTTGGAAAATGTGTACAGACATATTTCAGAAACTTAATCCCACCTTGGTAATCCGACGAATCACCCACTAAATATGTGAACTTTGCCAGACATTCGCTATTTAACTGCAATACATACATGCAACATAAACAAATATCTCAAATCAAGTAATTAATATTCACATGAAGCTCCCATTTTTTTTTTTATGTTCAGTGCGTCTGAAATTATATAAATCATTTTTTTTTTAATATGTGCATTTAAGTAATATAACTATACTGTCCCTATCGTCACCCCGGTTTGAGAATCGTTGTATCTGTTTATTAATTCATGCAGTTATCCGGTTATAAATATTCATGCCCGCGACACGGTCGTGATTAGTTTTCACAGTTTGTGTTCTAATATTAGTTTTTCAGGGTGTGAAAACTGCAGCCGATTTACACTTACTAGCTCTGTTTATATCCACTTGTCGTCTCATATGTTGGTATGGCAGAGACCATTATTTGATTCTGTAGGATACATTTCACTAAGCTTCTAATATGGCAATTAGGTGTGATGTATGTGTGTGTGTGTGTGTGTGTGTGTGGCGTGCGTGCGTGCGTGTGTGTGTGTGTGTGTGTGTGTGTGTGTGTTTTATGCTAAACAAGAGAGAATCACCAAACAGCGAGAAGTAGATGGTAAGCTCTACTAGAACACGATCACCAGCAACTAAAATAGAGGCTGTTGTCAACGCCTTCATCAACACACACATAAACAACACACACTGATACAACTACATGGAAAACTACATCAATATATATTTATATATAAAGTCAAACTTCTTTTTTTTCGTCGATAATACGTCCGAAAACAATCAGCGAAATCCGAAACCGAAATCAAATCAAATCAAATCAACTTTATTAGGGTCACAAATTGGGCGCGCAGGCCCGTCTTACATTCGGCCCTTCCAATCACTCGTCTTTCGTTCATCAAGAGCATTATACATTTACATAGGAAGAAAAATAAACATTGTGAAATGATGTTGTAAACATAATCAAAGCTAATTACCATGTTATGAGGCCCATCTCCCACCTATCCATACATCACCCCACCCACACAACACGCCCACCTACCCACACACACGCGCACCAAGGGACACATACACACCCCACCTACCCACAAACACGCACACCAAGGGACACATACATACCCCACCAACCGACCCATCCCCCTCCCGCACATCCCCCACCCGCACACACTGCCCTCACCTGATCCCCCAACCAAAACACACTCGCCACCCACAAACATTCCCCCACCAACCCACACATCCCACGCCCATCCACATACACATCCTAACCCACACATCCTCTCCCCACCCACACCTCAAACCACCCATCCCCCAGCCACATCTCTATCGACAACATATTCCCCACCCATGCACACAATCCCCCACCGACCCACACATCGCATTTCCACTCACACATCCCCAAACCATACACACACATCCCCACCAACTAACATGTCCCCCCCCCCCACACACACACACATCTCCCTAACCACCCATACATCCCCAATCCACTCACACACACCCCACCACCCACACATACAACTTCCACCCACCCACACATGCCATAACCTAATCCCCCACCACACAATCCCCCACCCGCACATCACATACACCCCCTACCACGCACTATTCCCAACCCACGCACCACACACATCCCTCACCAACACATCCCCACTTACACACCACACACATATCCCCCACCCAGATACCACACAATATTCCCACCCACACCCACACAGATACCCTTACCCATCCACCCCACATACCCCCACTCACACACCACAAAAATCCCCCACCCACACACACATACCTCACCCACACAATATCCCCAACCAACACACCACACACCTCTCCCCACCCACACACGCATTCCCTACCCGTCCACCAACAGACACTCACTCACGCAAACATCCTCCACTACGCACCCACACACCCCCACACACCCACCCCCAACCAAACATCTCTCGATCACAATACCCCTACCCACACACACCCTCCACCCACTCACACATCCCACCCCAACACATACAACTCCCTCACCCACCTACACATCCCTAAGCCACTCACACACCCCCACCCACACATTCCCCATCCACACACACACATCTCCCACCCACACACCCCACATACTTCCCCCAACCACCACAATCCCCTACTCACCCACACATATACCCCACCCATACGCACATTCCCCGCACCCATCACACACATCCCCACACCACACACTATCCTCCACCCATACCACCACAAACATACCCTCCACCCACACATCATTCACACATCCCCCACCAACACACCGCACACATATCTCAAACCCACACACCATACACTTCTCCCCACCCGCCCTTGCATCCCCAATCCACCCAACACAATCCCCTACCCACACAAGCCCGCCTCCCACACATACTTCCTCAAACCATCCACACATCTCCACCCACATAAACACACATCCCCCGCATCCGTCCCATACACATATCCTCCACCCATACACACATCCCCCACACCCATTCCAACACCCCTACTTTCACCCCCACACATCCATCCACACATCCCACCAACACCCACAAATACCACTACCCACCAAAACCCACACACCCCAACCCATCCAAACGCATACCCACACCCACACAACCCCCACCCACACATATCCCCACACTCACACACATCCTCCACATACACTCACACTTCCTCACATCTAGACACATACAAAATGTCTCACGTTAGTATTGAAACTAGTATGAACAAACTCCCACACTTTACACACACACATACACTGACACTTGTCATGAGCAGTCTCATAAAAATGTTAAACATGGAGAAAAATGTGTACATAAAATGTATGTGACGTAAAAATAGTGATGCTCTCTCTCTCTCTCTCTCTCTCTCTCTCTTTCTTTCTCTCTCTCTCTCTCTCTCTCTCTCTCTCTCTCTCTCTCTCTCTCACACACACACACACACACACACACACACACATTCACTCTCACGCTCACACATTCACTCTTCCGCTCATTCACTCTCACTCATTCACTCTCACGCTCACTCATTCACTCTCCTGCTCACTCATTCACTCTCCCGCTCACTCATTCACTCTCCCGCTCACTCATTCACTCTCCCGCTCACTCATTCACTCTCACGCTCACTCGTTCTGTCTCTCATTCACACTTACTGACTCTCTCACTCAAACTACAGTAATGAACATGAGTTTATATTATGCATGATAAAATCAAATGGTATTTAACTGATAATATGACAGATGAGAATACACAAACATATGGATTCGCGTGTTACATAACATGCGTGTTACACGACATGCATCAGCTCAGCTCTCTCTCTCTCTCTCTCTCTCTCTCTCTCTCTCTCTCTCTCTCTCTCTCTCTCTCTGTATTCTTTCATATACACACACTCACACGCATGCGCACGCTCACACACACACTAACCCATCAACTCTCCCACTGTCTCACTCTCTAACACACAATCCTTCACACACACACACACACACACACACACTCACTCTCTCAATCACACTCTCTCACACATACACATACACATGCACATGAACGCATGCACGCACGCACACACTCCCTCACTCACACACATACACGTACGAATGCATGCACTGACACATTCCCCCACCATTTCTCGCTCAATCAGTCTCGTCCACACACACGCTCGCACGTGCACACACACACATTCACTCTCTCACTCTCTCTGTCACCCACCCACTCTCTCTCTCTCTCTCTCTCTCTCTCTCTCTCTCTCTCTCTCTCTCTCTCTCTCTCTCTCTCTCTCTCTCGCTCCCACACAAATATAGTGAAAAATTATAGTTGAACAATTATAATGAACGATTATAATGAACAATTATACCAGTAAGTGAATTATGGTGGCATATAGTCGGTATGGGTTAAGTATTGAAAGAGTTTTCGGTTAAATGTGTAGGGACTCATTGGAGTTTTCAGATCTGGAGGCAGATCATTCCATAAGTGCGCACCAGAATAGGCGAAACATGTTTTGTATAGGTCCAATCTAGGCTTTAAGACATGTAACAAATTTAGGCGCTTGCTGTTCATTGCATTAGATTGAATCAGCGGCAGAAGATACTCTGGGGTATTCTGAGATATAATTTTGTTCACTAACTTGGCTTTGTTGAAAAGGAAGCGCTTTTGAAGTGGTAGAAGTCTTAGATGACTGTACAAATTATTACTTTCAACGTGCTTTCTGCCAGAAACCAGACGAATAGCGCGGTTTTGTAAAGAACATAGTCGTTTTAAATTAGATTTAGGGCAACCATCCCAAACTGTGGAACAGTAATCGAGATGTGATTGGATATGGCATGTATAGAATATTTTTCGTGTGCTTTCGTCCAGGAAGTTCTGAATTTTAGCAAGTTGGTAAACTTTTTGTGCTATTTTCTTGGTAAGAACGTGAACATGAGGGCTCCAGCTCAAATGGCTGTCAATTAAAAGACCTAGTGTTTTATGTTCGTTCACATTAACCGACGAAAATCGAGGCAATTATTTCCATATGAATCAATGTAAATCCAATTATTTCGTTCTTGACACCCAAAAATACATACCAAAAACACATTTTATAGAGAATAAATAGAGTGTTTAATACGTGGGGAAGTCAATAAGTAAGTCACAAATGGCTGTAGAAAAATAACTAAATATGATAACAACTTGAAAAAAGTTTATTTTTATACATATATTGTCCCTTTATTTCTCAACATAATTTCCATCAATTGCACTTATTCCATCGTTTTATCAGTGCTCCCAAACTGGCTGCATAGAACTACGTGCTCTGTTTTCTAAACCACGTTTTCACTTCACATTCAACTTCGGTGTCATTTGCGAAATATCTCCCGCCAAGATGGGTTTCAATGGACCAAACAGGTGGAAATCGCTAGGGGTTAAGTCGGGGCTGTAAGGTGAATGTTCGAGAACTTCCCACCTTAGTTTGTTAATTTTCTCCTGAGTTAATCGAGCCGTATGTAGTCTGGCATTGTCATGAAGAAGTAACACTCCTCTAGTCAGCAATCCTGCACGTTTGCTTCGAATTGCATCATGAAGCATCGTTAGAACTTCACAGTACGATTCAGAATTCACATTGCCACCTTTCTTCTTGAAATTGGTTAAAAGCACTCCTGACAATCCCAGAACACTGTCAGCATAACCTTCCCTGCTGATGGCGTAACCTTGAATTGTTGGACACAAGGAGAAGAAGGATGTTTCCATTGCATTGAAGCACGCACGCTTTGATTCGGGCTGGTAGTGATACCCCATGATTCGTCCCCAGTAACAATCCTGTTCAGCTTGTCTTCTCCTTCATCTTCGTATCGACAGAGATGATGCAAGGACAGGCCAAATCAGTTCATTTTGTGTTCCTCCTTCAATTGTCTGCGTACCCACCTTGAGCACACTTTCTTAAATTTCAATCGATCATGCATTATACTGTACGCTGAACCATGTGAGCACCCTATTGCAGATGCTACAGAATATATCGTTACTCGCCTGTCACCTCTAATCATCTCCTCAGTAGTATATATGTACAAAAGGATGTTGTTTTTTGGGGCGCAAAAGCGATTTGCGCCTCAAAGGGCGATAACTCTCCGGTTTTTTATTTATTTATTTTTTTTGAAAAAGTAGCCGTGGTCATAGTAGGTGTTCAGGTGACTCATCAGAGTGGGTGTGGTGGTCAGAGTAGGTATGTTCAAGTGACCCCTTAAATTGTAGGTACTATACAACATAAAAAAATACAACAATAAAGAAAACAAACGAATCAAGTAAGGTATATGTTTTTATTAAACCATGTATAGACAATACAATGCATATTAAATAAGTAATGGCATAGTCGATATATTATCACTGTCAACCTTTCTTTTTATATACAGATATGACAAAGATGCACGGTGTTGCTGATATGTATATACAGAAGAGTCTTGTGTCTTGAAGCCTATATTGGTTCCCCCACTCGGTGTTTGGGTGTTGAGTACTTCCAAAAAAGTTTCCTTGTTTAGATGAGTGTTGTGGTTTTTGGTCAGACCTTTGGTACTGATTTTATCATAATCTCCGACACAAATATACGTCTTACTACATAACGAGACCATCCCCTCCCCTTCGTATTCTAGTTTAAAAAGACCAGGGGTTCTCTTTTCATACGCTTTGATATCCACACAGTCCTGACAGTTAGTAGTTTTATGAACAGGGCAGGTTTCAGACGGGAACCACTGATTATAGACTCTGTCATATTCTTTTCGTAGGAGTGGTCTTACCACTTCAGAGAGTGAGTCGGCGCTAAGGGCCAAGTATAGAGAGTCAGTGTCCATTTCACAAAGCTGAAAGTCCACCCTGTCTATAAATACGTCTAGAAAGTCGTAATAAAAAGCTAACATTCTTAATTTGGCATACTGATAAATGAAAAAACCAATCTGTAGAGGTAGATCCCAGACTGTTTTCTTCTTTAGGGTTTCAACTTCGAAAAGATCAGCTGTAATACTAGTCATGCTTTTAAATCTGGGGTTATTGAGTACTTTGGTCGTGTCTTTTCCCTGGCAGTAGGAGACATCGGTATGTTTGGCTTTATTAGTTAACGTTTTACCGTAAGCGGCGTTACCTAACAATTTCATCGTGTCTGCTGTAATAGACTCGGCTGGATTTTGTCCCCTTGGCGACGGGCATTAGAGACTGATTCCCCAAATTGTTTAAAACAACTAACAGGTCGATACTCTATTGTCTGGTAGATGTGTGTAACAACCAACCCATGGGCTAGATACCATTTTAAAAGAGGGGTGGCTAATAATATTTTCTTCCCGAAATAACTACCAATCAATGTCCGTCGTGGTGTACTCAGTAGTTTATTTTTTATGCGTAGTCTTTCATAAACTCCCCAATATCGTCTCTCGACACTTCAGTGTTCTTGAAAATAGGGGGCATTTCGGCAAAGGACTCTTGTAAATCAACCGGGGTCTCTATATCGCATTCAACCAACCCGAAAAATGTGTCGGATTTTACAGCCTCAATGATCTGGTTTTCACTCAAAGATCCCCAAGGAAGTTGTGAGGGTTCCCGTAAGAAACGATTTAATCAATACAACTCAATTATTGACAGATTTGTCTGTTGTACTCTGTTTTATTAAACTTATCAACATGGTAAAATGTACCACGTTTGGTCACGCCCACCGACATGGCACACGATGACTGAAGAATTACTGCCCTACACAATAACCCCATCTAATTTATTTAAAATTAATAACTAAGCTGGTAGTGTTTTGTTATGTCTTTTCGTTCCAAACTTGAGTGAGAAGTCTTATCAACAAACATCGTTAAATTTATACAAGAGACAATATCACAATCACAGACATATTTCAAGCGAACGAAAGAAAAGAAGAAGCGACACATGATAATGATAGACCCAGACCGGTTACCACAATGATATATAATGTATTCTTTTTGCGGCGTTACAAAGTGTCTATCTTCTTATCTGTGGTGCGTAAGCGAAAAAAAAATTGTGTTGCGTATCCCTTACGGGATGTTGCAGTCAACACCAGCATTTTCAGCTGCTGTTGATGTACTAGGCAAGTAGTTACGTTCAGTAGTTTGCCATTGCTTTCTGAACGACCGGCCCCTATACCTTTTTCGAAAAAACCCAGCATCGCCGTGTTTCGAACCCGGGTATACGGGGTCACAAACCGCGTTTGCAAGCCCTTAGCCACAGAAACCGGTGTAAGCGAAAGAGATGCCAAAAACAAAATAAATACTAGACAACGGTATGGTATTGTGATGAATAGCGCTTTAAAGCGTGCGAACGAATTTTAAAAAAAAAATTTAAAAAAAAATTCACACTTTGAGGATCGAACCACTTCCACCCGAACACGAGCCGGGTGTTTTAGAATTTTAGATTTATTCTGATGACATCATTTTGATTATCATGTGGTTATACATCCATTCATCCATCATGTCACTAAGCGTGGGAGATTATGTTCTACCATTTCACTCGATCACTAGAGTCGTGGATCAGCTCTGGTCTCGACCATACCCCGTTTCCAACCCATCCAGGTATTTACTTCTCAGTCTTCTCCTTGGTTTCTTCCCTTCGCTCTTGCCAGTTGTTACCATGTTTAATTCTTTCTCATAAAATACCCAACAAAATTTGTCTACATTTTATTTCTATAATCTATTTACGATTTTCATTTGTTTCTTGAAGGGCCTGATTTTTTTCTGCCCGTTGTATCTTTTCTCCACATTTCCATCCGGTGTTTTTCAGCCTGGTCCACACATCGATACAAAAGTAACACTATGAAGCACTTCAACACTTTCTTTTTAGTTTCAATTGCTATCTTTTTGGTCAGTATGTTGTTCATCTTGTTAAAGGCTACATTTTCTGTGACGATTCTTGTAATCTCTTCAAGGCATTTCCCAACAGAACTGTTCCGAGATAAATTTATCGAGTTGTTTTCCTATTTACTTGTGGTGTTTCCTTTTTCCTAGTGACGAGCATAATCTGTGTCTTTTTAATGGTAATCCTAGTTGTTCGCAACAAACGCATGTACTAAATTGTCCAGGTCCTGTTCATTGTGTACAATCAAGACTGCCTATCTATTGATGCTACGTACTTCAATGATCTTTTCATATATTTTCTGGTGTACAAGGGAAAAAACATCCCTGTCTTAATAGGCTGATGTTTACCTATTTCATTATCAATCCTTATGATAGATCTGTTTTCTATGTTTTTTTCCCCCAGCCGTTTGTAGATTTTCAAACATATCTAATTTGCCGTACACTATTGAAAGCATGTGATACCATGCACACCTGTTTTTTAACTTGTGTGTTAAAAGCATTGTGTATTGCTTCGTGTGTTTACACGGCGTGTAGCTGTCTTTTGTGTTATTTTACATTCCTTTGAAAAGGAGTACCGAAATACCACCAAATAAAAACGACATTAAACCAAGTGAAAACAGACAGACCTTGTCCCGCGACCTCTCTCTTTCCCCTGCTCGCGCGCGCGTGTGCCTAGGCGAATTTATATGAGAACACCAGAAAGAAGCCAGGAATACTAATCGGAAGATATAATGATACCGTTTTGGGGGTAGATAATGCAACAGATCTACAATTGTTGGACATTGTAGTAATATGGAGTGGTCTATCAAGAAAATAGTAATAATGGTATCAAAAGAAAGTAAATAAATGTTTTGTTTTACAGGACATCACTGTCAGCAGCTTTCAGCTGATTTCTTGGCCAGATTACACTCAGTAGTTTGCTTTCTGAACGATCGGCTCACATGCCCTCATAAGGTACCGACGCGATTCGAACTGATTCTCACATTGGTCACGTTACTTACGAAATCACGGAGAAAGTGTAACCTCTTGACCATGGATACCAACAGTGGTGACACCAAATGTGACATAGAAATATTCTTAACCAAGTGGATAAATTACCTAGGGGCAATTATCATATGGATGATTACAAGAGATTAATGTACAGGACAAACAACATTTTAGAAAATGAAAAAGTAATGTCAGAGAGTGGTAAATAGTTTTGGTGTATGACAGTGAATGTTGTAACAAAAAAAAATTAGAATCAGATGGTTTGTAAGGTGAATTCCCTGCCAGAGTAACAACTAGAAAAGAAACAACTGTCTTTAGTCATGTAAGAGACGCATGAACATCGTGACAATTGGAAAGATCGAGGGAAAATAAGACAGACCGAGATTAGAAATTATGGTAGTGGCATGTCAGCAAAGTTGATTTCAGAACACCAAAGACAGCGGCATGAATGCCTACACCATTTGATGATGAATGCATCACACGTGTTGCTGACGTGTCTCTTTGTAAAAGGTAAAGAAACAGATATGTGTTGTGTGGTGCCCACGCGAAAGAAATAAACAAGTGTGGTTTTGTACAGAGTGAAAAGAAAGTATTTTTATAACCATTGGTTCACTCAAAACATGGCGAAATTTAGATTTATTCTGATGATATCAAAATAAAATCTAATTATCGTGTTAGTAAAACACTTACACTGTGATCCTCAGTGTTTGTCTGGACTGGCGAATAAACACACAGCAGTGTTACCGGTGTTTTGTTAACGTGCGCGGTCATCCGAGAAAACTTGGCAACAAGACCCCCGGACAAAATTCGCTACGGAACGAAATTAGCAACAAATGTGCACCATGCTGAGTTTATAATATCAATATCTCCTTATAAATTACACAAACCAACATCAATATTGGCGTTTTATATGAACGAAATCGTAATATTTCATTTCACTATAAGTTTCAAAAGTTATTTTATTACACATTTAAGGCGTCATATCACGCCTGGGTGTTCCGAGTTTGCGTAAATAAATAATTTTTTAAAAATATATAAGAATGGTTTATTATGCTATATTGGCTTTTAAAATAATTAAAACTTGGTATTATTAAATATTACAAGGTTCATTTTTCTGATATTTGAATCATTTTGTCTAAATCTGATTTTTCCCCAAGTAGGTAGGCATAGCACAGTTTTACATATAATAAATACTTTATTCTGTTACTTTTTATACAACTGAAAACAATACTTTATTGGTGTTTAACCATAATGGGGGAGTAATTTGTATATTTGTCTAATATGTTTATAAATGTCTGTTCTAGAAATATGTTTTGTCAATAGTTATAATTCTTTTGTTTCGTGTTTATCATCTCCGACAGTCACACTTGAAACGTTGCTGTTGTACTTTTGGGTCGTTATCACAGTTACCAGAATTAATAGCTTAGTTGATAAAGCACCCGGCTCGTGTTCGGGTGGAAGTGGTTCGATCCTCAAAGTGTGAATTTTAATTTTTTTTAAATTCGTTCGCACGCTTTAAACCGCTATTCATCACAATACCATACCGTTGTCTAGTATTTATTTTCTTTTTGGTATCTCTTTCGCTTACACCGGTTTCTGTGGCTAAGGGCTTGCGAACGCGGTTTGTGAGCCCGTATACCCGGGTTCGAAACACGGCGATGCTGGGTTTTTTCGAAAAAGGTATAGGAGCCGGTCGTTCAGAAAGCAATGGCAAACTACTGAACGTAACTACTTGCCTAGTACATCAACAGAAGCTGAAAATGCTGGTGTTGACTGCAACATCCCGTAAGGGATACGCAAGACAATTTTTTTTTCGCTTACGCACCACAGATAAGAAGATAGACACTTTGTAACGCCGCAAAAAGAATACATTATATATCATTGTGGTAACCGGTCTGGGTCTATCATTATCATGTGTCGCTTCTTCTTTTCTTTCGTTCGCTTGATATATGTCTATGATTGTGATATTGTCTCTTGTATAAATTTAACGATGTTTGTTTGATAAGACTTCTCACTCAAGTTTGGAACGAAAAGACCATAACAAAACACTACCCAGCTTAGTTATTAATTTTAAATAAATTAGACGGGTTTTTTTGTGTAGGGCAGTAATTCTTCAGTCATCGTGTGCCATGTCGGTGGGCGTGACCAAACGTGGTACATTTACCATGTTGATAAGTTTAATAAACAGGAGTACAACAGACAAATCTGTCAATAATTGAGTTGTATTGATTAAATCGTTTCTTACGGGAACCCTCACAACTTCCTTGGGGATCTTTGAGTGAAAACCAGATCATTGAGGCTGTAAAATCCGACACATTTTTCGGGTTGGTTGAATGCGATATAGAGACCCCGGTTGATTTACAAGAGTCCTTTGCCGAAATGCCCCCTATTTTCAAGAACACTGAAGTGTCGAGAGACGATATTGGGGAGTTTATGAAAGACTACGCCATAAAAAAATAAACTACTGAGTACACCACGACGGACATTGATTGGTAGTTATTTCGGGAAGAAAATATTATTAGCCACCCCTCTTTTAAAATGGTATCTAGCCCATGGGTTGGTTGTTACACACATCTACCAGACAATAGAGTATCGACCTGTTAGTTGTTTTAAACAATTTGGGGAATCAGTCTCTAATGCCCGTCGCCAAGGGGACAAAATCCAGCCGAGTCTATTACAGCAGACACGATGAAATTGTTAGGTAACGCCGCTTACGGTAAAACGTTAACTAATAAAGCCAAACATACCGATGTCTCCTACTGCCAGGGAAAAGACACGACCAAAGTACTCAATAACCCCAGATTTAAAAGCATGACTAGTATTACAGCTGATCTTTTCGAAGTTGAAACCCTTCTTTAGAAGAAAACAGTCTGGGATCTACCTCTACAGATTGGTTTTTTCATTTATCAGTATGCCAAATTAAGAATGTTAGCTTTTTATTACGACTTTCTAGACGTATTTATAGACAGGGTGGACTTTCAGCTTTGTGAAATGGACACTGACTCTCTATACTTGGCCCTTAGCGCCGACTCACTCTCTGAAGCGGTAAGACCACACCTACGAAAAGAATATGACAGAGTCTATAATCAGTGGTTCTCGTCTGACACCTGCCCTGTTCATAAAACTACTAACTGTCAGGACTGTGTGGATATCAAAGCGTATGAAAAGAGAACCCCTGGTCTTTTTAAACTAGAATACGAAGGGAAGGGGATGGTCTCGTTATGTAGTAAGACGTATATTTGTGTCGGAGATTATGATAAAATCAGTACCAAAGGTCTGACCAAAAACCACAACACTCATCTAAACAAGGAAACTTTTTTGGAAGTACTCAACACCCAAACACCGAGTGGGGGAACCAATATAGGCTTCAAGACACAAGACTCTTCTGTATATACATATCAGCAACACCGTGCATCTTTGGCATATCTGTATATAAAAAGAAAGGTTGACAGTGATAATATATCGACTATGCCATTACTTATTTAATATGCATTGTATTGTCTATACATGGTTTAATAAAAACATATACCTTACTTGATTCGTTTGTTTTCTTTATTGTTGTATTTTTTTAATGTTGTATAGTACCTACAATTTAAGGGGTCACTTGAACATACCTACTCTGACCACCACACCCACTCTGATGAGTCACCTGAACACCTACTATGACCACGGCTACTTTTCCAACAACAACAACAAAACCGGAGAGTTATCGCCCTTTGAGGCCCAAATCGCTTTTGCGCCTCAAAAAACAACATCCTTTTGTACATATATACTACTTTCCTCCACCCGCTGCATGGATGCTTCTGTTACAATCTCAACAGGACGACCAGATCGGATTTAATCAACAATTTTAGAGCGTCCTTGAGAAAATTGTGCTATCCCAGCTATGCACCGCTTTACGGGACAAACATTTGTTAGCATAAACAAGAAGCATTTCCTTATGAATGTCCTTTGCAGGCAGTCCTTTGCCCACAAAAAACGCACAACAGCACGTTGCTCTTTGTTTGTAAACGCCGTAAGTACAGTCGCCATTTTGTTTATGAGCTTCGCATGAGCATGAGACACCTAGCGCCACCTGACGAACGGGAATATAAAGTTCGATGTTGCTGTCACCTAATGACACCTGTAGAAAACACCAACTACATTTACCAGCCATCCCACAGAATTGTGTGACTTACTTATTGACTCGCCCTTTTACTATCTTTCGCCCCCAAAAATGTCCGAACTCGTACCTTCGCCGTGCCTAGTAACACTGTGTATACCAGTGCACCTGTTGAATTGTTCAATCCATCCTCTGTTGGTCTTAACATCACTAAGTATACTAGAACTCGTCCCAGGCATTTTCTTAATGAGATCTTCATACAACAGTCTGGACTTTTCACATATGATTGTCTCCGAAACAGAATCGTGATCTAACTGGTTTTGATTCATCTAAATTAATTAATAACTATTCAACATCTTTAATTGTTTGCGATCTCTGTTTCTTTAGCACATGCAAACCTTTCGCTATATTAGCCTCCTTTATTGCTTTCTTTTTCGCGACAATGGAATGTATCGTGGATGGCGAATTCCTATACATGCGAGCCGATTTCAGCCATCTTAATGCCGCTCTTGTATTTTAATAGCAAGTGATGCTCGCACAACGAAAAACAACGCCAAACTGAGCAGAAGAAACGCAAGGGTCCCTTTGTTTTCGCAAAATTGGTAGCGAGGTCATGAGGGCACGTCGACGAATCCGAGGTAACCGACGAAAAAGAGGCAAATTTTTCGACGAAAACCGAAGCGAAGGCAACGAAAACCGAGATTTGACTAATAAAGTTACTCCTCTGTTTCCTTGTGGACTGGTCACCTGTGTGATGGAATCGCAGTGTGTGGTTACAAAAAAGCGGCTACGCCGAAAAGGGAAGCAAAAGAGATGCGGGAAGATATAGACATATTTGGAAAGCTGATAAAACTGGGCAACAAATAGCACAAAATGTTACACCAATTTAATCAAACTATACAAGCATAGTGGAAGATTCATGACCGCCGACACTTGCCACTGACCAGGTAACCGAAGTAGACTGACCAGTACACGCGCCTCATCTCGCCATAATTATCTAGTCCAGACATGCTTGCCTTTTCCCATGGCAACATATTCAATTCTCCCTCAATTTAATTATATTAACTGATTAAGCGTTATGTGGTGATTAATCGTCTTAAGCGACTTCCCGTGTCTGACATGAGCTTATAAATCGCCGAAATGTTGTCACTGTGTTATAATACAATATGTCTGCTACCATATTAACAACTTTTACGTCATAACAGTGACTCACCCTTACTTCCCATTCCCGCCATCCCCTTTGTTTGATACATTTCAAATTACTGTGTGAATATATGTGTTGTATATTTCAGCTTGAAGGATTTACCTTATTGCTTTGGTTTATGTTCACTGCACCGGGTTTTATCCCTTTATTCCATATGGCACGGTCTCTTTCAACAGGGTGGCCTGCCGAAGCGTCGCACAAAGCACGAACTCCATAGCTCCAGCGACGACCCTCAGGAGTTTCCGAGAAAACTTACACTTGTGAACCGAATGTAGTAGCCCGGAATCGAACGGAATCTCTCGGTTTGAAAAGATTAATGATGGTAGGAATCTCCCGGTTTGAAAAGATTAACGATGGTAGGAATCTCCCGGTTTGAAAAGATTAACGATGGTAGGAATCTCCCGGTTTGAAAAGATTAATGATGGTAGGAATCTCCCGTTTTGAAAAGATTAATGATGGTAGGAATCTCCCGGTTTGAAAAGATTAGTGATGGTAGGAATCTCCCGGTTTGAAAAGATTAATGATGGTAGGAATCTCCCGGTTGAAAATATTAACGATGGTAGGAATCGTTCCTGGGAGAATAAGTAAAAGTCAACCAGCATGAAAATAGACACAGGATGTTGTAAACACTTTGAGCAGGAAAAAGGGTACGGTAAGACAATTTCCACGAGCCGTGACGAGATGATGTTCTGTTAATGGGACACAGTTGCAGCCCTGTACAAGCCACTGAATGATGATACTCCAAAACATATTACCATCATCATCATCACCAAGTGTCCTGCCATATGGCGTAGGTGTTCATGGCTCTCCACAGATCTCGGTCTTTGGTGTTCTGGATCAACTCTGCTGATGATATTCCTCCATGCCACCGTCTCAATCCATCCAGCATCATTTCTCTTGGTCTGCCTCTGTCTATCTTCCTCTCGATCTTTCCAGTTGTCACGATGTTCTCTAATGCTTATCTTCTCATCACATGACCGAAGAAAGCTGTTTGTTTCTTTCTTATTGTTGTGTATAATGTTCTAGTTTCATTAGTCTGTTTCAGGCAAGCGTTCTTAGTTACTCTGGCAGTCCAAGGAATTCGCAACATTCGTCTCAGGAACCACATCTCTGTTGCATCTAATTTCTTTATATATATATATATATATATATATATATATATATATATATATATATATATATATATATTCACTAGCTGACCCGGCCCGGCTTCGCCCAGACCCTGGTGGGGAGCATCTCATTTAATTCATATAAGTAGTCATATAAGTTCTCATTCCCGTTACCGACAATCTGTCTGTCTGTCTGTCTGTCTGTCTGTCTGTCTGACCCGGCCCGGCTTCGCCCAGACCCTGATGGGGAGCATCTCATTTAATTCATATAAGTAGTCATATAAGTTCCCGTTCCCGACTGTCTGTCTGTCTGTCTGTCTATCTATCTGTCTGTCTGTCTGTCTGACCCGGCCCAGCCCATGGTGGAGAGCATCTCATTTAAATCATATAAGTAGTCATATAAGATCCCGTTCCCGACTATCTGTCTGTCTGTCTTGGGTCAATGGAGGAGGGAGGAGGAAGAGGGAGGTGGAGGAGGGAAGAGGAGGGAGGAGGAGGGAGGAGGAGACAGGAGATAGGAGGAATAGGGAGGAATAGGAGGGAGGAGGAGGGATTAGGAAGAGGAGGGAGGAGTATGGTGGAGGAGGAGGGGGAGGAGAAGGGAGGAGGAAGAGGGAGAAGGAGGGAGGAGGAGAACGCAGGAGGAGGAGGGAGGAGGAGAGGGAGGAGGAAGGAGAGGGAGGAGGAGGGAGAGGGAGGAGGAGGGAGGAGGAGGAGAGAGTAGGAGGAGGGAGGAGGCGGAGGGAGCAGGAAGAGGGAGGAAGAGGGAGAAGGAGGGAGGAGAAGGAGGAGGAGGGAGGAGAAGGAGGAGGAGGGAGGAGGAAAAGGGAGGAGGAGGAGGATAACGCAGGAGGAGGAGGAGAGGGAGGAGGAGGGAGGAGGAGGAGAGAGTGGGATGAGGGAGGAGGCGGAGGGAGAAGGAAGAGGGAGGAAGAGGGAGGAGGAAGAGGGTGGAGAAGGAGGGATGAGGGGGAGGAGGAGGAAGAGGGAGGAGGAGGAATGTGAAGGGAGGAGGAGGGAGGAGGTAGAGGGAGGAGGAGGAGGGAGGAGGAGAGAGGAGGAGGAGAGAGGAGGAGGAGGGAGGAGGAGGGAGGAGGAGGAGGGATGAGGAGGAGGGAGGAGGAGGAAGAGGGAGGAGGAGGAAGGTGAAGGGAGGAGGAGGGAGGAGGTAGAAGGAGGAGGAGGGAGGAGGAGAATGGAGGAGGAGGGATGAGGAGGAGAGGGAGGAGGAGGAAGGAGGAGGAGGAGGAGGTGGAGGAGGAGGGAGGAAGAAGGAGGAGGGAGGAGGAGGGAGGAGGGAGGGGAGGAGGGGGAGGAGGAGAAGGGAGGAGGAGGGCGAAGGAGGAAGGAAGAGGAGGGCGAGGAGGTAGGAGGAGGAGGAAGAGGGAGGAGGAGGGAGGAGGAAGAGAGTGGAGGAGGGAGGAAGAGATAGGCGGAGAGAGGAGGAGGAGGGAGGAGGAGGAGTAGGGAGGAATAGGAGGGAGGAGGAGGGAGGATGAGGGATTAAGAGATGGAGGAGGGAAAGGGGAGAAGGAGGAGGGAGGAGGAGGGAGGAGGAGGAGGAAGAGGGAGGAGGAGGGAGGAGGAAGGAGGAGGAGGGAGGAGGAGGGAGGAGGGTGAAGGAGGAAGAGGAGGAGGGAGGAGGGTGAAGGAGGAGGAGGAAGAGGGAGGGGGAGGAGGAGGGAGAAGGAGGAGGAGGGAGGAGGAGAACGCAGGTGGGGGAGGAGTAGGAGGGAGGAGGAGGTGGAGGGAGAAGGAGGAGGGAGGAAGAGGTAGAAGGAGGAGGGAGAAGAAGGAGGGGAGGAGGAGGAGGAATGATGAGGAGGGAGGAGGAGGAAGAGGGATGTGGAGGAAGGAGGAGGAGGGAGGAGGAGGGAGGAGGTAGAGGAGGAGGTAGAGGGAGGAAAAGGGAGGAGGGAGGAGGAGAGAGGAGGAGAAGGGAGTAGGAGGGATGAGGAGAAGGGGAGAGGAAGAGGGAGAAGGAGGAGGGAGGAGGGAGAGGGAGGAGGTAGAGGGAGGAGGAGGGAGGAGGGAGAGGGAGGAGGAGGGAGGAGGCGGAGGGAGTAGGAGGGAGGAGGATGGAGGAGAAGGGGAGAGGAAGAGGGAGAAGGAGGAGGGAGAGGGAGGAGGGGGAGGAGGTAGAGGGAGGAGGAAGTGGAGGAGGGTGGAGGGAGGAGGAGGGGAGGAGGTAGAGGCAGGAGGAGAAGAGAGGAGGAGGGAGTTCGCCATTCCGAATTCATACTCGTCTAGGTTCTGTGATTTCGGTCCTTCCATTGATTGTTCTTCCCTTCTACACGACTGTAGATAACTTCCTTACACATAAAAAGATGAATTGTTATTGATATTGCCGTGGCATGGAGGCATATATATCAGCAGCAGAGTTGAACGCCTACGCCAGCCGGCACGGCACTTGATGATGATGATGATTGCCTTGTGACGATTCTGTGTAGTCACGTCATTTTCTTCCCTTTCCCTAGCGTTTTGGTTCGGGGATTCTTTCATCATCATCATCATATATTTACGTACGTATTTTGGGAATGGGAGGAGGGAGGAGGAGGAAGAAGAAAAAAAAAATACGACAGTTGGCAGCTCTGGAATGAAAGGAAGGCGTGTAGAAAATTTCATCTCAATCGGATGGGCCGTTAGCGAAAAAATAAAGGACATACATATTTACATACATATTTACATACATACACTTTGTTTTATATATATAGATTTACATTCCAAGATTCACTGCCATACAACAAAACTGGTTTTATATAGCATTTCAGCACTCTCTTTCTTACATTCGGTGATGATGACTTATTGCATAAGATACTCTTCATTTATAATGTTGTGATGTGATCTGCATACTCAAAATGGCGTGGCTTGCTAGATAGCATCTAGAAACGGAACAACATCCAGAAATATCTGCATGTATGGCGGCGGGTGTGTCGCAGAAACGATCGGTTTTCTTGCCTTATGCAGAAATGTGTGGCTGCTGGTTTTGCTAGTGACTGCCGTTTCCAACGATGATGAACTGTGTTTTCGAGGGAAACATTTGTATTGGCATTCTAGCGACGGCATTATGTACAGTTAAATGTTTCTTTACATCTTTCGAAGTTATTTTGTTGCGTGATCTACATTTCGGGGGGAAAAAAAACATGGCGTGGCTGGCTAGACATCTAGAAACGGAACAACAATATCTAGAAACATCGAGAACTTTGTAGGTGAACATCTGCTTGGGAAAGTGACTGCCAATTCCATCAAGGATGAACTGTATTGTTCGTAGAGGACTTTTGTGGTGACATACTGACGGTGGCATTTTGCACAGTGTGCCTGAGCGGGTCGTTGTTCGTCGGGACTCCTGTCTTTTCCACTTTTCACATGGGGCAGTGGAAACATTTTATGTGATATTCACTGGCACGGGAACGGAGCATAATTGGGACGATCCTTTGCTGTGATGTTGGAACAGCGACTAACGACTAACTAACGACTAACGATACTCTTCATTTTCTCAAATTAGGCTTTTGCTTGCACTATTCTGCTCTTAATATCTGTTGTACATCTTCCATCTGATGTTATAAATGCCCCTATATTTTTAAAATTATCCACTTGGTTAAGAATTTCCCTTCTATTGCTATGTCACATGTTGGTGTCATCATTTTCTTTGATCGCACCATTGTTACTGTTTTTGTGATATTCAAGGAGAGTCCTTTCTTTGCACTCTCTGCTACTACAATGTCCAACAATTGTAGGTCCGTTGCATTATCCTCCACCAATACTGTGCCATCTGCATAACGTATATTATTTATGTTATAACCTCGAGTAGTATTCCTGGCGTCTCTTTCATCTCTCTCATTATTACTTCGCTATATAGGGAGAATAGATCCGGTGACAGGACACACCCCTGTCGTACTCCTAGCTTTATCTGTTCATAAATACCCTCTTTATTTCCCATTTTTATTGCTGCTGCTTGGTTCCAGTAAATATTCTTTATTATTCTTAAATCTTTCCCATCAATATTGATATTTTCCAACATTTTAATCAGTTCATCATGTTTTACTTTATTAAATGCCTTAGTATAATCTATGAAGTACACATATTACAAGTAACGTAATTGCATATCTTTATCTCCTTTGATAAATTTGATTTATTTCGATCAGGCTGAATTTGCTTCTCTCGGAGACCGGACATCCCCGTCTGGGAACCGTATTGTCCCCTGCAGAATAAACTGGGACGGGCAGAAATAGATTATCATATTCATAGCAATAACAGATGTCGGCACGGCTCTAGATTTCACTGAGATTTGGGGGTCGGGAAAGGGGGAACGGGGTGTCTCAAAGATCCGGATGAGGATCAAATAAAATATTCCCGACAAAAAGCAACAGAAATGAGATTGTAAACAGCTAACCTAAAAAATCAATAGATTTCACCACGTGCCAGCCGAGCTGGCTCCACGTCCGAACGATGTTGGAGACATGGCTAGACTGTGTGCGTGCGTGTGTGTGTGTGTGTGTGGGGGGGGGGGGGGGGGGGTAGGCATTGACCCCCCCTCCCCCCACCTGTAGTCTCCTACTGGCTGAGGGTGCGTGAATGTGTGAGTGAAGTATGAGTGTGTGCGTGTGTATGTGTGTTTGTGTGTAGGGGGAGGGGGAGTAGGCATTGACCCCCCCCCCCACCTGTAGTCTCCTACGGGCTGACCTGTGGAGAGTGCGTGAATGTGCGAGTGATGTATGTGTGTGTGTGTGTGTGTGTGTGTGTGTGTGCGTGTGTGTGTGTTAGTGCTGTGTTGCGCACGCATGCGTGCTTGAACATGCGTGATTGTGTATGTCCGCACGTGTGTGCCTGTGTCTATGTGTGCGCGCGCGTGTGTGCCTGTGTCGGTGTGTGTGTGCGTGAGTGTGTGCATTTATCTGTGTGTGTTCTGCGTGTATATGAACGCGCGTCTCTGTGTGTCTGTGTGTTGTGTGGTGGCAAAGGTTTTACAGGGAGTTGTTCAAACCTCCGAAACACATAAACAGTTCTTTGCTTTCTGTTATTGATATCGCAACGGTTCTTAAGCAGTTTGACCTCTGGCCTCATTTTGAGCTTTATTTTCAGGTATTGTCGCCTTCAGCGAGCGCGTTGGCAAGGTGTTAAGGATACTGCGCTGATAATGTCAGGAGTATGGTCGCCAGAGGGTTCGACGTCTACGTTTGTCGTCCGCTAAGAGAGGGACAGACATTCCACGTATCTGTCCGTGCTTTTAAGCCTACAAAATGTGAAGGTTCTAACACTTAACGATAGCAGATTCCTACTTCGGCACTTGTTTTCTGATGATCTCCTTCAGCACCTTATACCGGGTGTTTGTAAAGTCTCACTACACTTTGTGTGTAGTAAAAATTTCATGATATCATCAAAAAATGTGCGGAAATTTCTTTAAATTAGTTATAATAATCACTGCTATGGTCTAACCCTGTTTTTGGGAAACTGAAAAATACCAATGAAATATTCAATATAACAGGTGTTGGAAATGTCCACCACAGGTTTCAAGGTATGACTGTATACGTCTCTTCATATTGTCAAATACCTTCTGCAACATGTTTGTTGTTGTTTCTTGAATGGTAATTCTGATTGTTTGTTTCAGCTCCTCAATTGTGTGTACATTATTTGTGTAAACATTTCCTGTCAAGAAACCACTTATAATTACTCCAGCAGACGACAGCCATTCGCTGCATATTGCTTCACGATGGAATGTAGAGCATATTTTTTCTATGACGTCATCAAATTAGTTCTACATACAAAGTGTAATGAGACTTTACAAACACCTTATATAAATCTACAGTAAATCACCCTTTTACAAGCCTTGTGACGTAATGGGTATATGGTACGAGTTCCATATTTGTATTGACCAGTCGGCGCTGGGCGGGAGATAAGGTCAATTTCACGTTGGTCGCATTTACTGTCCAGGACATTTCCTGATACCGGTTCTAGGCTGGGTCGAACTTGGGACATACGTCAGTTTTAAATCACGTTAACTCAGAATTGATTATCGTGTCTGTGAGTGTTCTGCTGTAGCAGATATCAGGAGTGTGTTACTTCCACTGTCTATTTTAGAAATTGCATATCCTTTGCTGAGATCAACCCCAACTCCAAGTTGATTGTTTAGTTTAGGCAATATTACTTTCAGTTAGCTTGCCATTGCCTTCTGATCGAGAAGTCACCTTTGAAGTCTACAGTGGGGTTTGTAGGAAACGATCCTCGTCATCAGCGTAACGGAAATTTAAGAGTTTGAACTCTCTTATCCCTTGCTTCCACTAGAATTATATTTTTTTAAACAGGTTTAAAACGCAAGAGGGTCGACTTCGTGGTACCTGGTTTTATCCCATGGCTCGGTCTCTTTAAGCAGGCTGGCTTGCCGAAAGCGTGGCACAAAGAACGAAATCCGTAGCTCCAACAACGACAACCAGGAGTCTCCAAGAAAATTACACTCGTGAACCGAATCTTGTGTTGTTGTTGTTTGTCCATCAAGAATGATGATGACCATTCATTTCATCCAGCGGGGTAATGGATGTTGAAACCGAATGCTGTAGCTCGGAATTGAACCTACAACCTTCGGAGCGCATGGAGTAACCATGCGTAACCAGTTCACCGCAGAGACCACCATAGCTTTATAAGAGCAACAGAAATCCAGAGGCCGCAGGGTCGATAATATCAAGAACAAAAAAAGCTCCAAATTGATAGTTTACCACACGTAATGTTTATACTGGTGGGCGATGAGAATGTGATGGCAGACATTACAACAAAGAAGAAACTTTGCTTTGCAAAAGTTACAGCAATAACACGTTTTATGGATTTGAAAAAATGGAACAGCAAAAGTCAGAGTGCAACGGGTGGGCATATTTCCTGCAGCAACAGGAGTTGAATTAAGCTGAATCAAGAAATGAGAGCATGGCCTTCGGGACGTTCGCATTCGCGTTACGTCATAATCTTCAACAACGAGCGAAGATGTGGCAATGTGTGGGGGACAAACTTGGATTAATGTTACAGAACAAACATTGCGTGTGTTGTGGCAATGTGTGGGGAAAACTTGGATTAATGTTACAGAACAAACATTGCGTGTGTTGTGGCAATGTGTGGGGGGACAAACTTGGATTAATGTTACAGAACAAACATTGAGTGTGTTGTGGCAATGTGTGGGGGGGAAACTTGGATTAATGGTTACAGAACAAACATTGCGTGTGTTGTGGCAATGTGTGGGGGAAAAACTTGGATTAATGTTTACAGAACATACCATTGCGTGTGTTGTGGCAATGTGTGGGGGACCAAACTTGGATTAATGTTACAGAACAAACATTGCGTGTGTTGTGGCAATGTGTGGGGGACAAACTTGGATTAATGTTACAGAACAAACATTGCGTGTGTTGTAGGCAATGTGTGGGGGAAAACTTGGATTAATGTTACAGAACAAACATTGCGTGTGTTGTGGCAATGTGTGGGGGAAAAACTTGGATTAATGTTACAGAACAAACATTGCGTGTGTTGTGGCAATGTGTGGGGAAAACTTGGATTAATGTTAAGAACAAACAATTGCGTGTGTTGTGGCAATGTGTGGGGGACAAACTTGGATTAATGTTACAGAACAAACATGCGTGTGTTGTGGCAATGTGTGGGGGACAAACTTGGATTAATGTTACAGAACAAACATTGCGTGTGTTGTGGCAATGTGTGGGGGACAAACTTGGATTAATGTTACAGAACAAACATTGCGTGTGTTGATGGCAATGTGTGGGGGAAAACTTGGATTAATGTTACAGAACAAACATTGGCGTGTGTCTGTGGCAATGTGTGGGGGACAAACTTGGATTAATGTTTACAGAACAAACATTGCGTGGGTCTGTTGCAATGTTGTGGGGGACAAACTTGGTATTAATGTTACAGAACAAACATTGCGTGTGTCTGATGGCAATGTGTGGGTGGACCAAAACGTTGGATTAATTGTTACAGAACAATACATTGCGTGTGTTGTGGCAATGTGTGGGGGACAAACTTGGATTAATGTTACAGAACAAACATTGCGTGTGTTGTGGCAATGTGTGGGGACAAACTTGGATTAATGTTACAGAACAAACATTGCGTGTGTTGTGGCAATGTGTGGGGGAAAACTTGGATTAATGTTACAGAACAAACATTGCGTGTGTTGTGGCAATTTGTGGGGGACAAACTTGGATTAATGTTACAGAACAAACATTGCGTGTGTTGTGGCAATGTGTGGGGGAAAACTTGGATTAATGTTACAGAACAAACATTGCGTGTGTTGTGGCAATGTGTGGGGAAAACTTGGATTAATGTTACAGAACAAACATTGCGTGTGTTGTGGCAATGTGTGGGGGACAAACTTGGATTAATGTTACAGAACAAACATTGCGTGTGTTGTGGCAATGTGTGGGGGACAAACTTGGATTAATGTTACAGAACAAACATTGCGTGTGTTGTGGCAATGTGTGGGGGAAAACTTGGATTAATGTTACAGAACAAACATTGCGTGTGTTGTGGCAATGTGTGGGGGACAAACTTGGATTAATGTTACAAAACAAACATTGCGTGTGTTGTGGCAATGTGTGGGGGACAAACTTGGATTAATGTTACAGAACAAACATTGCGTGTGTTGTGGCAATGTGTGGGGGACAAACTTGGATTAATGTTACAGAACAAACATTGCGTGTGTTGTGGTAATGTGTGGGGACAAACTTGGATTAATGTTACAGAACAAACATTGCGTGTGTTGTGGCAATGTGTGGGGGAAAACTTGGATTAATGTTACAGAACAAACATTGCGTGTGTTGTGGCAATGTGGGGGGAAAACTTGGATTAATGTTACAGAACAAACATTGCGTGTGTTGTGGCAATGTGTGGGGGACAAACTTGGATTAATGTTACAGAACAAACATTGCGTGTGTTGTGGCAATGTGTGGGGGACAAACTTGGATTAATGTTACAGAACAAACATTGCGTGTGTTGTGGCAATGTGTGGGGGACAAACTGGATTAATGTTACAGAACAAACATTGCGTGTGTTGTGGCAATGTGTGGGGGACAAACTTGGATTAATGTTACAGAACAAACATTGCGTGTGTTGTGGCAATGTGTGGGGGACAAACTGGATTAATGTTACAGAACAAACATTGCGTGTGTTGTGGCAATGTGTGGGGGACAAACTTGGATTAATGTTACAGAACAAACATTGCGTGTGTTGTGGCAATGTGTGGGGGACAAACTTGGATTAATGTTACAGAACAAACATTGCGTGTGTTGTGGCAATGTGTGGGGGACAAACTTGGATTAATGTTACAGAACAAACATTGCGTGTGTTGTGGCAATGTGTGGGGGACAAACTTGGATTAATGTTACAGAACAAACATTGCGTGTGTTGTGGCAATGTGTGGGGGACAAACTTGGATTAATGTTACAGAACAAACATTGCGTGTGTTGTGGCAATGTGTGGGGGACAAACTTGGATTAATGTTACAGAACAAACATTGCGTGTGTTGTGGCAATGTGTGGGGAAAACTTGGATTAATGTTACAGAACAAACATTGCGTGTGTTGTGGCAATGTGTGGGGGACAAACTTGGATTAATGTTACAGAACAAACATTGCGTGTGTTGTGGCAATGTGTGGGGGGACAAACTTGGATTAATGTTACAGAACAAACATTGCGTGTGTTGTGGCAATGTGTGGGGGAAAACTTGGATTAATGTTACAGAACAAACATTGCGTGTGTTGTGGCAATGTGTGGGGGACAAACTTGGATTAATGTTACAGAACAAACATTGCGTGTGTTGTGGCAATGTGTGGGGGAAAACTTGGATTAATGTTACAGAACAAACATTGCGTGTGTTGTGGCAATGTGTGGGGGAAAACTTGGATTAATGTTACAGAACAAACATTGCGTGTGTTGTGGCAATGTGTGGGGGAAACTTGGATTAATGTTACAGAACAAACATTGCGTGTGTTGTGGCAATGTGTGGGGGATACAACTTGGATAATGTACAGAACAAACATTGCGTGTGTTGTGGCAATGTGTGGGGGAAAACTTGGATTAATGTTACAGAACAAACATTGCGTGTGTTGTGGCAATGTGTGGGGGACAACTTGGATTAATGTTACAGAAACAAACATTGCGTGTGTTGTGGCAATGTGTGGGGGAAAACTTGGATTAATTGTTACAGAACAAAACATTGCGTGTGTTGTGGCAATGTGTGGGGGAAAAACTTGGATTAATGTTACAGAACAAACATTGCGGTGTGTTGTGGCAATGTGTGGGGACAAACTTGGATTAATGGTTACAGAACAAACATTGCGTGTGTTGTGGCAATGTGTGGGGGACAACTTGGATTAATGTTAAGAACAAACATTGCGTGTGTTGTGGCAATGTGTGGGGGAAAACTTGGATTAATGTTACAGAACAAACATTGCGTGTGGTGTGGCAATGTTGTGGGGGGACAAACTTGGATTTAATGTTACAGAACAAACATTGCGTGTGTTGTGGCAATGTGTGGGGGAAAACTTAAATTAATGTTACAGAACAAACATTGCGTGTGTTGTGGCAATGTGTGGGGGACAAACTTGGATTAATGTTACAGAACAAACATTGCGTGTGTTGTGGCAATGTGTGGGGGAAAACTTGGATTAATGTTACAGAACAAACATTGCGTGTGTTGTGGCAATGTGTGGGGGACAAACTTGGATTAATGTTACAGAACAAACATTGCGTGTGTTGTGGCAATGTGTGGGGGACAAACTTGGATTAATGTTACAGAACAAACATTGCGTGTGTTGTGGCAATGTGTGGGGGACAAACTGGATTAATGTTACAGAACAAACATTGCGTGTGTTGTGGCAATGTGTGGGGGACAAACTTGGATAATGTTACAGAACAAACATTGCGTGTGTTGTGGCAATGTGTGGGGGACAAACTTGGATTAATGTTACAGAACAAACATTGCGTGTGTTGTGGCAATGTGTGGGGGACAAACTTGGATTAATGTTACAGAACAAACATTGCGTGTGTTGTGGCAATGTGTGGGGGACAAACTTGGATTAATGTTACAGAACAAACATTGCGTGTGTTGTGGCAATGTGTGGGGGACAAACTTGGATTAATGTTACAGAACAAACATTGCGTGTGTTGTGGCAATGTGTGGGGGACAAACTTGGATTAATGTTACAGAACAAACATTGCGTGTGTTGTGGCAATGTGTGGGGGACAAACTTGGATTAATGTTACAGAACAAACATTGCGTGTGTTGTGGCAATGTGTGGGGGGAAACTTGGATTAATGTTACAGAACAAACATTGCGTGTGTTGTGGCAATGTGTGGGGGACAAACTTGGATTAATGTTACAGAACAAACATTGCGTGTGTTGTGGCAATGTATGGGGGACAAACTTGGATTAATGTTACAGAACAAACATTGCGTGTGTTGTGGCAATGTGTGGGGGAAAACTTGGATTAATGTTACAGAACAAACATTGCGTGTGTTGTGGCAATGTGTGGGGGACAAACTTGGATTAATGTTACAGAACAAACATTGCGTGTGTTGTGGCAATGTGTGGGGGAAAACTTGGATTAATGTTACAGAACAAACATTGCGTGTGTTGTGGCAATGTGTGGGGGACAAACTTGGATTAATGTTACAGAACAAACATTGCGTGTGGTTTGTGGCAATGTGTGGGGGAAAACTTGGATTAATGTTACAGAACAAACTTGCGTGTGTTGTGGCAATGTGTGGGGGACAAACTTGGATAATGTTACAGAACAAACATTGCGTGTGTTGTGGCAATGTGTGGGGGAAAACTTGGATTAATGTTACAGAACAAACATTGCGTGTGTTGTGGCAATTTGTGGGGGACAAACTTGGATTAATGTTACAGAACAAACATTGCGTGTGTTGTGGCAATGTGTGGGGGAAAACTTGATTAATGTTACAGAACAAACATTGCGTGTGTTGTGGCAATGTGTGGGGGAAAACTTGGATTAATGTTACAGAACAAACATTGCGTGTGTTGTGGCAATGTGTGGGGGGACAAACTTGGATTAATGTTACAGAACAAACATTGGCGGTGTGTTGTGGCAATGTGTGGGGGAAAACTTGGATTAATTGTTACAGAACAAACATTGCGTGTGTTTGTGGCAATGTGTGGGGGACAAACTTGGATTAATGTTACAGAACAAACATTGTGTGTGTTTGTGGTAATGTGTGGGGGACAAACTTGGATTAATGTTACAGAACAAACATTGCGTGTGTTGTGGCAATGTGTGGGGGAAAACTTGGATTAATGTTACAGAACAAACATTGCGTGTGTTGTGGCAATGTGTGGGGGAAAACTTGGATTAATGTTACAGAACAAACATTGCGTGTGTTGTGGCAATGTGTGGGGGACAAACTTGGATTAATGTTACAGAACAAACATTGCGTGTGTTGTGGCAATGTGTGGGGGACAAACTTGGATTAATGTTACAGAACAAACATTGCGTGTGTTGTGGCAATGTGTGGGGGACAAGCTTGGATTAATGTTACAGAACCAAACATTGCGTGTGTTGTGGCAATGTGTGGGGGGACAAACTTGGATTAATGTTACAGAACAAACATTGCGTGTGTTGTGGCAATGTGTGGGGACAAACTTGGATTAATGTTACAGAACAAACCATTGCGTGTGTTGTGGCAATGTGTGGGGGACCAAACTTGGATTAATGTTACAGAACAAACATTGCGTGTGTTGTGGCAATGTGTGGGGGACAAACTTGGATTAATGTTACAGAACAAACATTGCGTGTGTTGTGGCAAATGTGTGGGGGACAAACTTGGATTAATGTTACAGAACAAACATTGCGTGTGTTGTGGCAATGTGTGGGGGACAAACTTGGATTAATGTTACAGAACAAACATTGCGTGTGTTGTGGCAATGTTGTGGGGGGACAAACTTGGATTAATGTACAGAACAAACATTGCGTGTGTTGTGGCAATGTGTGGGGGACAAACTTGGATTAATGTTACAGAACAAACATTGCGTGTGTTGTGGCAATGTGTGGGGACAAACTTGGATTAATGTTACAGAACAAACATTGCGTGTGTTGTGGCAATGTGTGGGGGACAAACTTGGATTAATGTTACAGAACAAACATTGCGTGTGTTGTGGCAATGTGTGGGGGAAAACTTGGATTAATGTTACAGAACAAACATTGCGTGGGTTGTGGCAATGTGTGGGGGAAAACTTGGATTAATGTTACAGATCAAACATTGCGTGTGTTGTGGCAATGTGTGGGGGACAAACTTGGATTAATGTTACAGAAACAAACATTGCGTGTGTTGTGGCAATGTGTGGGGGACAAACTTGGATTAATGTTACAGAACAAACATTGCGTGTGTTGTGGCAATGTGTGGGGGAAAACTTGGATTAATGTTACAGAACAAACATTACGTGTGTTGTGGCAATGTGTGGGGGAAAACTTGGATTAATGTTACAGAACAAACATTGCGTGTGTTGTGGCAATGTGTGGGGGACAAACTTGGATTAATGTTACAGAACAAACATTGCGTGTGTTGTGGCAATGTGTGGGGGAAACTTGGATTAATGTTACAGAACAAAAATTGCGTGTGTTGTGGCAATGTGTGGGGACAAACTTGGATTAATGTTACAGAACAAACATTGCGTGTGTTGTGGCAATGTGTGGGGGACAAACTTGGATTAATGTTACAGAACAAACATTGCGTGTGTTGTGGCAATGTGTGGGGGACAAACTTGAATTAATGTTACAGAACAAACATTGCGTGTGTTGTGGCAATGTGTGGGGGACAAACTTGGATTAATGTTACAGAACAAACATTGCGTGTGTTGTGGCAATGTGTGGGGGACAAACTTGGATTAATGTTACAGAACAAACATTGCGTGTGTTGTGGCAATGTGTGGGGGACAAACTTGGATTAATGTTACAGAACAAACATTGCGTGTGTTGTGGCAATGTGTGGGGGACAAACTTGGATTAATGTTACAGAACAAACATTGCGTGTGTTGTGGCAATGTGTGGGGGACAAACTTGGATTAATGTTACAGAACAAACATTGCGTGTGTTGTGGCAATGTGTGGGGGACAAACTTGGATTAATGTTACAGAACAAACATTGCGTGTGTTGTGGCAATGTGTGGGGGAAAACTTGGATTAATGTTACAGAACAACATTGCGTGTGTTGTGGCAATGTGTGGGGGAAAACTTGAATTAATGTTACAGAACAAACATTGCGTGTGTTGTGGCAATGTGTGGGGGACAAACTTGGATTAATGTTACAGAACAAACATTGCGTGTGTGTTGTTGTTGTTTTGTTTTTTCGCTTGCTTTCAACTCAAGCGTAGTCCATAACGTGCTACTACTTCTAGAAGTATTTTTGCGTGTGGATTAGCATTACCTTTTACCAGTGTTCCTCCCCATCAGGCAAACCCACTCCGACTTCTGAGGTACAGAAAATTGAAAGTTATAGCTACCGACCGGGATTCTTCTTCTCCTTCTTCGTTCATCCGAAGTTGTTTTTATTCGGACGTGATTGCGTTGTGCCTGTTTACAGCAGAGCTGCGTTCTTGCGCCGTTAGGCCGACACATCCGATTTCTGCGGGCATTTGTTGACCGGGTTAACCTTCCCGGTGGTTTCTTAGGACGTTTGACTCTCACTGCTGTGGTGGTATCCCCCATCCCAGCTGGCCCATATAGAACAGCCAAAGACATCCTGGTCAGCCCTCAAGGGAAGGCAGGGGCAGACCATGGGCATTCCCCGCCATCCAAGGAGGCTTCCATACTTGCAGAGCTGACACACAGCGCTCTGGTACTGGGCTCACCCAAGAAATCGTCACGTCCTACACATGGCTGCTTAGCCTCACTTCCGTATATTGGGCCTTCCGTTCACCATAGGCTGTTCCTCCAGAAACCAGAAGTATGCAGTCTGCAGATGACATCCACACAGTGAGCTTTCGATTCGGACTTTCCACGTAATGGATTTGCTATCCGAGCAATATTCCATTTCGTGCCACTAGGACACTTTTCCACCTTTTATGAAGTCCACTCAGTGAGCTTTCGATTCGGACTTTCCACGTAATGGATTTGCCATCCGAGCAATATTCCATTTCGTGCCACTAGGACACTCTTCCACCTTTTATGAAGCCCACACAGTGAACTTTCTCTCACTGTTATGATGTTATCTCCCATCCCAAGCTGGCCCATATAGAACAGCCAAAGACATTCTGATCAGCCCTCAAGGGAAGGCAGGGGCAGACCATGAGCATTCCCCGCCATCCATTGAGGCTTCCATAATTGCAGAGCTGACACACATCGTTCTGGTACTGGACTCACCCAAGGAATCGTCATGTCCTGCACATGGCTGCTTGGCCTCACTTCCGTATATTGGGCCTTCCTTTCACCATAGGCTGTTCTTCCGGAAGCCAGAAGAATGCAGTCTGCAGATGACACCCATATAGTGAGCTTTCGATTCGGACTTTTCACATAATGGATTTGCTATCCGAGCAATATTCCATTTTGTGCCACTATGACACTTTTTCCACCTTTTATGAAGCCCACACAGTGAGCTTTCGATTCGGACTTTCCACGTAATGGATTTGCTATCCAAGCAATATTCCATTTCATGCCTCTGGGAGGCTTGTGTAACCGACATGCCTGTGGTATGAAGTGTGGCAGTCTAAATACTTCTTCATGCACCTTTAAATGTCAACCTGAATGTAGTTAAAGTAAGCTGCAGTCAACTTGAGCTTGTTGATTGATATCTCCATAGAGCTTGTCCTCAAATGAAGCAGGTGTGGGCCAAAATATCTTTCTCTGTTCTGCATATATTGGACACTCTTGCAGCAAATGTTTAGCTGTCATTTTACCAGTTCCACAATTACATTCATCGGTATCTCCTATCTTTAGTTTATTGAACAAGTGGTATTTCAGCCTGTTATGTCCTGTGCGGAGTCTGAAGATTGCTACTTGTTCTCTTCGGTCGAGTTTGTAATATGCATCATCCTTCTGGTGGCCTGGATGCTCTGATTCCCATTTGGTTCTATAAGTGCTTTTTATAAACCTCTTTGCCTCATTATAGGTTATGTCTATGTCAGGCTGTGGTAATCGTCCACCCTCTTTTGCTAGTCTGTCAGCCTCTTCATTTCCAGGTATACTGCAATGTGATGGGATCCACTGTATTACAACTTTTTTAGATTTCTGGCATAGACCATGGAGTGCTGCTCTTAGGTCAGCTAGTTCTGTGCTGTTTTTGCTCTTCAGTATTGAGACAGCTGACTTTGCATCTGTGAAGATAGCTATTTGCTTCTCTTTATTTTCCTCCATCAAGAGCATTTCTGCTGCAGTTTTCAAAGCCTCTACCTCCGCTTTGAAGTTACTTGAAAATTTTCCAGTTGCCACTGACTGTGTTTTTTATCACTCCATTTTTTAAATTAAGGAGAATTCCTCCTCCTCCATTTTTAATTGAATCTTTGGCTGATCCATCTGTATATGCATGGGTCCAATTGCTGCTTGGGTAATGTTCTTTTATGTAGTTTAGGGTTATTTTTCTTCTTTCGGTTTCATTCTGAGTGTTCTTTTTCTCAATACCAGGAATGTTTTCTATCATCTCAGGCAGTTGCTGCTGTCTCCAAGCTGGGAAGTTGTGTGCATTGTAAATGGGCTTGACTGTTGATATGTTAAGTATGGGATCTGCCCTAATCTTTCGTTTTGCAGTTTCTACAAAGTTGCTACGCTTCAGTCTTCCCTTTCCAAAACCATTAAACCTGTTATACATAGGGTGGTCTGTCAATCTTCTAAATTTTTCTGCTTGTTGCTGGGCTCTGCTATCTCTTCTGTCCTGCATTGGTTGTAAACAAGTGATCTTTTCTAGTTCATTAATAGGCGTTGTCTTCAGGCTTCCAGTTATGATTCGCATTCCTTGGTTTTGGACTCTACTTATTTTGTTAAAGTTTGACTTAGCTGCTGTTGCCCAAGCTGCAATGCCATATTCCAGTACTGGCCTCACCCGTCCAGTATATAACTTCTTGAGAACTTTCTCATCTGCTCCCCACGTTGTACCAGCAAGCTTTTTCATGATTGCCATTCTTCTGCCTTGCTCTTGTTCGATTTTTCTCAACCTGTGTCTTCCATGTCAGGCGACGATCAAAGGTGACTCCTAGATAGTTTGGATTTTCTTCATGGCGCAATATTTTTCCATTCAATACCAGCTTAGGTTGCTGAGTTTTATTTGAGAGGGAGAACACTGTGCATGTTGTTTTCTCCTCACTTATCTTCACTAGCCATGATTTTGACCAGTCTTCTAGCGCTAATAAGGCTTGCTGTATTCTGCTGTTAGCTGTACTAATATATTCTTCAGATGTCCATATGGCTAGGTCATCTGCAAAGGAGGATGTGTGTACTCTGGCTGGAAAATTTTCCGTGATGTCATTTATATATGCTAGGAATAATGTTGGTGAAAGAACTCCTCCTTGGGGGACACCTTGCTCCAACAGCATCATTTTGCTTGTTTGTCCTTGTACTTTTGTCCTAGGCAGTTCTGTTCTCAAGGTAGTGGCTGATCCATTTATACATTTTTCCACAAACATGCATTTTTTGCAGTTTTACTTTCAGTCCTTCCTTCCATACTTTATCAAATGCTTTTTCTAAATCTATCCAGACTGCTAGTGTGTGCTTTTTCTCTTGGAAGGCATCCTCTATTTCCTGAGCTATATAGGTTATTTGATCTTCAGTGGATCTGTACTTTCTTAATCCTGCTTGGTGTGGTGTTAAGAGTTTGTTTTCTTCCAGATGCCATGTTAGCCTGCCATTGATAATGCGTTCCATTAATTTTCCTACACAGTTAAGTAGACTGATAGGTCGATAGCCATTTGGTTCTTCCAGGTCTTTTCCTTTCTCTGGGACTGGTATTAGTATAGCTTCCTTCCATGCCTGTGGGACTATTCCTCTCTTCCAGCTGTTATTTAGGACTGCTAGTAGTTTCTTCTTTGCCTTGGTGCCTAGTCCTATTAGCATTTCATTTGTGATTCCATCCTTTCCTGGTGATTTCTTCTTTTTTAGGGTATTCATTGCCTGTTCCATTTCTTCCATTGTTAGATTTGCCATCATATATTCTGCTGCTGTCTCTGTATTTCTATGATGTATCTGTTTGTCTTTGGTTGCTTTCTTCTGTTCGGTTGTAATATCAATGTGGTTTGCATTTGCATAGTGTTCCATTAGTGCATTTGTAGCCTTTTTTTCCTGTAAGAAAGGCATTTCCTTGTTTAATTGTTATTTGTTTGTTTCTAGGTCCTTCATTGTTCATGACTTTCACTAGTTTCCATAGTTTGTTTCCATCCCTGTCAAAATTCAGGTTTTCTGTTTTTTCCCTCCAACAATCTCTTGTTGTTTGATTTACTGTTCTTTTATATTTTGCTGAGATGGCTTTGAGAGAGATGTTCGCTTCAGTTGTTTGTTCTCTCTCTGCTGTCTTCCTGGCATCTTCAACTTTGTCCTCCAAACTTTGTAGTTCTTCTGTCCAGTATGGTTTGTAATTTTTCCGCGCTCCTCTTGGAATAGACTCAGTGGCTGCCTGTATTATCGCTCTGTTTAGACTTTCCACCATTTGCTTCATGTTGCCATATCGTGTATTTATGTTTTCACAATATTTGTCTGTTAGTATGGCAAATCTGTCCCAATCTGCTCGTTTGTAATTCCAGCGGGGCAAGGGCTTTTGCTCCTGTGGAACATACTCCATATTCATTACAAGCTTGATTGGTCTGTGGTCACTACCTGCTATTTAGTCCAGCACATGGCAATCGATTTTGTGGAGGATGTCTCCTGTGCAGAAAGCTAAGTCTGGAGTAGAAGTGGTAAGCCATCTTCTGGAGTAAAAGCTCGGTGTGTCATCCGCTTTGTTGAGTAGATGGAGATTTGAGTCTATTTCCCAGTCCTCCAATTCATCTCCTCTTTCGTCAGTATCTGGGTATCCCCATCTTTCTGAACGGCTATTAAAGTCTCCGACAATAATGCAGTTTGTGTCAGTTATTTTCATGTTTGAGAGTGTAAGGTCCTTATCTGCTGGGCTATACAGATTGTAGATTCTTATTTTCACGTCCTTTATCATTATATCAACACCTATAATTTTCGTTTGGTTGTCAGAGATCACAGATACTTCGCTGCAATGTATTGTATTTCGTGTAAGTATTAGAACTCCTCCTTTGTGTCCTTCGCGGTCGAAACGTGTGGCCTGATATCCTCTGACTGAGAATTTGCGAATGGCGTTGAGGTGTGTCTCTTGAATGCATGCCACATCTATTCTATCTTTATGAAGACGCTGTGTTAGGGAGACTTTCTTGTTGTAAACTCCTTCGGCATTCCACTGTAGTATGTTGAGTGTCCGGGATATTTGGTCAATAGCTCTTAATCTACTCCTCTGTGCCTTGACTCCACAGCACAGGGGAAGTTGACCACCAGTAGTCATGGGTGGACCCCCTCGAGGCAGGGGACCCGGCACTATCGCCGCCTGATGGGACTTCGCGGGATTAGCACCATAACGATTAATTTTGATTTGTGACATCATGAATTAAGTTACGTTGCACTGCTTTGTCAAGCCTGTGGCTCAGTACATCCGATTTCGACAAGCATTTATTCGGGGTGCTTTCCCTAGCCTTTGACTGTCCCCAGTCTACCTACAAGGCAGCAGGTTTGTGTGTCTCTTCGTCTGGTCCCTCTCCCTTGACCTGTCCGACATGGGTGGCCCTACCAGTAGCTGTGCTACTGTCGGCATAGCTCTTGGGGTCATTGGAACGCGCAAGTCCCTCTACCTCGTCACGGTGGACACACAGCAGAGGGGCGGCCGGGATTCACACCTGTCACTTCAAAATGTTGTTAACTAGCGGGTCCTCTAGACTCTACTTCCTTCTTGTCACTTCTTTGAGCGCCAAACAATACATGTCAGTGTATTTATTAACTGGCCTCAAAGGATTCCCCAAGTGATATAAACAATGAGTCAAGCACCATATGCTCAATGCGTCTTTCGGCGTGTGAAATGTTCTTTGACTTACTTCGGTGTGCTGGAGGTGATACGGCATGTGGGCGTTGACCCGGAATAATGTCACATCGAAAGCAACACTTTAATCTCCATGTATCTTATTATTATCAAGCCAAGACATCCTACGTGGTTGTAACGCGTGCAGTAATTCATAGGTGACGAATGACAGTCAGAGACGATAAGAAACCTGAAGTACAAGTGCGAGCACATAAAAGAACACGGAGAATTAGAAGCTACAGGGATACCGGAATTGAAACCCGTCGACTCCAAATTGCTACAGAACCTCGCTGAAAGAGAAAGTGTTCTTATCGATTTCCGGCTGTACCTAATGGTAGAAGAGTGGTGATCACAGACAGACAGACAGACAGACAGACAGACAGACAGACAGACAGACAGACAGACAGACAGACAGACAGACAGACAAATAGTCAAAGACATAGAAGGAGATAGAGAGACATACACAAACACATTCACATACATGGACGCACACACATATACACATACAAGGAGAGGTCAATAAGTAAGTCACAAATGGCTGTAGAAAAATAACTAAATATGATAACAACTTGAAACCAGTTTATTTTTATACATACATCATCATCATCAAGTGCCGTGCCGGCTGGCGTAGGCGTTCATGGCTCTCCACAGATCTCGGTCTTTGGTGTTCTGGATCAACTCTGCTGATGATATTCCTCCATGCCACCGTCTCAGTCCGTCCAGCATCATTTCTCTTGGTCTGCCTCTGCCTCTCTTCCCCTCGATCTTTCCAGTTGTCACGATGTTCTCCAATGCCTCTCTTCTCATCACATGACCAAAGAAAGATGTTTGTCTCTTTCTTATTGTTGTATATAGTGTTCTAGTTTCATTAGCCTCTTTCAGGCAATCGTTGTTAGTTACTCTGGCAGTCCAAGGAATTCGCAACATTCGTCTTAAAAACCACATCTCTGTTGCTTCTAAGTTCTTCCTAATTTGTTCATTTACATTCCAAGATTCGCTGCCATACAGCAAAACTGGTTCTATATAGCATTTTAGTACTCTCTTTCTTACATTCATTGATAGCGACTTATTGCATAAGATACTCTTCATTTTCTGAAATGCTGTCTTTGCCTGCCCTATTCTGCTCTTAATCTCTTTTGTACATCTTCCATCTGATGTTATAAGTGCCCCTAGGTATTTAAAATTATCCACTTGGTTGAGAATTTCCCCTTCTATTTCTATGTCACATTTTGGCGTCCCCATTTTCTTTGATATCACCATTGTTACTGTTTTCTTGATATTCAAGGACAGTCCTTTCTGTGCACTCTCTGTTACTACACTGTCCAACAATTGTTGTAGGTCTGTTGCATTATCCGCTACCAATACTGTGTCATCTGCATAGCGTATATTGTTTATATTATATCCTCCGATTAGTATTCCTGGCTTCTCTTTGATCTCTCTCATTATTACTTCGCTATACAGGGAGAAGAGATCGGGTGACAAGACACACCCCTGTCGTACTCCTAGCTTTATCTGTTCGTAACTACCCTCTTTATTTCCCATTTTAATTGCTGCTACTTGGTTCCAGTATATATTCTTTATTATTCTTAAATCTTTCCCATCAATGTTGATATCTTCCAACATTTTAATCAGCTCATCATGTTTTACTTTATCAAATGCCTTAGTATAATCTATGAAGCATAAATATATGTCTCTTTGTTTCTCTATTGATCTTTCTATTAGTGTTCGTAATATATATATTGCATTGTTTGTACCCTTTCCTTCCATAAAACCATACTGTTCTTCACTAATTTCCATTTTTATTTTCTTTCTTGTTCTTCTCATTATAATTCTGAGTAGAAGCTTAGTGACATGGTTTATGAGGTTAATTGTACGAAAATCTTCACAATCAATTGCTCCTGGTCTTTTTGGTATAGCTATAAATACAGATTTCAGCATATCACTGGGTAAATATCCACTACTGTAAATATCATTCAACATTTTGGTTAATATATCTACTCCAAATTCTCCCAACACTTCTAATTCTTCTATTGTGATTTCATCTGGCCCAGCTGTTTTTCCTTTCTTCATATGTTTCATAGCATCAGCGACTTCTTCTTTTAGAATAGGTGGGCCTTCTAAGTTACTTTCTTCTGTTAATTCTTCCCTTTCTCCATTATATAATTCTCTTATATACTCATTCCACCTCTTCATTATAGCACCTTCCTCCAATAAAGTATGTCCTGTTTTTGATTTCAAACACCCTGTATTTATTCTTATTTTTCTTCCTGTGAGCTCGCTGATTTGTCTGTACATACTTTTTTTATCTTTAATGGAATTTAATTCAATTTTTCTGCATTGCTCATTTAACCAACTTTCTTTTGCCTTCACACATTTATCTCTTATTTCTTTATTTATCTTAGCATACTCTTGTTTGTCATTTTTATTCTGTTTCCTTTTGTCCATCAACCTTAAGATTTCTTCATTCATCCATTTTTTCTTAGCTTTTTGACTTCTCTCCGGTAATATTTCTTTGCTAGTTTGATGAATGGAGTCCCTTAACATTTCCCATTGTTCATCTATACTCTGTATTTTAGCTATTGCATTGTACCTATTTTTCACAGTCACTCTGTATTGTTCTTGAATTTCTTTATCTACTTTCAGAACCTCTTTATTAAGTCTCAAGTTTTTAACCATTTTTTCCCCTCTCTTTAATCTTACTTTTATTTGTCCACATAGTGGTACATGATCACTGTTACCGTCAGCACCAGGCATTGTCTTTACATTAATTAATGCATTTCTAAATCTTTTATTAATAAGTATGTAGTCAATTTGGTTGCGTATTTTCATATCAGGGCTTTTCCATGTGTATAGTCGTCTTTTATGGTGTTTAAACCATGTGTTTCCAATTATCATATCATTAATATTTGCCCATTCTATTAGTTTCTCTCCTCTTTCATTTCTTGTACCTAAAACGTAATTCCCCACTATATCCTCTATTTTTCCCTTTCCTACTTTTGCATTAAAATCCCCCAGTATTATGTTTATTTCTTGTGATCCAATTTGGGCTATTGCCATTTCAACTTCATCGTAAAAGTTTTGTATATCTTCATCACTACTGTTTGTTGTTGGTGCATATACTTGTATAATATTTATATCTATTGGTTTGCCTTTGATTTTGACCATTATAACTCTATCTGAAATGCACCAGTATCCAGTCATAGATTTGGCTGTATTTTCATCAAATATTATTCCTACACCTTTTTCATGTGTGTCCCCTCCAGAATAAATTATTGTGTGTTTGTCGGTTATAATTTTGCCAGATCCCTTCCATCTCATCTCACTTATGCCTAGTATATTCATTTTCATGTTTTCCATTTCTCTTAGAACATTGTTTAACTTTCCTAGCTCATTTAATGTCCTAACATTCCACGTTCCTACTCTAAATTTATTTAGTTTAGTTATTGTTTTAGTTTTGCCATCAGTAGCTGGATGACGGTCTGGTGTCACCTGTGGCTCATGACTGTCCCTACCGGACGAGGATGACATTAACGTCGTTCACTATTTCTGAAATGTGTGTCGCCATGAAATCTTGGGAAGATAATGTGGTGGTTTCCCCTTGCCTTCCACATTCACACGGTGGTCTTTTAACTCTGCCTTTGACAGCCATTTCCGACTGTCAGGACAAGTGAGTGCCCTGCTCTGCTCAGCTGCAGAGTTGTCCACTTATTCCGGTGGATACTCGGTCCCCAGAGCTGTGTTAGCCACACCGTGGTGTGTTTCCATCCTCTACCGCGGGGAGGTGCAGTTGGGATTTTCCCTTCCTAAAGTTATGGTCTATGACCAAAACTCTCCAGTACTTTTTAGAGGACATACATACATACATTGTCCCTTTATTTCTCAACATAATTTCCACCAACATTGATGCATTTATCCTATCGTTTTATCAGTCTTCCCAAACCGGCTACATATAACTGCGTGCTCTGTTTTCTAAACCACGTTTTTACTTCACATTCCACATCGGCTTCATTCGCGAAATGTCTCCCGCCAATGTAGGTTTTCAGTGGACCAAAAAGGTGGAAGTCGCTAGGGACTAAGTCGGGGCTGTAAGGTATATGTTCCAGAACTTCCCACCTTAGTTTGTTAATTTGACAATCCCAGAACACTGTCAGCATAACCTTTCCTGCTGATCTTGAATTTTTGGACACAAGGCGAAGTAGGATGTTTCCATTGCATCGAAGCACGCTTTGATTCGGGCTGGTAGTGATGCACCCATGATTCGTCCCCAGTAACAATCCTGTTCAGCATATCTTCTCCTTCATCTTCGTATGGACAGAGATGATGCAAGGACAGGCTAAATCTGTTTATTTTGTGTTCCTCCTTCAATTATCTAGGTACCCACCTTTAGCACATTTTCTTAAATTTCAATCGATCATGCATTATGCTTTATGCTGAACCATGTGAGCACCCTATTGCAGATGCTACAGAGTCTATGGTTACTCGCCTGTAACCTCTAATCATCTCCTTTACCCACTGCACGGATGCATCTGTTGCAACCTCAGCAGGACGACTAGATCGGATTTCATCAACAGTTTTAGAGCGTCCTTGAGAAAAATTTTCTACCCAGCTATGCACCGCTTTATGGGACAAACATTCGTCAGCATAAACAGGAAGCATTTCCTTACGAATGTCCTTTGCAGGCAGTACTTTTGCCTACCAAAGGAAACGCACCACAACAGCACTTTGCTCTTTGGTTGTACACTCCGTAAGTAGAGGCGTGGTTCCAAATGTTGCTGTATGGAGCAGTGTTGGGGTGAGCGCCCAACATTGCTTAAATACCTCAATGGCTCGTGAATACATAACCTATGCAGCAAAAGTCCAACTCCTGGCCTTCACGTGGCGGAACTGTTTCTACTAACAGGAGAAGGGGCGACGGCGAGTATCTAGCGCCGGAAAATAACCAGTGTGCTCTAGATGTGTATACACATACATGCATGTGCAGACACGTGTGTGCGTGTGTACACATCTAAACTCGAGTGAGACCACAGTCTGCTCTAGCAAAGGAAAGGTGCTGAAGACGGAGGCAACCAGCAAGGAGGCGCACCACAGAAATCAGGATGCCACGCAATTACGCAAAATGGAATATGTCGACTACTGCTAAAAGTTATGGTGCTCGCCCTGCTTTGGACCCCCAGGCAGGTGCAGTGCCGGGCCCTATGTCTAGAAAGGGTCCAACCCCAACTACTGGAGGTCCTTCTCAGATGTCCTGTGGAGCCAGGGGACATGAGAATAGAACGGCTGGCCATACTAAACAAAGACTTAAAATAATGCACTGGAATGCGGAGGGAGTCAGCAAAAAAAAAAATAGAATTAGAAAATATCCTGGACCAAGAAAAAGTAAGCATATGTTGCTTGCAAGAAACTCACCTCAACGAAAATATAGCCTTCAAAATCAGAGGCTACCAGTGTTACCGATCTGACCGAAAGGACAGGCGAAAAGGTGGGATACTTACCCTTGTAAAAAATAACATCACTGCTTCCCAAATCGAAGTCTATATGGAAGGGGCTGAGTATCAGACACTTAAACTTAAAACAGGCTATACAGACCTACATCTGATCAATTACTACTGTCCAAGTGACCGCCCACAGGCACTGGACACACTACCATTAACAGAAAAAATGATTGTGTGTGGCGATTTCAACAGCCACTCGCAGAGTTGGGGCTATGATCACATGGACCAGAGAGGAGAGAGACTGGAAGACTGGCAGGATGAGAATAGATTCATCTTGGTTAACAAGCCGTCCGACCCACATACTTTCTACTCGAGATCATGGCACACTACAACTACACCTGACCTGGCTTTTCATTCACCAGACCTGGAGTGGAACATTACACGAAATTGTTGGGAAACAACTTGGTGGCAGCGACCATCGGCCAGTCTTTCTAACTGTAGAAAATGAGCTTGTAAGTGAAAGCAGCACCCTCTCGAGGTGGAACTACAAGAAAGCAGACTGGGCAATGTACAAGAATCGCACCAGCATTACTGGTTAGAAACCTGAACACTGAGAAAGACATAAATAAAGTAGTTGAAGAGTTTGGGAAATGCATACTACAGGCAGCGCGAGAAACAGTACCAAGAGGAGCCCGTAAACAATATAAACCCTACTGGAGTAGTGAACTGGAACAGTTGCATAATGATGTGGAAGTATGTAGAAAGCAAGCAGAGGCCACACCCAGCCAGGAGCACCACAATAAATTCCAGCATGCAAAAAGCCAAATTTCAAAGGGCCAAGCTGCAGGCTAGACGGAAAAGCTGGCAGGAAAAAACAGAGTCTCTGAACTTTGAAAGAGACACAAGGAAATTGTGGAAGCTAATAAAACAACTTAACGATGAGGGCACAGGGAGAAACTCAAAAATTGCACTACATAAAGATGGAAACATCTTAACAAGAAAGCAAGCAGCTGACCATTTTGCTGACTCATTCGCACAAGATAACAATATCAAAATTAGTCCAGAGAAACAACAAGAGATTCGAGAGAAACTGCAACATACAGGATAGAAGGAAATAGTACATGAGGTTCTGGAGGCACCCATCACAATCAGCGAACTGGAGCTAGCCATATCAAAACTGAAAATGAGAAAGTCACCAGGAGCTGATGGTATCTCCAATGAAATGATCAGGAACCTAGGAACAGAGGCCAAGGCAAAGCTGTTGCAGATCTTCAATAACAGTTGGACCTTAGGCTGTGTTCCACAAGCCTGGAGAGAAGCAATCATGATACCCCTCCTAAAATCAGGGAAAGATAGTTCCATTGCCTCTAGCTACAGACCAATTAGCCTCACCAGCTGTCTCTGCAAAACACTGGAGCGCATCATCAATCACAGACTGCAGTGGTACATTGAAAGTAAAACATCCTTGTGCCACAGCAGGCTGGCTTTAGGCAGTGCTACTCTACGGAAGATCAGACAACCTACCTCTCTCAAAAAAATTGAGGATGCATTCCAAGAGAAGAAGCTGGTGCTTGCTGCATGGATAGATCTGAAGAAAGCCTTTGACAAAGTCTGGAAAGAAGGTCTGATGAATAAATTGAGAAACTGCAAAGTCAATAGAAGGATGTACAAATGGGTGAAAGCATACTTGCACAACAGAAGAACCCGAGTACAGATAGACGGACTAAAGAGCAAGAAAGTACTACTGCATCACGGTGTTCCCCAGGTCAGAGTCTTGTCCCCACACTTTTTCTAATCTTTATCAATGATCTCGTTGCTAATCTACCACATGGAATTAAAGCGGCAATGTACGCCGATGACCTGGTTCTATGGAGCACAAATGAACATGCATCAGTGGCCACCAGATTACTACAAAGAGCTGTAGATACATTTGTTGCATGGGCAAATAGATGGTGTGTCAGCATAAACACTGACAAGTGCAGCACCACCCTATTTACCCTCTCTCCAAAACAAAAGGCAGGGACCATCCAGATAAATGGAACACCCCTAGGAGAAGATAAAGTACCAGCATACCTTGGAGTAACATTTGATGGCAAGCTGACATGGAGAAAGCACATCAACAAAGCCAGAAGGAAAATAGCCATCCTGAGAAAGCTAAGTGGAACCACATGGGGAGCCAGTGGGAATATACTTAGCAAAGTTTATCAACAGAGCATACGACCACACCTGGAATACGGGCCAACTGCGTGGTGTTCGGCATCAAAAACCACACTACAAGTGCTGGACAAAGTGCACCACAGGAGGGATGAGATCAACCCCTATAGTGGAAATGGAGAAGATGGGGAGGACACAAGCACTGAGTGAGCTCAGAGATACGAAAACGCTAATACAATCAGAAAAGTTCCTCAGCTTGCCAGGCCACCCTATGAAGAACAGATTTGAAAACCTAGCTATGGGGCGGTTGAAAAGAAGTAGTTTTATCCACCAGGCCAAACAACTCTGCAGAGAAACCACCGATCTGCCCACAGTTGGAACCCCCTCACAACTATTCCACAGCGAACTCCATGGAAAGATGAGCATAGACTATCATTACAAATCCAGACAAAATTGAGAGGAATATTTGACAAGGAAGAACAGAACAGTGTGCAGCGCAGAACAGCCACTCTCAGCTTCCTTGATGAAGAATACCCACAGGACCTCTGGATCCGAGTCTACACAGATGGGTCAGCACAAAATGCTGTTCGAAATGGAGGAGCGGGAGTGTACATAGAATACCCAAATAACACTAGGGACACGGCTAGAGTACCGACAGGAAAGTACTGCCATAACTACGATGCTGAAATTGAGGCAATCAAGATAGCCACAGAGAAATTACTAAATACCAGCAATGGTACACAACCTGTGGTGCTATTGACAGATGCAAAATCAGTACTCGAGGCGCTCCTGTCTGGGAAATTGCCAGTACTAAGGACACTACTTTCTGAACTCAGCAATCAGCATAAGGTCACCATACAGTGGATACCATCCCACTGTGGAGTACCCGGAAACGACAGAGCTGATCAATTGGCTAAGGAAGGAGCCAAAGAAGAACAGCCTGATGTGCCCGTTACATACCACCAAAAGAAAAGAATGATCAAATCAGTCAGAAAGCCACCAAAACCTGCTCAAGATGACTACGACGTTATGGATAGACCAGAACAAGTAATTATTCTGCGCCTCAGAACAGGGCACAATAGATTACGCAACCACATGTATACAAAATTCAAGATTGGTGAAACAGCCATGTGCACATGTGGATTGGCGTCGCAGACAGCAGAGCACATACTCCAAGACTGCCCAAAATATAACATATCTAGGCAAACCTTCTGGCCTAGAGAGACGACAGTGGAAGATAAACTCTATGTTTTTCTTTATATGACGTCGCAGTCACCCCCAGCATTTTCTGATTGTGATTTCTTGTCTAGTTTACGTTCAGTAGTTTGCTTTCTGAATGAGAGTGCTATTTGCGTTCTGGGTTTTCGGCGGATAAACAACATTTCTTACTATAATATCTTGTTTTCCTCGACACCAAAGTGATCAGTATACCAAATATATGATCGCTATGACAATTACCTCACTGTTTGGCGCACTTTATTCTGTGACTACGAAATGCAAGAAATAATCGATACAATTGTTTGGTTAATTGGTTATTGAAATCGTACTTATTTAACTACACTGTGTTTGTTGACTTCTTAACGTCATAGTTGGACGGTTCATCTAGCATTTTATCGGTTAATTGTATAACGAGTTAACTATCTGATTGCCCAGTTAACTTCTTCCGTTAGAATAATAAATCAGCCTCCACTGAACTAGACGTCATATTTTGCATCTGAACAAATAATTATAGCGTTGTGTAACGCTTGCCTATTGTTCAGTTTGACTGCACCTTTAACGCGGGTATACAACCTTACAGATGGCAGTCGAATAGGATGATTAACATCCGCGAAGTAGTCGTGTATTTTTTATGTAACCGTGTTAGTATATGTTTATTGTGTGTGTGCGTGCGTGCGCGCATGTGCGTGTGTGTGTGTGTGTGTGTGTGTGCGTGCGTGCGTGTGTGCGTGCGTGCGTGCGTGCTGGCGAAGACTTCATTTGCAACGTCCGTTGTGTCATGTGTGATTGTGTTCTAGTCCACTGACAAGCTGACCAGTTATGCTTCTGGCTTTCTTTGAGTCACTCATGATATAGTTCAACAAGTAGTCGGCGTGTCCGAAACGAGTTGATTTACTCATTGTATAGTTTAACAGCCGGCTTCCTGGCCTTGAGGTTAGCGACTTTTCTCCGTAATCTCGTATACTCTCGTAAGTAACGTGACGACGGTGAGAATCAGCAGTGGTTCGAATCGCGTCGGTAACTTACGGGGTATGTGAGCCTGCCGCTCAGAAAGCAATGGCAAACTACTGAGCGTAATCTTGCCAAGAAATCAACAATCAGCTGAAAGATACTGATGTTGACAGCGATGTCCTGTAAAGGATATGCAATTTACACTACCGGTGCGTTGACGGTAGCGGGATCCTTTCCTACACCGGTCGGTTGGACTTCGGTGTTGACTTCTCGTTCAGAAAGCCATGGCAAACCACTGAAAGTAGAATTGCCTTGTAACAATCAACCTAGGGTTGTTGTTTTCGTCCTGCAAAGGACACGCATTATTGTTTAAAATTCAACAAGAGTACGACCTGCTGACACAATTTACCGGCTACATTTAGGAGCCACAGTTGTGTACTGGATTGTGCTCCGGCCCGATAGACCTGGATCCAAATCGACGAGTGAGAATTTCATGGGCCTTTACGGCTCAGACCAGAGGGGAAATTGTGAAGGAAGATTCGGGTCCTTTTGCTTTGACCACAAGTAGCCTGACTATGGAAGTCATGGCAGTAAGTAAAGCAATAACATGACTCGAGACAAAGACATTCAGTCGGACGTGTTTCCTTGGTGACTCAATGAGTATTCTCAGGAAGATAGAGACGGGGTGGGTCCGAAGTGAGTGGTTGCTGTCTCTGGAGTGGTCTCGGCTGGTAATGATTAGTTTCATTTTCGTGCCAGGGCATGCGGGTGTACAAGGAAATGAGTGGGCTGGTAAGCTTGCAGCTAATGCTACTGTGGAAAGCAGACATTCTGAATGTTCCACGAGAAGTAAGTCGTTTATGAGAACCAAGTGATGACTGTGAATCTACAACCATGGTCATGCTGCTAGAACAGCAAGTTAAAAGAGGTGTGGCCAAACAAGAACACTACGCAGGAAGCCAAAGAAGGTTAATAAATCAACACAGAACTGGCGTCGTGAGCCGCTACACGCAGCAGGATTTGCTGAGGAGGGGATCCGAGCACTAATGGACTGAATGGTTCGAAGTGCAATAAGGATTATCTGTCGACTAACTAACTAACTACGCCATGACCAGCCTGAGTCTAGGTAAAAGGTCATAGGATATCAACAGCGTGTTTTTGATTTACATTCATTCATTCATTCATTCATTCATTCATTCATTCAGTAGCATATCCTTTGCAGAACCTCGCTCCCATAACAAACTTCCGGAAAACTTGGTCATGAGCAAGATGTCCCGCTTCCGATACGCCTACCTGGAGATCATCTGCCACATTCTGCAACCATATTCTCTTTGGCCTCCCTCTTCCTCTCTTCCCGGGCATATACTCCTCCATTTTTGTTCTCTCTAAACTTTCATGACGTTTCAGTGACCAAAATATTTCAGTTTGCTTTATTTTATCGTCTTTAGTAGACATCCTTCTTCAATATTCAGCTCTTGTGTATTTGTTATTTTCTGTATCCAAGATATTCTTAGTACCTGTCTATAGCATTTATATTCAAAAGCATTTATGCGCTGTTCAGCTTGTTTCGTAAGTGTCCAGTTGTCACAGGCGTAGATTTCAATGGAAAAGATGCATGCTCTTAAAAATCTAATTTGTGTAATTGTATCTGTCCCATTCCACAATTTATTCAGTTATTCTAATTATTGAAGAGCAATAGATGTTCGTCTTTTAATTTCTTTCATTGTGTCACCATTGTTGGTAATTAATGACCTAAGCTATTTGAAATGTTCCACCACCTCTAATTTTTCCTCAGCATATCACACGGAATGACACTATCAAGTGCGGCCCACCGGGCGCTGGAGCACAAATTATTCCTCCCCACGAAGCTTGACGACAGAAGTGGAAGATGATGATGATGAACATATATTTCTTTTTCCATATTAGTTTTATCTGTGTGCATTGTCTTTGTTTATTTTTTCCCCGTGTTAAGATATAAGTTGTTATTTTCACTATTCTTTGGGTTGAGGTTATTAGATTTTCTATACCATTATCATTTGTGGATAGTAATAATGTATCATCCGCGTATCGAATCTCTGGTATTTCATGACCACCGGGCATCATATAGCTCCTTGGTTATATCATCTCTGACATGTTTCATTATATTTTCGGCTTACAGGTTAAACAAATAGGGGGCAGCACATTACCCTGGCGGACTCCTTGCTTGATGTCAAACCGGTATGATGTCTCGCATTCTATTCTAACCACTGCTTGTAGGTCTAGATAGATCATTTTAATGAGTTGTACTACATGCGATGGAGAACCAATTTTCTTTATGATTTTCTAAAGTTTCTGATGCTGTACACAGTCAAGTGTCTTTCAATAATCCACAAAACATGAGAATATGTTTACTTTAATTCTCTACCCTTCTCTACTATTAAACGCATGTTGAGTATGTGATTTCATGTTCCTACCCCCCCCCCCCCCACCCCCACTCACCAAAGCTAGGCAGATCAGATAACTCTGGGGAAGAATGTGACACAGGGGCCAGTACCAGTAATCGTGAAATATATTGATATCCGACGATATTACATGGAGGCCGGATCCGTGTCGACGGTGTTGCGGAGGCAGATCGTAATTCCGCATACCACGTTCGAAACACAGCTATGCTGGGGTTTTTTTTTTTATAAAATGGTATGGGTGCCGGTCGTTCAGAAAGCAATAGCAAAGTACTGCACGTACACATACCCAGGAATCACGAACAGCCAAAAATGTTGGGTTTGACTTCTACGTCCGTAAAGGATATGCAAGTAACTTTTATGTTAGATGGAGAGGGGTAGTAAGAGGACGGAAGAATAGAAATAAGAAGAGGAGAGAAAAGGGAGGAAAGAAGAAGAAGAAGAAGAAGAAGAAGAAGAAGAAGAACAACAACAACAACAACAAATACAAATACAAATATAATAACAACAACAACATGACACAGAAGAGGGGGAGGTGGAAAAGGACGACGGCGGTGACGACGCCGAGAAGTAGAGAAGTATAAGAAGAGGTAGAAGATGAATAACAACAACAACAACAACAACAATAAGAAAACAAAGATGAGAAATAGGATGAGGAGTAGGATCACGACGACAACACCAGGAAGAAGAAGAGACCACTAAGTACAACAACAGCAACTACAACAACAAGAGCTTCAGCAGCTAAGGGCGTAGGTGTAGACCACCATTCCATAATCTCATCGAAGCATCGACACATTGTTCAACTCTATTTGTTCAAAACAAATCTTCGATCCATCCGGTTCCTAAGCCAGAGAAAATCTATATCTTGTAAATCGTCGCGCTGAGACGCCAACAAGTGAGAGACAAGCAGAGAGAGAGAGAGAGAGAGAGAGAGAGAGAGAGAGAGAGAGAGAGAGAGAGAGAGAGAGAGAGAGAGAGAGAGAGAGAGATCTTGTGTTTGCGTTAGCCGACTCGCTCCTGCCTGAAGCAACCATCGGTGCTGTATTGAGCAGAGAAATCCTGCTGGTCAGGTATTGTTGCGGCTTTCACCAGCTGTTTTCGGCACTGCTGGCTGTTGTTGATGCCTCCATTACATCGTCTCTGGCAGATTTACAGATTTTACATTCTAAAATACTGATTGTGCGTTGTTATCCTCGTTTATGTCTGAAGATTAAGCTGCAGGCGGACTTTTGATTCAAATGTGACAGCATTGACTGTTGGGTTTAGGATTTTCACAACGGCGCAGTAAGTAATTCAATAGACCATGTTGTTCTTGTTTTCGCGTCGTAGTTATCGTTATCTTAACATTCATTCATTCATTCATTCATTCATTCATTCATTCATTCAGTAGAATGCCCATTGCATAACCTCGCTCCCATAACAACCTTCTGGAAAACTTCTCGGTCATAAGCAAGACGTCCCGATACAAACTTTATACACCCATTAGGAGATCATCTGCCTCATCTTGTGCCCATTTTCTCTTTGGCCTTCCTCTCCTCCCGAGCATATACCTTTCATTATTGTTCTCTCCAAACTCCCATGACGTTTCAAGGGACCAAAATGTTTCAATGTTATCTTAACAGCGGTGTAAATTTGTTACAGTTAACGCTGTTACTTACAGTCCCGTAGCAGGAATTTGCTGTGGGTATGTGAAGTGTAAGAAGCATCACACTGTGTAGGTCGGAGTGCAGGGAGGAACAGGTGGTCAGTCTTTTCCTAACTGAGCGAACGAACTAGCGGGCCCAGGTGTCGAACCGTTTTCCACCACGCGCTGATGCCATTATCAGTAAACCTCCTAACGATGACATCAATACGCTCGTTCTATCATATCATAGCTCTCGTTGCGTTGACTCTGTTGTTGTTGTTGTTGTTGTTGTTGTTGTTGTTGTTGTTGTTGTTGTTGTTGTTGTTGTTGTTGTTGTTGTTGTTGTTGTCCTCGTCGTCGTTGATGTCTTAACTGATTAAGTGCTGAAGGATAATATATCGTCAAATATGACCGCTTATTTAGACAGAAGAATGATATATCGCCATTCTAGGGTCATCGTATTATGTGTTTTGTTTCGTGGTATCTTCAGCAATTTCACCGCTCAGTGAACGGAATCTACATTATAATACTTGTTTCCTCCGAAGTCGGAGAGTGTCTGCCTGTACGGCAAGGAACCACCAGTCTGCACACCAATAAGCCAGACATGGGACAACGGATACTCACGCAAAACTCAGGTTCTGTATGACATCACACTGATGTTGGACAACAGGATGCCTTCATCCGACATACAGGACTTTGCGTTGGAGCTCAAGCCAACGAACACAAGCAAGCAAGCAAGCATAATACTTGTTCATTTGATTGTGTGCCATGTTTGGTTCAACCCTACTTTTTGTTTGGCAATTATTCTTTTGACGTGGTGGTAATTGCGTTAAAATTAACGTCGTTATCGTCGTATTAAAAAAGCGGTTATGGTCAGTTGGACTAAAATGTTGACTTCTCGTTTTTGACTTTGGGACGTAAATTAAAAGAATCTCATAAGCCGGATTGGGTTTAGACATTGTAGCACGTGTATGGACTTCGCGTGAGTTCAAAGCGAGCGGACGCAACACAAAGCTGTCATTAGGCTGACAGTTTTGTTATAATCTTGACATTTCAATTACTATGTACCCCGTTTTTGCATTAATTAATGTATACACCATTTTGTCATTAATTACTATTTACACCGTTTTAGCATTAATTACAATTTACACTGTTTTAGCATTAATTGTTGTCTACACCTCTTTGCCATTAATTAATACACCGTTTAAGCATTAAAATTACTGTGTACATGGATGCCATTAATTACTACAAGGGGCTTCTCATAAGTCTTTAGCCTGACGATGAAGTAGTAAGCTGAGAAAATTGACATTTGGCACATGTATAGCTCATTCAAATTGTAATGGACATATGAATTATGAATTTCCCTCATTAACTGGTTTTCCCGATATCGTGCATGGCACAACACACCCTATTGACCAGATCTGCACATCCAACGGTTTGTCAGAACAATGGAGAAAGCAGACGCCAGGAGTGTGATAAAATTCTTGATGTTACAGGGAAAACCACCTATAGAAATACACAGAGAGATGGAGCCAATGTTTGAGGAAGTCTATCCTTCGTATGCTTCTGTAAAAAAATTGGCGTTTGCAGTTTAAGTGTGGCCGTTCCCAAGTTGCTGATCTGCCAAATCAGGACGACCGTCCTCAGAGCGCAATGATGCAAATGCTGCAAAGGTGGAGAAAATCATAGACCAGGATAGGAAAATGACAATTGCAGAGATAGCGGGTTCAACAAAACTGAGTGAGAGTACAGTTTTTAGAATTTTACACAACAGACTGAACATGATAAAAGTGTGTGGCCGCTGGGTCCCGAGCCTGCTGACATGTGAAGAGAAACAAACACGGGTTGATTGATGTGGCCAGTTGTTCAACATGTGGCGGTCGAAAAACATGTTGACGACCATGGTGATGATAGCTGAGACTTGGATTCACCATTATGACCCAGAATCCAAAATTGCCAGCATGCAGTGGAAAACCCCGGGCTCGCCAACACATGTCAAGCCAAGAGCACAAAAATCTGCAAGAAAAGTGATGCTGACTGTTTTTTTTTTGGGACGTCAAAGGTGTCATATTGAAAGATTACATGCTTCATGGCAACACGGTTAATGGGCAGTACTATGCAGATCTCCTTATCAAACTAAGAAAGGCTGTGACCAGAAAACGAGGGATAGCGCGTACGCAAATTCTGCCTTTGCTTCAAGACAACGCGTCTTCCTATAAAGCACGGCTTTTGCTGCAAACTGCCAACGATTTGAATATTGAAATTCTTCCACACCCACCATATTCTCCAGATTTGGCTCCATCAGACTTTTTTCTTTTCCAAAATCTTAAAAATCAGCTGACAGGAAATCGTTTTGACAGTGACGAAGATGTCATACTGTCTTGTGATAACTGGTTTAGTTCGAAAAATATGTTGTTTTATTCTGAAGGTCTTTTCAAGGTCACCCAAAGATGGCAGAAATGCATAAATTCAGGTGGTGGCTACATTGAGAAGGAATAAGCACTGTGTCAAATTTCAATTTTCTCGGCCTACTCCTTCATGGTCAGGCTAAAGAATTGTGAGAAGCCCCTTGTATGTGCACGGTTTTGCCATTAATTACTATGTACACCTTTTTGGCATTAATTACTATGTACACTGTTTTGACATTCATTAATATTTACACCGTTCCATTAAAATTACTATGCGCACCGTTTTGCCATTAATCACAATGGACACCGTTTTAGTATTAATTACTATGCACGCCTTTTTAGCATTCATTACTATGTACACCGTTTTGACATTCATTAATATGTACACCGTTTTGGCATTCATTAATATGAACACCGTTTTTTAATTCATTAATATGTATACCGTTTTGGCATTAAAATTTCTATGCACACAGTTTTGCCATTAATTACTATGTACACCGTTTAATTACTCTGTACACCGTCTTGCCATTATGATGACAGTGTTATTTGTATTACAAGAATTTACATGCAATTATAAGCAATTCGCGTGTAATTATTTACATGCAATTATATTACATTTGCTGCTTTAGCAGTTTTATGTCCAAGTAGAAATTGAAAGACTCTTTTACATGCCTTGAGACTTATTGGATATATTGTGTTAGTCCCATATATTTATAGACCAGTCGGGACTCGCTGGTGATGTGATCATTATCACGCAGGCTGCTTTTACTTCCCAAGACATTTCCTCTACCCATTTTAGGTTAGGTCTACCTGGAAGCTCAGATAGATGCTCCGACTGGGTGGAGATTTGAACATATGACCATAGGGCCGGAAGGCAAGGGTCTGGCCTCTACGTTACCACGGCCTCCCGTGGGTATATAGTGCTGGTGCCATATATTAACAGACCAATCGGCACTCAGTGGGTCACGTGGTCAATATCATACTGGCCTCCTTAACTTGACCAGATATTTCCTGGTCACCCATTAAAGACACCCAGGGTATGAGAATACACGCGACATGGATGTAGGAGGGGGAACGATGGAGAGGTAGAAACTCTTTCCTCCGGACTATAACAAGAGCGACATCCTGTAAAGGGCTTCCCTTCATGATGGCTACGATGTCAGATCTTCCAAGGCTGTGCTACCGGTTGACTCTCACATTTATCACCGTCTAGTTGACACATTTATCACTGTCTAGTTGTCACATTCATCACTGTCTAGCTTGTCACATTCATCACTGTCTAGTTGTCACATTCATCACTGTCTAGATGACACATTCATCACTGTCTTGTTGACACACTCGCCACTGTCTTGTTGACACATTCGTCACTGTCTAGTTGTCACATTCATCACTGTCTTTTGTCTAAAATGAGTTTAGCTGAGTCAAGAGCTGACATTACAGCACTCGGAACATCCCCATATGCGCTTCATCCTCATCTTCAATAACCAGTGGAGTGCCCTAATACTAATGGTACCATTTGCAGCTTGATTATACATCCGTTTGGCCTATCCTAAAATACTGAGTCTCCACCAGATCATGTGGTCACTTCGTGCCGCACCATTCTCTCCAGGCAATGATGGTATATATGTTCTTACACATTATACAATCAATCAGGTGCCGTCTTCACAATGAAGATTGGCTGCGATGTATCTCCAACACTGTCTCTCGCCTTGGCTGTACATTCTATCAGATTACTATTCTTCAATCTCTTGATATTATCCTCCAACTTGTGTTGTTGCTCTACCTGTTGGTCGCGTGCCTTCGCTCTTACCCTCCAATGAAAGACACACTATAGACATGATCCCCGAGGGCTATGGTCACATCTGCCGTATCGTGCACCAGAAGTGCAGATCCAGCCATTATATCCGCCTGCTCGTTTTCTAACACACCAGCATGCTCTTTGGAAAATATCCAACGAATGCACCATATCTGTTTGTTTGTTTTTTTATTATTATTATTATTTAATTGAAACATCCAGTTCTCTTAAGTTCACGAGTGCGTGTTTCTTGGAGACTCCAGGGGGTCATCGCTGGAGCTACGGTAGTTCGTGCTTTGTCCGATGTTTTCAACAGGCCGCCTTGCCGAAAGAGGCCGAGCCATATGGGATAAATACCGGGGCAATGAAGTCGATCCTCTCGATGTTTAAAGCAGTAATGTGTGGCTGCTGGTTTTCTAGTGACTACCGCTTCCATCGACGAGGAACTGTATTTTCCATGGAGGACTTTTGTGTTGGCATTCTGACGGCGGCATTATACACAGTGTACCTGTGCGGGCTTTTGGCTTGTCGATACTCCTGTCTATTTCCCTTTTCACATAGGGCAGTGAGGAGCATTTCGTGTGATATTCACTGGCACAAGAACTGAGCATAATGGGCACGACTCGTTGCCGTGAAGTTGGAACCGCGACTAACTAACTAACTAAGTCTGAAAGTGAAACTGAAAGTGTTCAAAAATAATCCCCGACTAAAATATTAACATATGGAAGACTGAGAGAATGACAGAAGAGTTGGCATTATCTGTAAAGAACAAACTGAACACACTGAGTGGCCTTAAATCGATAGAAAAAAAAAGCGATGGCGGAATTCGATAAATGTTAATGCAAGAACACATCGCCAACCCAGGAAATTAATCATACTAGAAATATTATCTCTCGGAGGAATATTAGAAGACTGGTAAAAATGATTGTGTGGTCTGTAAATATTAAACAAATAATTAAGGAAGAAATCACGAAGCTAAAAAGAACTCTCTCAGTAAGCAGGTGAGGAAAAAACTGGAGAACAACTAGAACTCTGACAACACAGCTATACACAAGAAAATAGAAGAGCACAACGTGTATATAATACATGAAGCAAATGATAATATGATCTTCCTTGGGGGAAGTTCATTGTAAGAGACAGAATCATATATCTACTTATGAGGCAATGTGGACAAAGAGAGTGGAACAGATACAGATATCAAAATAAGAATACAAAAGGTTGGGGAGGGAAGGGGGGAAAGTACTCGGAAACTTGTGGAAGTCAAGAGAAGTTAAACTTAGCCCCAAACTTATAATGTTCAGATCTAAGGTTAAATAGGCAGCACTGAAAGGATCAGAAACATGGAGAATACCTCAAACTATTATATATTAAACTACAAACATTCACTATTTGGTGACTGCAAAATAGAAGGGATTAAATGTTATGACAGAATTAACAATGTGGTGTTCATGGAGAGAACTGGACAAATACCAGTGAACCAAAAGATGAAGAAAAGACGCTGTCTCTAGCAAGGACATTCATTGAGAAAACCTGAGAATAGTAGAAACTAGAAATGTCATTGTGTGGAATCCTCAGGTCAAAAGGGATAGAGGAAGACCTAAAACCACACGAAGACGAGAAACAGAAACTGAAATGGATAACATGGTCAGAACATGGTCGGAGCTACATAGGATAGCTAAGGATAAATGGGATTGGAGTGGGTTTGTTGAGGACCCACTCCCACAACGGGGTATAAAGAATGAAAGAAGAATACTTATTTGTGCGTCATTGTGATATCACGACTTCCAACATGAGAATGGAGGTAGAGGGTATACTGGAGGCGTCTTAATGACTCGAGACTACTGCGGAACGATATCTTGTGTTTTTGACAGACTTGTATGGCATGCTAAGTAAAACTTGAACATGTATATTTGGTGTGAAGTTGCTTTAATCATTCGAAAAGGTCAAAAGTATGTCTTGGATTTTCTGCCCAGGATATTGGGTGTACGAGGAAATGAACAGTTTGATAGACTGCAGCCTCTCCTTTGAGCTGTGAGCTAGATTTTCACGGGTCTGATATGAGGAAGCTCTCACATTTTTTATCTATATTCGTATCTGTTTTCGGTTTGCCTTTATTCCTGTATGCCTGTCTTTCTGTCTCTTTATTTGCTGTTATACGTGTGTCTAACCGTCTTTTTTTCTGTTTGCTTGCCTGCCTGTATGTCTATTTATTTGCTTTTATATATCTATCTGTCTTTCTCTTTATTTGTCTGTCTCTCTGCCTGCCTTCCCGTCTCTATATATCTGTCTCTCAACCTGTCCTTTCTCCCTAACTCTTAACGAAAACACAAAATCATTGCACAACCCCGCCTGCCCACCGCCCATCTCCAGGCAACATTTAGAAAACCCCAATCTTTGCAACCATCTTGCTGACACGAAGACTATCTGCCTGAACGGGTATTCACATCAGCACTGGTCGAATGCTTGTGTCCGGGGATCGATATCAGGCGGATCCATCGGAATCGTTCCATTATACAGTAGTAGTTATTGTGACCTGCTATCAAATACCCTGGGGGATGAGAGTTCGAGCGGGAATCGTGACATAACATGGTGTTGTATCACGTACCGACTACAATCGATATGGTTACATTGGTTGTAGGAGCAAAAGAACAAAACGTATATGGTATTTTTGCAGGCCTTGAGTGAGTTGTGGTGGCATAGTGGCTAGCTGCTGGCTTGCCCACCCAGTAGTCATTGGTTCGTATCCACACTGGAGCGGGTTATAATTTTTTTAATTAACCTGGGCACGATTTTAACCCCGAAAATAAGACATACCCCTATAATAAGAACCAGCACGATTTTTCAGGATGCTTTTTATATAAGACCTACCCCTAAAATAAGCTCTAGTTAAGATCATCAGCTAGAATGGGAGACTTGTTGCCGAATGGCCAGTTGGAGTACAGACGCCAATGATGCGCACTTGATAATGAACGGATATGTTTCATAACTTTCACTCGTCACTCGTGTGAAATAAAGTTACCAATGCGCTACGAGCAGGCTACGTGGACAAGAGATAGTTCATTTAAGGAAAGCTTTATTGCTGGACATGAGAGGCTGGGGCCAATGGTTCTACAGGAATTGAAGTCGCAAGACATTCAGGCCGGAATTCAGGACTTGGAAAGTTATGACGATGTTCCAGAAGAAGATGACATGTCTGTATTTGAATAAATGTAGAATTTCGTACATGAATAAATGTAGATTTTTTACATCTGAAAAAAATAAATAAATAAATTATCCCCCGAAAATAAGCCCTAATGCAATTTTAAGCTAAAATTAATATAAGACCCGGTCTTATTTTCTGGGAAACACGGTATCGGTGTGCCACTTCGCCTATAATAAATATGGTTCTAGCACCATATACCCGAGAGCTGTAGCAGCACAACAGCTAGCACGCTTATCTACCGGCTCTGAGGCCATGATTTCGAGTCCTCTGGAGGTGGGATGTTTGCAGTTGACCCGGGCTGCCAGGAAGACACAGCCTAAAGTTGGTTGACCTGCGACGTAACGTCAGCCGGTGTCTTGTTGGCCACGTCACTCAATGTGTGCCGATTAATATAACAAGGCGGTGCTAGCATCACATACACACTACGTCTCAATGAGCCATTACTTTACTTGCTTTTAACATATACCCAATATGCCTCATTGATCCATTTATTTTAACATATACCCAATATGTCTCATTGATGCATTACTTTATTTTAACATATACCAAATACGCCTCATTAATCCATTACTTTATTTTCTTTTAACATACCCAATATGTCTCATTAATGCATTCCTTTACTTGCTTTTAACATATACCCAAAACGCCTTATTGATCCATTACTTTACTTTATTTTACCACATACTCAATACGCCTCATTGATCCATTACTTTACTTTCTGTTAATATATACCCAATAAGCCTCATTGATCCATTACTTTACTTTTTTTTTTATCGATATACCCAATATGCCTCACCATTACTTTACTTTCTTTTAACGTATACCCAATACGACGTAATGATCCATTACTCTACTCTTTTTTAATAGTTACCCAATATACCTCATTGATCATTACTCTCTTTTACCACATACCCAATACGCCTCATTGATCCATTTCTTTACTCTCTTTTACCACATACCCAGTACGTCTCACTGATTGTGACATGTTAGATTGATGACAGAGGACCTAGTTAGTAGTGTTCTCTGAAAATATATCTTGAATAATAAATATACAAGATAAAGGATATGATTTAGCACGTTTTGTCTAGAGGTCACTCAAATGAGCTAATCATTCCCGCAATAGCCTTTTTGGAGAACCATTTTCTTTGGCTCAAACCCCCACTGTGAAACCACTATGTATCTACACAGAAATTTATATAAGAAGTAACTAGTTCACCCAAGGCCAGAGAAGATCTGAACTATTAGCCCCTGCACAACTGAGGATCCATCTCACTCATTATACTGTTGACAGTGTGCTGTTCGTCCGTCACATTAGATCTCCTTTCTTTATTTTGTCAGTGTGACCTATATCAGTTTTGTCCAATTGCTTTGGGGCTGTAGGATTCAGGGTTTGTAGACAAACTCAACAATACCTGTACATTACATCTGTTGGACAAGACATCTACATGACAGTTTCTTGACAAAAGTGGGACATACATTCACAAGGAATTGTGTACACCAGCCATTGTACAAGACTTACATCATAAGAGATACTTGACAACATCTATACAAGACTTTTCACAATATGTATAATCAACCACAGCACTTAAGACAGTCACCAGAGACAACACTTGACAGCAACTGTACAAGAAATTCACTGGGGACATGTACTTAACACAATTTATTGAGCTGATGGTGAGTTGAGTGATGACCATTGTTTCATCCCCTGGCATGTCAACACTTCAATAATTACATTGAAGTTGCATAAAATATGCCACACATGCATGTTGATAAACAAGATACAACACCTCCCCTTTTACTCCACCACCCAATAACTAACTCTCCTCCTCCTCCTCTCTAATATCTAACTACACCATCCCGTTACATTATCTGTATCTATCATCATTTCCTGTCTCTTGGGAATTTAGGAAATCCTATCCATGGGCAACTCAAGGAAGACACTACTGTTCTGGGTCTGTTGAATCCTTTTATCATGCAGCATTGATGTTGGACAAGCTCCAGTTAGCAGCTTCCCCAGAATAAGCTTCATGACAGATTCATTCCTCTTGAAGACAAGATTTGGTATGATGATATGGTACTGCATCTCACGGTTGATCAGGCTGTTAGTGAAGGCTGTCACTGGGTACTTCAATAATGACATACATTATGTCCCATACATTGCAGCTACTCACTTAGCCAGATCAACTTCCCTACTGTTCAATCACATTCTTCAAGAATCACTGTGTGAGCATCCGGCTGGATATTTTCTAAGGGTGAGTCTTAGATAAACAAACACTCCAAGTTACCCCACAGTTTTCTATGAATGTAATTCATACTACACGACTTGCTGTTAGTCTCAGTTGACCCTTGACTGACTCAAAGATCACTGTCCAGTTCACCACATTGGTAGTGCTTCAGATTGTGTTATGCTCCCATTTGTGCATTCAGCTGTTAAAGAGCTGAGAGAAACTTCTTCTTAGATTTTCCTGCCTTTTGATAGGGAGTCACTTCTGGATCTAGGACTTCTGGTTAGAGGTCCCAGATGATATATGGAAGGCTTCTCCACCATCTTTTTTGTTCTCTGTTATTCCAGAGAACAATATATTATAGAATCTTTAAGGGCATTTTTGCGTCATCACATCACAAACTAGCGACTGCTCCTGGTGGAATCCCCGCTCAAACTAATTAGATTTTAAAATATGGCCCAGGAATAGCGTGGGCTGCCACGTACTAGCCAATGAAAAGACAAGCGCATACCGCTACCCTCCCCTAACTCGTTCTGGAACATTCGATCTAATAATAGCCCTTCTATCTGGGATGGTCCCCGTTCAGACTTAAAGTATTTTTATGAATGTGTCGGGCTGGGAATGGGGGTTCTGTTCCATCATGTTACATGGCCCCTCTCTTACATCTTTCATAGGCATGAAAGATAATCTCAGAAATCCACAGTTCCCAGATCCCTCAGGTGGTTTTGTCAATTACTCCCTGTCTGCCTTTACCCTACTAGAGTAGTACATTTGGAACTAAGTGATTTTTCTCTTTAAAAAAAATCTGCCCCAACATTGCATCTGTTGATGAATTTGGTGGCAAACGCAAAGACCATGAAGTTAGCCCTGCATTAAGTTCCTTTAAGTCACTGGGAGCATCAGAAGTCCTGACTCCACTCATCTGTGAACTGCTCTTCTATTTACCTCTGACAGTGTTCCATCGCCGACATCCTTGCTATATTTCCTGCTGTGATAAATGATCTCTCTGGGTCACACCATTTCGTAATGTATGAATGGACCATAGAGATTCATTATGTGAAGTAATGGCTTTGTAATTAAGCCAACTTCTAGATGACGTTTGGAGAGAATGGTTGCATTCCATTTATCTCTCAACCTTTCACCTTATCAGAACTTCATTCTTCCCTTCGCCACTGGAGAATGATAATCCTGTGAGAGTGTATTTAACTGAACACTTTCTCCAACAGTAATCTTGGCATTTGGAACTGGGTTAAAATTTTTGATCATCACCGGAGCAAAGGCAATCACTTCCGGGTGAACTGTATAGCAGCCGCTGCAAAACTTGTTAGACTAAAATCTACTAGTGCAGGTTTGGTTAGCGTTGGACACAGGGTCTACCTTTCCAATAAGCCTCTTGTGTTTGCAGATAGTAGCAATTTCCCATTATATTTCCTTGACTTATTTATGTAGTCTTACCATAGATTTAGAGGTGCTTGTCGGTTGAGAATTTCTCATTCCGTTATGCCTCTATTTTAATGTGTTGTGAGAAGTGACAGCATTTTCTCTCCTTAGTTGCCAATTAAGCTGTTTCTAACGCAGCAACTGAGTTTGTAGATGCAGTTAGACTAACATCCACCACTACCAATATAGAATTCCAGGTGGAATTTCCAACTAGTTGTCCTTCAGCCATGCTTTAGCTAAGTGCTTTTGAGTGGCTGGAGTATCCGTTCTTTCTCTCCCACATGAGCAAAACGTTTACTTTTTGGCGAATAAGGCGTTCCCTCTCAGCACAGAGAGGTTCGTCATTATCACAGCCACCTTTGAAGGGGTGTGATTATATGGCCGGGTTATATACTGGCCAAGACCTATTGACGCGTCCTCGCCGAGCGTCCTGGGCAACAGGTCCCTTCGGGGTCCTGGCTGAAGTCAATAGGATCGCCGATTTCTCCGAAGTCGGAGAGTGTCTGCCTGTATGGCGAGGAACCACCAGTCTGCACACCAATAAGCCAGACATGGGACAACGGATACTCACGCAAACCTCAGGTACTGTATGACATCACACTGATGTTGGACAACAGGATGCCTTTCATCCGACATACAGGACTTTGCGTTGGAGCTCAAGCCAATGAACACAAGCAAGCAACCGAGAGTGTGTTAATGTGGTGTCTTTATGGGTGCCCTATGAATTTACCATCAGTGCTCACCAACTTCACCCTCAGTATTGCAAGCATGTTATGGGGAGAAGAGAATATAAGGAGTTATTTTATGTGATGTGGTGACATTAAAAATGTTGTAGTTACAACAATATTCCCCCTCTCTCACCCATGCCAGCAATTAATTTTGGAGATGGAGTAGGCCCCATATTCATTTACTGGATCAAGTGTCCTAATTTCAGGGACAAAATTGAATTTCCCCCTGTAATAGCTGTCTCAGTTATATTAAAATAATTTGTGTTCTCTGGTGTTTCAGGTACCTTAATTTTTGGATACATATATTGAACAACCAGCATGCACAAAATTATACAACATTATTGACAAGCTAATAAATTATTTCATACTGAGAACTTAAATATCATGGATACAGCATTTATGTTGACCCATAAGATATTTATACATCATTTTCAGTCTGCTACGTTGAATTCCTAACTGATATATTAAAACAGTGATACATGCAATATTATCACTATTAATGAAATCAAACCTTCTAGAGATTTATTGTGGGTTTACATGTCTGGACAGTTGCCCTCATATAAGAGACAGGGTCCATTAAACAACACCATAAAACCTTCAAGAATTGGGTCTGATTTGCGAGAGGTCACCCCGGATTTTAATACCAACATAGAGATCCCAAAAGTGAGTCTTATGCAGGGTATACCCAAAGTTTTTATCCCGTCATCAGAGCAACAGGTATGTGAGCCCCTAGCAGGTTATTACCAGGGTTTAAATCCGAGACGAGTGTTCTTTTTCCCAGAGGTTTATAGCCCGGAAAGAGCAACCCAGTTATGTGTTCAGGTTTTCCCAGGGTCTATATCCCGGACGAGCCTCCAGTTATGTGACATGTTAGATTGATGACAGAGGACCTAGTTAGTAGTGTTCTCTGAAAATATATCTTGAATAATAAATATACAAGATAAAGGATATGATTTAGCACGTTTTGTCTAGAGGTCACTCAAATGAGCTAATCATTCCCGCAATAGCCTTTTTGGAGAACCATTTTTCTTTGGCTCAAACCCCCACTGTGAAACCACTATGTATCTACACAGAAATTTATATAAGAAGTAACTAGTTCACCCAAGGCCAGAGAAGATCTGAACTATTAGCCCCTGCACAACTGAGGATCCATCTCACTCATTATACTGTTGACAGTGTGCTGTTCGTCCGTCACATTAGATCTCCTTTCTTTATTTTGTCAGTGTGACCTATATCAGTTTTGTCCAATTGCTTTGGGACTGTAGGATTCAGGGTTTGTAGACAAACTCAACAATACCTGTACATTACATCTGTTGGACAAGACATCTACATGACAGTTTCTTGACAAAAGTGGGACATACATTCACAAGGAATTGTGTACACCAGCCATTGTACAAGACTTACATCATAAGAGATACTTGACAACATCTATACAAGACTTACACAATTTATTGAGCTGATGGTGAGTTGAGTGATGACCATTGTTTCATCCCCTGGCATGTCAACACTTCAATAATTACATTGAAGTTGCATAAAATATGCCACACATGCATGTTGATAAACAAGATACAACACCTCCCCTTTTACTCCACCACCCAATAACTAACTCTCCTCCTCCTCCTCTCTAATATCTAACTACACAATCCCGTTACAGTATCTGTATCTATCATCATTTCCTGTCTCTTGGGAATTTAGGAAATCCTATCCATGGGCAACTCAAGGAAGAAACTACTGTTCTGGGTCTGTTGAATCCTTTTATCATCAGCATTGATGTTGGACAAGCTCCAGTTAGCAGCTTCCCCAGAATAAGCTTCATGGCAGATTCATTCCTCTTGAAGACAAGATTTGGTATGATGATATGGTACTGCATCTCACGGTTGATCAGGCTGTTAGTGAAGGCTGTCACTGGGTACTTCAATAATGACATACATTATGTCCCATACATTGCAGCTACTCACTTAGCCAGATCAACTTCCCTACTGTTCAATCACATTCTTCAAGAATCACTGTGTGAGCATCCGGCTGGATATTTTCTAAGGGTGAGTCTTAGATAAACAAACACTCCAAGTTACCCCACAGTTTTCTATGAATGTAATTCATACTACACGACTTGCTGTTAGTCTCAGTTGACCCTTGACTGACTCAAAGATCACTGTCCAGTTCACCACATTGGTAGTGCTTCAGATTGTGTTATGCTCCCATTTGTGCATTAAGCTGTTAAAGAGCTGAGAGAAAATTCTTCTTAGATTTTCCTGCCTTTTGATAGGGAGTCACTTCTGGATCTAGGACTTCTGGTTAGAGGTCCCAGATGATATATGGAAGGCTTCTCCACCATCTTTTTTGTTCTCTGTTATTCCAGAGAACAATATATTATAGAATCTTTAAGGGCATTTTTGCGTCATCACATCACAAACTAGCGACTGCTCCTGGTGGAATCCCCGCTCAAACTAATTAGATTTTAAAATATGGCCCAGGAATAGCGTGGGCTGCCACGTACTAGCCAATGAAAAGACAAGCGCATACCGCTACCCTCCCCTAACTCGTTCTGGAACATTCGATCTAATAATAGCCCTTCTATCTGGGATCGTCCCCGTTCAGACTTAAAGTATTTTTATGAATGTATCGGGCTGGGAATGGGGGTTCTGTTCCATCATGTTACATGGCCCCTCTCTTACATCTTTCATAGGCATGAAAGATAATCTCAGAAATCCACAGTTCCCAGATCCCTCAGGTGGTTTTGTCAATTACTCCCTGTCTGCCTTTACCCTACTAGAGTAGTACATTTGGAACTAAGTGATTTTTCTCTTTAAAAAAAATCTGCCCCAACATTGCATCTGTTGATGAATTTGGTGGCAAACGCAAAGACCATGAAGTTAGCCCTGCATTAAGTTCCTTTAAGTCACTGGGAGCATCAGAAGTCCTGACTCCACTCATCTGTGAACTGCTCTTCTATTTACCTCTGACAGTGTTCCATCGCCGACATCCTTGCTATATTTCCTGTTGTGATAAATGATCTCTCTGGGTCACACCATTTCGTAATGTATGAATGGACCATAGAGATTCATTATGTGAAGTAATAGCTTTGTAATTAAGCCAACTTCTAGATGATGTTTGGAGAGAATGGTTGCATTCCATTTATCTCTCAACCTTTCACCTTATCAGAACTTCATTCTTCCCTTCGCCACTGGAGAATGATAATCCTGTGAGAGTGTATTTAACTGAACACTTTCTCCAACAGTAATCTTGGCATTTGGAACTGGGTTAAAATTTTTGATCATCACCGGAGCAAAGACAATCACTTCCGGGTGAACTGTATAGCAGCCGCTGCAAAACTTGTTAGACTAAAATCTACTAGTGCAGATTTGGTTAGCGTTGGACACAGGGTCTACCTTTCCAATAAGCCTCTTGTGTTTGCAGATAGTAGCAATTTCCCATTATATTTCCTTGACTTATTTATGTAGTCTTACCATAGATTTAGAGGTGCTTGTCGGTTGAGATTCTCTCATTCCGTTAGGCCTCTATTTTGATGTGTTGTGAGAAGTGACAGCATTTTCTCTCCTTAGTTGCTAATTAAGCTGTTTCTAACGCAGCAACTGAGTTTGTAGATGCAGTTAGACTAACATCCACCACTACCAATATAGAATTCCAGGTGGAATTTCCAACTAGTTGTCCTTCAGCCATGCTTTAGCTAAGTGCTTTTGAGTGGCTGGAGTATCCGTTCTTTCTCTCCCACATGAGCAAAACGTTTACTTTTTGGCGAATAAGGCGTTCCCTCTCAGCACAGAGAGGTTCGTCATTATCACAGCCACCTTTGAAGGGGTGTGATTATATGGGTATAGCTTCTTATATACCAATAGTGACTGGAATTTTGGAAGCTATTTTACTGACTTTGAGGATAGGACTGGCCAGGTCTTGTGAATCTACCTCGCATCTCAGTAATAATATAAGATTCCACTGCGTAATGCATTGTTCTTATTATATAAAGAGTCGACTGCTGGAGTGCAGGGATCTTTATCTTGAAAGGAGTCAGCTGTTTGAAACTGATCTTTCGTTAGTCCACTTTCGCAGACATTGTGTATAGAGTGTCAACTGCTGGAGTTGCAGTGATCTCTACCATATAAGAGTTAACTGTTTAAGAACAGTAATCCTTATTAGTCCATTCCATCACAGACTTCGCTCTTGTCTAGAACTGAGCTACATTCCTACCATTTTTCCAGGCAGAAAGGTCTTCCCAATTGAGGATGAAAAAGGAGAAAGACATCAGTTGTACTCAACTTTGTCCTTCCTTTAATTCCCACCATTTTTCCAAGCAAAAATACTTTCTCAACTGACGATGAATTGACGTCCGACGTCGGAGACGGATCCTGTTTTATCTCTTCATGAAATTTTTCAGGTTGTCCACGTTATGCTCCTAGTCGTTAGTTAGTTAGTTAGTCGACAGATCATCCTCGTTGCACATCGGACCATTCAGTCCATAAGTGCTCGGATCCCCTCCTCAGCAAATCCCGCAGCGTGTAGCGGCTAACGACGCCAGTTCTGTGTTGGTTTATCAATCTTCTTTGGCTTCCTGCGTAGTGTTCTTGTTTGGCCACCCCTCTTTTAATTTGCTGCTCTCGCAGTCTGGCCATTGTTGTAGATTCACAGTCATCACTTGGTTCTTGCAAAAGTCTCACTTCTCGTAGAGCATTCAGAATGTCAGCCTGGTCCATGGCGCGTCCGCCCTCAACAGTAGCCTCACCTGCGAGCTTGTCAGCCCGCTCATTTCCTTGTACTCCCGCATGCCCTGGCACGAAGATGAAACTAATCTTTGCCAGCCGAGACCGCTTCAGAGGCAGCAACCATTCTCTTCGGATCGACCCCTCCTCTATCCTCTTGATCATGTTCATTGAGTCGCTAAGGAAACAAGCCCTAGTGAATGTCTGTGTCTCGAGCCATGTTATTGCTTTACTTACTGCCATGACTTCCATGGTCAGGCTACTTGTGGTTTCAGTGAAAGCACCAGAGTCCTCCTTCACAATTCTCCCTCCGGCCCGAGCTGTAAAGGCCCATGAGCTTCTCACATGTCGGACGACCGACCCATCTGTGTAGATGACCGCGTCACTGTCTAGCGAATTCTCGAAAATCAACGCTTGTACTTCAGCCTCAACAGCAACCGGATTTTCTTGTCTGCATTTTCTATCTAGTTGGATGCAAACTGAAAGGGATGTGCAGAAGTCTGTTGGCACTTGCACCCACTCCTCGCCAGGTTCTAAGTCCTCAAGTGAACACACCTGTTGAAGAATGTCCTCGGCTTGACCCATCCACGACCGTCCTCTTTTTAACCTGCTGCCCTTCACCTTCCTAATTTCACTATGCAGTGGATGCTGTGTGTTTGCGTTAATTCTGAGGTAGGCACGTGCCCTGCAAACTTGCATTCTCTCTTCAATGGTTGGAAAATCAAGAAGGTAGCGCATCGCCCTGCATGCTGTATCTCTTGTACATCCAAGAATAATGCGCATAGCTTCATTCTGTATCCTTTCCATCCTTTCTATCTGCTTATGGCTGACAGTCAGGATTGCCATTGCATACTCCAAAACAGACATGACCAGCCCCTCGTACAGAAGACATAGATGGCGCTGCTCACAGTTTGCTGCCGCCATCACCCGCATCGCTGCCAAACCCCGCTTGGCCTTTGTTATCACCTGGTCTATGTGCACATTATAAGCAAGGCTTCGATCAAACCGTATCCCCAGGTAATTCATTGCCTGCGTTCTTTCCACCGTCTCTGAACACAGCATTACAGTTGGTGTTGGATTGTTGACAATATGATTATTCAACGAGAACCAAGTCACTGTTGCCTTTGTTGGGTTGACCATTGCCCCTAGTCGTATGATACGCCAATGACATCAGGTTGGTTATCCATCGTTTCCCAGACACATACTTTGCGTACGCTTTCCACTTCCATATAAATGGCTAGGGGTCCAGTTATTTTGATGGCCTTCCTGGAGATTCAATGAGTTAACTCCTGGTGACGTGGATCCTAGTACACCAGAGAGATTACACCATCGAACAATAGACTAATGTCTTATAGACACCAGACTGTGGTCGGTTTTGTATGACCACCCATAACATCAGGTAGAATTTTCCCTTCATCTCGTCCATCACGTATCAAGTACGCTTAATAATACCACTACTTCAGGAATGGCAAGTGACTGAGTTGATAAGGATGTTTCTCCTGGAGATTTCAATTGTGCTCACTTTCTCAGCAGCTTGATCAGGGCTACCGACAAGATTACACAACTGAAGAATAAATCCAGATGTCGAATCGACACTGGACATTAGCCGGTACGAATACTGACTTTAGCCGAGAGTGTGTTAATGTGGTGTCTTTATGGGTGCCCTATGAATTTACCATCAGTGCTCACCAACTTCACCCTCAGTATTGCAAGCATGTTATGGGGAGAAGAGAATATAAGGAGTTATTTTATGTGATGTGGTGACATTAAAAATGTTGTAGTTACAACAATATTCCCCCTCTCTCACCCATGCCAGCAATTAATTTTGGAGATGGAGTAGGCCCCATATTCATTTACTGGATCAAGTGTCCTAATTTCAGGGACAAAAATGAATTTCCCCCTGTAATAGCTGTCTCAGTTATATTAAAATAATTTGTGTTCTCTGGTGTTTCAGGTACCTTAATTTTTGGATACATATATTGAACAACCAGCATGCACAAAATTATACAACATTATTGACAAGCTAATAAATTATTTCATACTGAGAACTTAAATATCATGGATACAGCATTTATGTTGACCCATAAGATATTTATACATCATTTTCAGTCTGCTACGTTGAATTCCTAACTGATATATTAAAACAGTGATACATGCAATATTATCACTATTAATGAAATCAAACCTTCTAGAGATTTATTGTGGGTTTACATGTCTGGACAGTTGCCCTCATATAAGAGACAGGGTCCATTAAACAACACCATAAAACCTTCAAGAATTGGGTCTGATTTGCGAGAGGTCACCCCGGATTTTAATACCAACATAGAGATCCCAAAAGTGAGTCTTATGCAGGGTATACCCAAAGTTTGTATCCCGTCATCAGGGCAACAGGTATGTGAGCCCCTAGCAGGTTATTACCAGGGTTTAAATCCGAGACGAGTGTTCTTTTTCCCAGGGTTTATAGCCCGGAAAGAGCAACCCAGTTATGTGTTCAGGTTTTCCCAGGGTCTATATCCCGGACGAGCCTCCAGTTATGTGACATGTTAGATTGATGACAGAGGACCTAGTTAGTAGTGTTCTCTGAAAATATATCTTGAATAATAAATATACAAGATAAAGGATATGATTTAGCACGTTTTGTCTAGAGGTCACTCAAATGAGCTAATCATTCCCGCAATAGCCTTTTTGGAGAACCATTTTTCTTTGGCTCAAACCCCCACTGTGAAACCACTATGTATCTACACAGAAATTTATATAAGAAGTAACTAGTTCACCCAAGGCCAGAGAAGATCTGAACTATTAGCCCCTGCACAACTGAGGATCCATCTCACTCATTATACTGTTGACAGTGTGCTGTTCGTCCGTCACATTAGATCTCCTTTCTTTATTTTGTCAGTGTGACCTATATCAGTTTTGTCCAATTGCTTTGGGACTGTAGGATTCAGGGTTTGTAGACAAACTCAACAATACCTGTACATTACATCTGTTGGACAAGACATCTACATGACAGTTTCTTGACAAAAGTGGGACATACATTCACAAGGAATTGTGTACACCAGCCATTGTACAAGACTTACATCATAAGAGATACTTGACAACATCTATACAAGACTTTTCACAATATGTATAATCAACCACAGCACTTAAGACAGTCACCAGAGACAACACTTGACAGCAACTGTACAAGAAATTCACTGGGGACATGTACTTAAAACACTGATTCATTAATTACACAATTTATTGAGCTGATGGTGAGTTGAGTGATGACCATTGTTTCATCCCCTGGCATGTCAACACTTCAATAATTACATTGAAGTTGCATAAAATATGCCACACATGCATGTTGATAAACAAGATACAACACCTCCCCTTTTACTCCACCACCCAATAACTAACTCTCCTCCTCCTCCTCTCTAATATCTAACTACACCATCCCGTTACAGTATCTGTATCTATCATCATTTCCTGTCTCTTGGGAATTTAGGAAATCCTATCCATGGGCAACTCAAGGAAGAAACTACTGTTCTGGGTCTGTTGAATCCTTTTATCATCAGCATTGATGTTGGACAAGCTCCAGTTAGCAGCTTCCCCAGAATAAGCTTCATGGCAGATTCATTCCTCTTGAAGACAAGACTTTGGTATGATGATATGGTACTGCATCTCACGGTTGATCAGGCTGTTAGTGAAGGCTGTCACTGGGTACTTCAATAATGACATACATTATGTCCCATACATTGCAGCTACTCACTTAGCCAGATCAACTTCCCTACTGTTCAATCACATTCTTCAAGAATCACTGTGTGAGCATCCGGCTGGATATTTTCTAAGGGTGAGTCTTAGTTAAACAAACACTCCAAGTTACCCCACAGTTTTCTATGAATGTAATTCATACTACACGACTTGCTGTTAGTCTCAGTTGACCCTTGACTGACTCAAAGATCACTGTCCAGTTCACCACATTGGTAGTGCTTCAGATTGTGTTATGCTCCCATTTGTGCATTCAGCTGTTAAAGAGCTGAGAGAAAATTCTTCTTAGATTTTCCTGCCTTTTGATAGGGAGTCACTTCTGGATCTAGGACTTCTGGTTAGAGGTCCCAGATGATATATGGAAGGCTTCTCCACCATCTTTTTTGTTCACTGTTATTCCAGAGAACAATATATTATAGAATCTTTAAGGGCATTTTTGCGTCATCACATCACAAACTAGCGACTGCTCCTGGTGGAATCCCCGCTAAAACTAATTAGATTTTAAAATATGGCCCAGGAATAGCGTGGGCTGCCATGTACTAGCCAATGAAAAGACAAGCGCATACCGCTACCCTCCCCTAACTCGTTCTGGAACATTTGATCTAATAATAGCCCTTCTATCTGGGATGGTCCCCGTTCAGACTTAAAGTATTTTTATGAATGTGTCGGGCTGGGAATGGGGGTTCTGTTCCATCATGTTACACTGATCCATTACTTTACTCTCTTTTACCATATACCCAGTACGTCTCACTGATCCATTACTTTACTCTCTTTTACCACATACCCAGTACGTCTCACTGATCCATTATTTTACTCTCTTTTACCGCATACCCAGTACGTCTCACTGATCCATTACTTTACTCTCTTTTACCGCATACCCAGTACGTCTCACTGATCCATTATTTTACTCTCTTTTACCACATACCCAGTACGTCTCACTGATCCATTATTTAACTCTCTTTTACCGCATACCCAGTACGCCTCACTGATCCATTACTTTACTCTCTTTTACCGCATACCCAGTACGCCTCACTGATCCATTACTTTACTCTCTTTTACCGCATACCCAGTACGCCTCACTGATCCTTTACTTTACTCTCTTTTACCACATACCCTGGTGCCCATTTTAGGCTGGGTCGACCTGCGAACCTCCTAGGTCAATTATAAACACTCGGAACGGCCCTTTAGCGGATCGAATCCAAGATCAACGACACGGCAGGCGAGCTCTAGCCGATAGGTCACCGCGGCTCCCCTTGAACACATGACTCAGTGAAATGTTTTAAACAACTGCCAGTAGTCTTTATATATTGTATTATTTCCCATATTAGTAAGCTTTTATGTATCGTTTGAGTTTCTTCTTAATTTTACTTATCGGAAATTTGCGTTTTGAATCTCCATATGCTTCTCTGAAAACGTTTACGCTATGTAAATGTGTCTAAATTTCTTGTTACTAAAAATATGATCAATTCGCTTTTATATAATCGTGTTCCGGTGATTCATCTTCTTTCGTTCGCCTGAAATATGCTTATAACTGCAATGTTGTCTCTTGTATGAATCCAACAGTCTTTTTTAGTTCATTCAGCGGTACATAGAGTTTATCTTCCACTGTTGTCTCTCTAGGCCAGAAGGTTCGTCTGAATAACAACGATTCTGTATTATTCTTTTATGCAGAAAAACACTTCCTTATAGGAAATATTTTTTTACCGACGCAAAACTTTGAGAATAATTCTTTGTTTTCAATTAGAACTCAAAAGTCCGTGTATTCGTCTGATCTCTTCATAACTAATGTTATTCGATGCCTTTTTGTCATTCAAGTCACCAATCCAAATTGTCTTGTTGCTATTTCTTTGATTACCTACAGTACATTAAAATTTCATGGAGAATTTCGCTTTAATGATTTTCATATCAGAATGAACTACTTTCAAAACAGTACTACCTACTTGCATATTTGTAAGATATACCTTAATGCCAGTACGATCTACTTTCATAATAGCATAAACTACTTTCATGTCAGTGCATTCTAGTTTCATGTCAATATTATCTTCTTTTATATAAGTATGATATAAGTATATAAGTGATGAGAAGAGAGGCATTGGAGAACATCGTGACATCTGGAAAGATCGAGGGGAAGAGAGGCAGAGGCAGACCAAGAGAAATGGATGCTGGATGGATTGCGACGGTGGCATGGAGGAATATCAACGGTAAAGTTGATCCTGAAAACCAAAGACCGAGATTTGTGGGGAGTCATGAACGCCTACGCCAGTCGGCATGGCACTTGATAATGATGATGACGATCTACTTTCATTTTAGTACCTTCTGTTTTCGTATTAGTAAGATTTATGTTCATATCATTACAGCCTACTTTTCCAGCAATACGGTATACTTTCCTATCTGTTCTATTTACTTTCATATCAGCGTGATCAACTTGCAAATTAGTAGAATCTACTTTCATATATTTTTGATCTGATTTCTTACCAGTACAACTAGCTGTCATAGGAATGCGATCCACTTTATATCAGTACGATCTATTTTCACATCATTACAATTTACTTTCATATCAATTCGTTCTACTTTAATAACAGTACGGTATACTTTAAAACTTGTAGATCCACTTTGATTAATCAATCTTATCAGATGTCATCTTTCATACCAGTGCGATCTACTTTTAAACCACTTTGTTTAAATTAACAATTATGTATTGTAGAATCAGTCAACACGCTGGAATCACCAAGTTTCTTGATTCTCCTTCCCGCAGCTCAGCTGTGTAACAATCTTCCACAAAACATCAAGACATCACCAATCCCCTATACATACAATCGCAACCTACTTGAACACAATCTCAGTACAGATAACATGCCCCATTAAAAGAGAATAATAATAATTATTATTAATTATTATTATTATTATTATTATTATTATCTTAAAGGACAGCTAGAATAATAAAAATTCCCCTAGCTGTGGTACGTTGCAACTTCTTTCAATCAATCATGTGCCATGCCGGAAAGCGTGGGCGGTCATGATTCGCCATTTCACTCGATCACCAGAGTCGTGGATCAGCTCAGTGTTCCTATCTCGTCCATGCCATGTGGCCAAGCCATCCAGGTATTTTCCTCTCGGTCTTCCTCTTGGTCTGTTCCCTTCGATCTTGCCAGCTGTCACTAAGTTCTCCAGTCCAGCAATTCAGTTCTCCAGAAACTTCTTTAGCTACTTTTAATTGCCCTGCCAAAATTAGTTTAGTTAGTCATGTATTATTATTGCACAGTGTCCTTGCGGTTTAATGCATTTTGTTTCTGTTGTTATCGTTTTTGTCTACGATTAGCTTCATAAGTGAGTATGCATGAAATAATTTATAAGAGCATCGAGACAACAAAGGCAGAATATCAGACGGGACTGTGTGCTCAATTCTTAACCCTTTGAAAACAAAGGTCTTTCGTTCGTTCGTATTTTGCAACAGAACTCGGCCTTGACAATCACTGACCTCTTAGGTAGGTGACCCCAGCCCAAAACCTTGTAATAACCAGCATGGGCAACATCGATGACTGGTGCCTTCTCTGTCTGCTGGTCCAGGTATCTGACTCTAGATGACTGGTGCCTTCTCTGTCTGCTGGCCCAGGTATCTGGCTCTAGATGACTGGTGCCTTCTCTGTCTGCTGGCCCAGGTATCTGGCTCTAGATGACTGGTGCCTTCTCTGTCTGCTGGCCCAGGTATCTGGCTCTAGATGACTGGTGCCTTCTCTGTCTGCTGGCCCAGGTATCTGGCTCTAGATGACTGATGCCTTCTCTGTCTGCTGGCCCAGGTATCTGGCTCTAGATGACTGATGCCTTCTCTGTCTGCTGGCCCAGGTATCTGGCTCTGGATGACTGGTGCCTTCTCTGTCTGCTGGCCCAGGTATCTGGCTCTGGATGACTGGTGCCTTCTCTGTCTGCTGGCCCAGGTATCTGACTCTAGATGACTGGTGCCTTCTCTGTCTGCTGGCCCAGGTATCTGGCTCTAGATGACTGGTGCCTTCTCTGTCTGCTGGCCCAGGTATCTGGCTCTAGATGACTGATGCCTTCTCTGTCTGCTGGCCCAGGTATCTGGCTCTAGATGACTGGTGCCTTCTCTGTCTGCTGGCCCAGGTATCTGGCTCTGGATGACTGGTGCCTTCTCTGTCTGCTGGCCCAGGTATCTGGCTCTGGATGACTGGTGCCTTCTCTGTCTGCTGGCCCAGGTATCTGGCTCTAGATGACTGGTGCCTTCTCTGTCTGCTGGCCCAGGTATCTGGCTCTAGATGACTGGTGCCTTCTCTGTCTGCTGGCCCAGGTATCTGGCTCTAGATGACTGGTGCCTTCTCTGTCTGCTGGCCCAGGTATCTGGCTCTAGATGACTGATGCCTTCTCTGTCTGCTGGCCCAGGTATCTGGCTCTAGATGACTGGTGCCTTCTCTGTCTGCTGGCCCAGGTATCTGGCTCTAGATGACTGATGCCTTCTCTGTCTGCTGGCCCAGGTATCTGGCTCTAGATGACTGATGCCTTCTCTGTCTGCTGGCCCAGGTATCTGGCTCTAGATGACTGGTGCCTTCTCTGTCTGCTGGCCCAGGTATCTGACTCTAGATGACTGGTGCCTTCTCTGTCTGCTGGCCCAGGTATCTGGCTCTAGATGACTGATGCCTTCTCTGTCTGCTGGCCCAGGTATCTGGCTCTAGATGACTGGTGCCTTCTCTGTCTGCTGGCCCAGGTATCTGACTCTAGATGACTGGTGCCTTCTCTGTCTGCTGGCCCAGGTATCTGGCTCTAGATGACTGGTGCCTTCTCTGTCTGCTGGCCCAGGTATCTGGCTCTAGATGACTGGTGCCTTCTCTGTCTGCTGGCCCAGGTATCTGGCTCTAGATGACTGGTGCCTTCTCTGTCTGCTGGCCCAGGTATCTGACCATAGTTGACTGGTGCCTTCTCGGTCTGCTGGTCAAGGTAGCTGGCTGCTCACTCAACAGCTGCTTTCTGCGTTTGTCGACACGACCATGTCCACAACTCACATGTCCTCTGAGCCTTCTGATCTTCTTCAGCTTGGTAGTCGTCTTGTTGATTGGCTTTGCAGGCAAAGGAAGTACATTTATACTAGTGAAGTCTCTACTCTGTCACAATTACAATCCCTATTTTTAAATTGCTGTAGTCTGAACGGTTACATCAGTAGAATGTGGAATGTATATAAGCCATGTCTCTAGTTTAGCTCTCTTGTAGACTACTTTAATATTAATTCAGTTTCCGTTTCACATAATTACATGTTCTGTTTAAAATGAATTGTTCGAGAAATTGTACTCTGAAATTAGATATGAGAGAGAGAGAGAGAGAGAGAGAGAGAGAGAGAGAGAGAGAGAGAGAGAGAGAGAGAGAGAGAGGCGGAGAGGCGGAGAGATGAGAGGGTGAGAAATAGAAAGAGAGACAGAAAGACATAGAGAGCGACAGAGAGAGGGAAAAGCGAGAAAGAAGAGAGAGGGTCGAGGGAGAAAAAGAAAGCGACATAAAGAGAAACAAAGAGGAGAGAGAGACAAACAGATGAGAGAGGGGAAAGAGCGGCAAAGAATTAAAGAGAGAAAGAGAGAGTGACAGCAAGAGAGACCAGAGAGACAGAGATGAGAGAGACAGAGAGAGGAGAGAGATCGTGGGATTAGGAGGATTGGGGGCGGGAGAGACAGAGAGAAAAACAGAGAGAAAGAGAGGAAAGAGCGAGAAAGAATGAGAGATGAGAGAAAGAGACAGAAACAGAAAGAGAGGCAATGGGGAGAGAGACAGAAAGACACACAGAGAGAAGAGAGAGACAGAGGGGAGAGCGAGCGCATAATTAGGAGGTCTGTGGTAATAATATTATGTGCAGAAGAGAGAGAGAGAGAGAGAGAGAGAGAGAGAGAGAGAGAGAGAGAGAGAGAGAGAGAGAGAGAGAGAGAGAGAGAGAGAGAGAGAGAGAGAGAGAGAGAGCAAGTGCCCGGAAGTAATTTTTTTTGACGGATGTAAATGATGCCTAGCCAGTTTCGTTACATCCATCCAGCAATTATCATGACACGGTGTCATCTCCGCATTTAATATTAGCGACAGTGCACCCCAAGCAGCTGTTGTTTTGAGCCCGTGTTGTACATTCCGCTAGCTGTATCCTGACCACATCATGTCTATTCATTTACGTCTATAACGACCTCTAGCTTTTCGGCTCCCAGCTTTTCGCTCCAGTATAGTTTTCGGTGTTTATACGTGAATACTTGGTGAAACTAGTGTCATGGTTTCCTTGTGTCTTCCACACCCACAAGGAGGTTTGTTACTTCTGCCTTTGATAGCTACTTCGAGTATCAGAAGAAGTGAATGGCCAGTTGTGCTCAGCCGCAGAGTTATCCACATATCCCGGTGAATACAGGAAAGCCCCTGTATACGTCGCTTCGGTTTACGTCGTTTCGCTATAGCGTCGTTGTCACAATGGGGAATAACTTCACTTTACGTCGCTACGTTCCGCTATAGCGTCGTCACCTGTGTTGCTATGCTGCGTTAACGTCGCCATTTTACATTTTGTGCAGTGCGTTTTTCCAGGATTTTATCTTGTAATCACCCGTAATTATGAGTTCATAGCGCCCAGTAAGTGATGATAGTGTGTCTGGTTGTAAGATAAACAGGAAAAGTGTTACTATTGAGGTGAAGTTAGATGTGCTACGTCGTTTTGAGGCTGACGATCGGGCTGTTGATATCGGTAAAGTCCATGGTTTACATCCAACCACTGTAAGGGCAATTCATGTAGGTGTCGACAAAATCAAAGAGGGTGCTAAAACCGTAACCCTTTTGAGTGCTTCCAAGATCACTCGTACCAGAAGCACTCTTATGGAGAACATGGAAGCACTATTGGCCGTCTGGATTGAAGACCAGAGCCAACGGAATATGCCTGTGAGAAAGATGGCTATCCAAGAGAAAGCAAAGTCTCTCTATGAAGATTTAGCTAAGAAAGCTGGTGAGAGTCGTGGTTTTAATGCCTCTAGGTCCAAATAATTTACCACTCGCCCTCCAATCCACCTCTACTTAACCAACAAATATCAACAACCATCAAATTAAACATTACTTAATATACTGTATTTCATTTAATTCTATGTAAAATAGTGTTTCGTTATACGTCGTTTCACTTAAAGTCGTGTTTTTCAAGAACATAACCCGACGTTAACCGGAGCCTTCCAGTACTCGGTAGGCAGAGCTGTGTTTGCCACACCCTGGTGTGTTTTCCGTACTCTGCCACCAGGGAGTGCAGCTGCGTTCGCTTTTCGGCGAGTTATGACATTGCTGATCGCATTTCTCAAACTCTCTGGTACTTTTGGAGGAAAAGACTAATAAAAGTAGAACATTATATGTACAACTATAAGAGATAGAGTGAAATAAACAGAAAAATGAAGGTAGAGCACATAAAACTATGCGGGGGGAAACATAGAAATAAGCAGGTAAATGAAGGTAAAACATTATATAAAACAATGAAAGACAGAGAAATGAACAGACAAATTAAATGTAGAACATTATATACAACTATAACAAAGAGAAAAATCAACAGAGAAATTAATGTAGAATATTTATATAAGACTATGAAAGACAGAGAAAGAGAAATAAACAGACAAATGAATGTAGAACATTATATACAACTATGACAGAGGGGGGAGAGAGCGCGCGCGAGCGACAGATAAACAGAAAATGAAGGTGGAACATGGTATACAATTATGCAAGAGAGAGAGAGAGAGAGAGAGAGAGAGAGAGAGAGAGAGAGAGAGAGAGAGAGAGAGAGAGAGGAGAGAGAGAGAGAAATGAATGTAGAACATTATATACAACTACGATAGAGCAAAATAAACAGACAAATGAATGTAGAAAATTATATACAACTATGAAAGAGAGAGAAATATATAAACAGACAAATGAAGGTAGGACATTATATACAATTATGTCTGTTCTCTGGGTAGTCAGATCGGACGCCCGTGTGTATTGTTGCGAACTTTAAAAAATCCCTTGGCAATTGGAAATCGAAAAAGAGCAGCCTAACAGCTCTGCCCGGGCAAAATTTCGAGTTAAAAATCTAACCAACATATTTCAGGATCCTTGCTGGTGCTACGGAGTTCGTGCACTGAGTTGAGATTCTCCGTACTCAGGCTTGAGTTAGGAGTAGAACGGAGCGCTTATGGGTTACGCCCGTGAGCCGTGATGTTGATCAAAACTAAACTAAACTAAACTAAATTATATAATTATTCAAAAGAGAAAAACAATCTTCCTTGGTCATTTAATGAGGCAAGCGGCACTGGAAAACATAGTAACGACTGGAAAAAGCATCGGTATAAGACGGAGAGAAATAATGCTGGGTGCACTAGAACAATGCTGCGGAGGAATATTTTAAATGTAATTGATCCAGAATACCAAGAATAGAGATCCTACGAGGCACTTTAACGTCTAACCCATTTACCATGACACGTGATAATGCTGATGTTGATATGTTTCGGTAGATTGTTAATGCGTCTGATGTTGTCAAAGTAGCGTATATTTTTACTTTTTATTATGTCCAGCAGTGTCCTATTATATTGCGTTGTTCTAGAATTGCATTGTTTGTTGTTGTTTTTTTGGCTTCAGTCGTCTTTTTATTCTTCCCGTTCGCTCCCTTCGAACTCAATCGTAGTCCATACAAGTGCTAGTACTTCTAATGTACTGGACTGGATTGTGCGTGTGGATTTTTTTTTTTTTTTTTGCATATCCTTTACAGGACATCGCTGTCAATACCAGCATCTTTCAGCTGTATGTTGATTTCTTGGCAAGATTACGCTCAGTAGTTTGTCATTGCTTCCTGAGCGGCCGGTTCACATACCACGTAAGTTACCGATGCGATTCGAACCACTGCTGATTCTAACCTTCATCACGTTACCGACGAGAGTATACGAGATTACGGAGAAAAGTCATAACCTCTAAGCTACGAAGCCGGCGGCGTGTGGATTAGCTTTCCTTATTACCAGTATCCTTCGCCATCAGGCGAACCCACTCCGGTACTTGTAATTTACGTCCGCAAGACAACGACGAGAAGTCAACATTTTAGTCCAACTGGCCGGTGTAAGGGTTGAACCCGCAACCCACTACCTCGGTATCAGTACGCCGGATGTTTAAGAACGCGCGATCTTATCCATTCGGCCATGATGGTCGTCAATCCTAGTTTCTGAAAACTTACAATTCAAAGCCCGAGGTTTAAGTTCCATCATGTTTTGCTATATACATCCTCCTTCCATGCATTTGTTTTGAATACACATATTTTATGATGTTGGTTAGGATTTTATTTGTCTGCGACTTAGAATAAAACTGAAAGTATTCCAAAATAATCCACGGGCTGCAAAACTAATATTTTGAATACAGGGAACGACAGCAAAGTTGGCCATATCTGTAAGGAACAAATTGAACGCACTGGGTGGGCTTAAATCGATAGAAAAGAGATGGCAGACATTCAATAATTGTATTCAAGTGTCATTGCAAGATCACATTGCCAATCCAGGAAATGAATCATAGACAATATTTTTATCTCTCAGAGGAATATAGAAGACTGGTAATGAAAAAATGGCGGTGTAGTCTGTTAAGATTAAATAGAGAAATAGGGAAGAAATCACGAAGCTAGAGGGAACTTACTGTATAAAAAAATGCGAAATAAAGTGGAGAACAAATAGAACTACAACATAGATATGCACACAAAAATAAAGAGTTATAAGTTAGTTGGTCAGTCAGTCAGTCGGTCGGTAGGTGAGTCGGTCGGTCGGTGGGTGGGTGGGTAGGTCGGTCGGTTGGTCGGTCGGTCGGTCGATCGGTCGATCGGTCGGTCGGTCGGTCGGTCGGTCGGTCGGTCGGTAAGACAAGGAGCCTCGTCAACCAACACAAAACTGGCATTATTAGCCGCCTGACTCTGACGCATGTATTGGAGGGAGGCACTCTGACGCTTGTATTGGAGGGAGGATCTGAGTACCTATGGTCTTGTTTGAAGTGCAATGGCGATACCGCAACAGATAACTAACTGTCACATTAATTTAATAATATTGCATGATATATGCTGGCATTCATTTCATTCTCTGCAATGCGAAAGACAAACCGCAAGAGGTAACTAACTAACTATCACATTAATACATCATTGCATCAAATATACTTGCATTCATTTCGTCCTCTGCGGTGCGAAAGACAAATGTATACATAAATATTTTATTTAGTCCTTGATTTCTGACTTCATATCTCTGAAGCAGCCTGCAAGAATCCCTTAATCCTTCCTGTTAGCTCATCACTTGTCATCCTAGCATGTCTTTCACACCCATGAGGATCCCGGCTTATATTGATGGACGTGCCTTGGTTTCGCAACGAATCCAATCTTGATGTTAGATTGGGAGTTTCTGTTTACCTTTTATTATTGTTTATGTGGTTGTTTCGGGATTTAAAATTTAAATATTGAGCACAACCCACTACTGGCAACGCCGATCGCATTCTGGTATGAACCTAAGGCCTATCCACGTCAATATGGAAACACTATACTCGAGTTTCGCCCTCATTTGAGCTCGTCAGTAGTGCATATCCCTGACCGGATCCGGAAACAGTCCCGGATCACGCGTGTGAAGCGGGTGTGTAACCACGCGGCACACACTGGACACACCAAATTATCACAACAGAACATCACAACTCTACCCATCGTTTTTATTATTGTGTTTTATTACCGTCAGCTCTTACGCCGCCATTGATTCTGCGTTCCTCTAATCTTAAATGTTGATGAACTTGATCTTGTTTATTATATAATTATTTATATCATTGTTTAGTCAACTTTAACATTTCCAGATACTTCTTTTCTTCTCTTCCGTGTTTGGTTGTTGATGTTGTTTTCATATAGCTAATTTTCCTTCTCAGTCTCTAATTCATCTTGTAGCTGGTGCCCTGCAGAACGTGGCCCTCATCACGGCCCTCCGAACATATTCTCAAGCTATTGTCTATCTTGTTCACCCTCATTCATTCATTCAATAGCATGTCCTTTGCAGAACCTCGCTCTCATAACAACCGTCCGGAAAACGTTTCTGTCATAAGTAAGATGTCCCGCAAACACCTATCTGGAGATAATCTGCCACATCCTGCCCCCATCTTCTCTTTGGCCTTCCTCTTCCTCTCTTCCCGAGCAGATACCCCTCCATTATTGCTCTCTTCAAACTTTCATGACGTTTAATGTGACCAAAATATTTCACTTTTGTTTCTCGTCTTTAATAGCCAACTTTCGTCAATATTCAGTTCTTGTCGTATGAGTACATCTGTTCTTTTCTGTATTCAAGATATTCTTAGAACCCGTCTATAACATTTATATTCAAAGGCATTTATGCGCTGTTCAGCTTGTTTAGTAAGTTTCCTGGTCTCGCAGGCGTATGTTACAATGGGAAAGATGCATGTTCTTAAAAATCTAATTTTTGTAGGTCTATCTGTCCCTCTCCACAATTTATTCAGTTGTTTTAGTTTTTGAAGAGCAACTGATATTCGTCTTTTAACTTCTTTCATCGTGTCACCATTGTGGGTAATCAATGACCCAAGATGTTCAAAATTGTCCACCAAAGCATGTTCATGTCGAACGTGTCTTCAATCTCATGTGCCCACGTTAGTGCTTGCTGGTTGACACCTGTTTTTTCTTCCAGGAACTATGCTTTCCATTTACTTTCTTTTCAAACTACTGTGACGTTAAAGACGACCAAAGTATTTCAGTTTTCTAGTCAAATGTTCTTCATGGGTCTGTTTTCTTTTATGTTAAGATTTTGTATTATGTTACTATATTTTTGTATTTCTTGGTTCACGGCATTCTGCTCATTTGTCTGTAATATCTAAATTTAAACATCTAGATTTGGTGATTGCGAAATGATCTGCCATAGGAAAAAGCATGTTCTCAAACATGTTGCTTTCATTTGTTCGCTGATCTTGTGCCACTGTCACCCACTTGGATCTATGTAATAGTCATTTATTATGCCAATAAAATATCTGTGAGTCAGGTCTTAGTCAGATATGACTGAGCTACCGTATGACAGTAGACGGTACTAACTACTTTATGTTAGCGCGAATGTTGGGCGGCGCTTACCAAACCCGCCACCAAGTATTGTGCCAATGGCTTCGCGCGGAAGAGCGCAATTGGGAGGGTACAAGCCTTATCCTGGTGCGAGGAACTGCAACCTAAAGACAAAATGTCATGGCAGGGCAGACCAGGCCTTGGTTGGCAGCTGGTCTAGGATTGAAGCTCCGAAAGACGGACAGTTCGACCATTGCTTTGCTGATCCGGCAGCTGAACCGCCACAGTCTGCCTGCTTCAATGGGTGCTTGGCGCTAGGACAAAATCTCAATTGCAGGCTGTTAAACCAATGCACCAGGTACTAATAAAAAGGAAAATAGGAACCTCAAGCTACGGCTTGCAACCTGGAACATAAGAACCATGTGTCTAGGATTTTCCACTGACTTGACGAATATCGACGATGTGAGAAAAACGGCTGTGATTGATGCCGAATTCAATCGTCTTAACATTGACATTGATGGCCTGCAGGAGACTCACCTCGTTGATGAAGGGCCCCTCAGGGAAAACAATTACACTTTTATTTTTTGGAAGGGCAGAGGGCAGAAAAAAGGCAACATGGTGTGGGCTTTGCAGTGAAGAATTCGCTACTGGGAATGATTGAAATTCCAGCTGGAGGTAATGAAAGACTGTTATCTCTGCGCATGGCAACCTATTGTGGTTTTGCCACCATTATCACTGCATATTAACCGACACTTGCTTCCTCTGATGATGTGAAGGATTCGTTCTATGAGGAGCTAGACTCTGTGATCAAGGCAGTTCCAAAATCAGACTTCATTTATATGCTCAGTGATTTCAATGCTCGTGTGGGCAAGGACTCGAGTTCATGGCCAGTGTGCCTTGGAAAATACAACATCAGTCGCATGAATGAAAATGGGCAAAGGCTGCTGGAGCATTGCACCAGAAATAACCTATGTATTACAAACTCCTTGTTTAAAACAAAAGAGCTGCATAAGGTCACATGGAAACATTCAAGATCCGGCCATTGGCATCAGCTGGTCTTCATGATAACATGGAGACAACATCTGAACCACACATCATTAACTCGAAGTTACCACAGTGCTGACTGTGATACGGATCATTCTTTGGTTTGTTGCAAGAGTTAGACTGAGACCAAAGTGAATCTACACAGCTAAACATAAATCTAGCCCCAAGATTAATATTATTAACACTCACGATCCTGATAAGTGCTTTGAGTTTCAACAGCAACTTGAAGGCGCGTTCACTGATACATCAGAAAATTTTACAGTAAATGAAAAGTGGGGTAAACTTAAGGAAACTCTCTATAAAACTGCGGTAGGGGTTTACGGCACTGTGGATCACAAGAGGCAAGACTGGTTTGCGGCAAACAGCCAGACACTGCAGCCCTTGATTGACAAAAAGAAGATAGCTCTCTTAAGAAACAAGGAAAGAACATGCGTAACACTCTCAGTGAGCTGAAGCAAGCTAGGAAGGATGTGCAAAAGGCTGCCAGGCAGTGTGCAAATTACTTTTGGATCAAGTTATGTGAGTCCATTCAAAACGCAAGTGATAAGGGAAACATCAGAAGCATTTATGAAGGGAGTGGGCAAGAAACACTCACTCTACAGATCCACCAGCTAATAGAGCTATGCTGGCGAGAAGGACAAGTCCCACAGGATTTTAAAGATTCAAGCATCATAACACGGTACAAGAAAAAGGGCGATCAGAGCGACTGCAACAATTATAGGTGTATCTCACTTCTGTGTATTGTTGGAAAATTATTTGCCAGAATTGTTCTGCGCAGACTTCAAGTCCTAGGAGATCAAGTCTACCCCTAATCACAGTGTGGCTTTCGTCAGAACCGGTCTACCATTGATATGATATTCTCATTGCGACAAATGCAAAAAAATGCATTGAAAAGAATCAACCACTGTTTATTGCCTTCATCGACCTCATAAATGCACTTGATTTCGTCAGTCGTGAGGGTCTGTTCAAGACACTAAAGAAGATTGGCTGCCCACCAACTCTTCTGTCCATTGTAGAATCGATCCACACAGGCATGAAGGGTATAATTAATTTTGATGATGCAACTTCAGAAGAGTTTGAAATAAAGAGTGGAGTTAAGCAAGGTTGTGCACTATCCCCCACCCTCTTTGGAATATACTTTTCACTTCTACTGAAATATGACTTTCGTGATCAGGATGCCGCTACATACATTCACTCACGCTCAGATGGCGGCCTCTGTAATGCTCAGAGATTGAAGGCCAAGACCAAAATTAGGAGGGTACTAATCAGAGAGTTGTTTTTTGCGGATGATGCTGCAATTACGACCCACTCTTAGGAAGAATTACAACATTTATTATCTGCATTCTCTAATGCTTGTTCTGAATTTGGTTTAACAATTAACAAAAAGAAGACACAGATTATGTCACAAGGTGCACATGGGGTACCATCAATCTTTATTGACGACGCCGAACTGGAGATAGTAGACCATTGTACATATCTAGGATCAGAGATAAATATCAAATTATCCCTAGATCAGGAAATCAACATCAGGATTGGCAAAGCAGCAACAACAATGAACATGTTAGCAAAAAAGTGTCTGGGAGAATAGGAAGCTTACTGCCAAAACAAAAGTCATTGTCTAACAAGTCTGTGTCCTTAGTACTCTTCTTTATGGCAGTGAATTCTGATCAACTTACTCACACCAAGAGAAACGTTTAAACAGCTTTCATATGCGGTGTCTGCGAAGAATACTTGATATTAAGTGGCAAGACAAAATCGCAAATACTAAAGTATTGGAAGGATCAGTTTGTGTGGCGGTGTGTTCTATGCTCAGTCTTCGTAGACTTAGATGGATAGGACACGTTAGGAGGATGGATGATGGTAGAATACCAAAGGACATCTTTTTTGGTGAATTACAGGTGGGTATGAGATCTCAGGGTCGGCCTCTACTACGATACAAAGATGTATGTAAGCGGGACATGATTGATACAGGCAATGATAATGCACATTGGGAGCAAGTCGCCGCTGAACGTGTTCCATGGAGGGCATCTATCAGAAATGGAATAAAGACAAAGGAGAAAATGATTGCAGATAATGCACACATAGAGCGTGAGAGACGTAAGATGGTGCATGATGGTGGAAATGACTATGTTTTCACATGCATCCACTGTGGACGAACATGTAAAGCTCGAATTGCCTTATCAGTCAAATTCGCCACCGCCATGGGTTGTAGTTATTAAGCCTTTTTGACGCACAGTGTACCAAACTATTGTCTGTCAAGACGGAAAGGTACCAATATAATATATCCGTTGTGGCTCTCAGGTCTTCTACTTCTGCAGTTCTCTTCGAGTGAAACCCTTTACAGATAGTTATGCAATTCAGAATTCGATATGTCCCACTTCGTGGGGTTGCTCCATTCCCTTTTCGGCAGATTCTGTAGGGTGTGCTCTGATGTTTCCTTTGGTGCTGCAAGCTACATGTGGAAGAGTCTCTGAGGCCCATTTGGGTAAGGTATGCTCTCAGTCCACAGTGTCGTGTTCTGAGTATGAAGAACTGGGTCCCTTTATTTCTGTCTAGCTAACTGAACGTAACAATGAACAAACGAACGACCGAACTTTATTTTTAAAGGTTTAAGCATTGGAAATGAAGGCGCGTCTAACATTTATGTCCTTACTTTTGTGTTGGTATTCCGGCAGTGGCATTATTCATGGTATACTTGTGCGGGTTGTTGGTTTGTCGAGATTCCTTTCTGTTCCACTTTTCACATGGGACAGTGAGAAGCATTTTGCGTGATATTCACACTGGCGCAGGAACGCATCATAATGGGACGACCCTTTGTCGTGAAGTTGGAGCCGCGACTAACAATTATATCCTTTGTTGATCCCGCCTTACAATCAATCAATTAATCATGTGCCATGCCGGAAAGCGTGGGCGGTCAAGACTCGCCATTTTACTCGATCACCAGAGTCGTGGATCGACTCAGTGTTCCTGTCCCGTCCATGCCATGTGGCCAAGCCATCCAGGTATTTTCCTCTCGGTCTTCCCTTTGGTCTCCTCCCTTCGATCTTGCCAGTTGTCACCAAGTTCTCCAATTCATTTCTTCTCATAACATGCCCAAAACATGTTGACTGTCTACGTCTAATGACTCTAATCAGTTTACGATCTTCATTTTTGTTTCTTGAAGGACTTGTTCATTGGTTTTTCTGTCTGTCCATGGTATTATTTGCATTTTCCTCGGAAACCACATTTCCACAGCCATCAGATGTTTTTTCAGCTTGGCTGCTCATTGTCCACGCTTCACATCCATACAAAAGTATAGGTTCTATGTAGCACTTCAACACTCTTTTTCTCGTTTCAATTGATATCTTTTTATTGGTCAGTATGTTTTCCATCTTGCAAAAGGCTACCTTCGCAATGGCAATTCTTGTTCTAATCTCTTCGAGGCATCTTCCATCAGATGTTATGACTGTTCCGAGATAACTGTATCAATTCACTTGCTTAAGAATATGCCCATTTACTCGTATATCACATTGTGGTATTTGCTTATTCCCAGTGACGACCATAATCTGTGTCTTCTTACTATTCAGTTCTAACCCTAGTAATTAACTGTGTGCAACAACCGCATCTACTAAATGTTGCAGATCCTATTCATTGTCTGCAATCAAGACTGTATCATCTGCATATCTAGTGTTATTGGTGTATCGTCCCCCCCCCCCCCCCCCCCATGCTGATTCCTTCCATATCTTCTATATTTCTGAAAATATTCTCACTGTACAGGGAAAAACGATCTGGAGACATTACACATCCCTGTCTCACACCTTTTTTAATAGGCTGATATTGGCCTACATCGTTCTCAATTCTGATGGCAGCTTGTTGTTTCCAATATATGTTTTTTTACAAGTCTAAGGTCTTTTCCATCAATTTGTAGATCTTCAAGCATCCTTATCATGTCGACATGTCTCACTTTATCGAGAGCCTTTGTGTAGCCAATAAAGCGAAGATATAGAGCTTTGTTTACTTCTATAGAACGTTCAATTATTGTTCTCAGTGTATACATAGCATTTACTGTAACCTTGCCTTCTACAAACCCGCATTGTTCTCCTATTTTGGGTTGTATTTTTTCTTGGCTCTTTGCATGATAATTCTCAGCAAAAGCTTCATGATGTGGCTCATTATACTAATTGTTCGATGTTGATTACATTCCAAGGCTCTTGATTTCTTCGGGATTGCAATAAATATAGAATTACATAATTCAGGAGGTATATCTCCAGTATCGTATATTGCTTTCAGCAGTCTGGTGACTTGGTCTATTCCATATTCTTCTAAGGAATTGATCGTTTCTATTGTGATGTTAGCTGTGCCCGGGGTCTTGCCAGTTTTCATATGGTTAAGGGCATTCTGAATTTCCATCTTCAAAATTGATGGTCCTTCATTATTATTCCGAAGATCATATTGTTCTTCTCTTGTATCATTATAAATCATCATAAAAATGAAGCAAACGAAATATATAGTCCACGTTAAAAGACGTAACACTCTTATAAAATCATACTGGGGGGGGGGGAGGTTGAAGGCAAGCGAGCAAGAGGTAGACAACGATACAAGTGGGAACATAACATCAAGAGATAGACGAATAGCAATCTGACAGAATGTACAGTCAGGACGAGAGAAAGACAAAGTTGGAGATTCATTGCAGCCACCTTCATTGTGGAGACAGTATCTGATTGATTCAGATTGTTGCGGTATTTCGCTACGTAAAGAATGAAATGGAAAGATATATTTACCCCACTAGACTACTGTGACATTTTACTGCGTATAATGTAAATTAGAAAGATATTATATTTTCCCCACTGAACTATACCGATGTTTCCCTACGTAAAACGTAAACAATGAACTTTATTTTGAGACTTCTCTCGTATTGTTATATATATGTTAGTTCTGTATAATATGCCATGCAAAGTTTATTGAATGCTTTAACTATACTGCTGCCAGAGCTCACATCGTCTAATTTGTTACATAATTTTAGATTATTAGTCTTAAATCTTTCTAGTTAACAACAAACTAGCTGCCTATACTTTACAGGTAAATGATTGCTTCTGAAAACATGCTTGTCGTTCCGTTCTCCTGACTGTACCAGAAATGGACAAGTGGTGTACCCTGATGCCATGTCACTGGGGCAGGGATGTTCTTATTCTGCACTGGAGGAAGTTGTTGAGGTCAGTTGGTCATATGTCCTACTGGATGCTACATATACTCGTGTGTACTTGTATATCATATACTCATACATGTCGTTATTTCCTGTGTGCTATTTTGCTGTTTGCATGTGTGCTGTTTGGTGTTTCTGAAGCCTAAGATAGTAAGTATTACACCATGTGTACAGATTACAGTGAACTAAAAGTCATTTGAACAAGTCAATGGTGTTTCTTACCTACAAAAATTAAATGGTTTTTCTTAACTAGAACAAGTCAGCGGTGTTTCTTACCTAGAACAAGTCAATTGTGTTTCTTATCTAGAACAAGTCAATGGTGTTTCTTACCTAGAACAAGTAAATTGTGTTTATTATCTAGAACAAGTCAGCGGTGTTTCTTTCCTAGAACAAGTCAATGGTGTTTCTTACCTAGAAAAAGTCAGTTGTGTTTCTTACCTAGAAAAAGTCAGTGGTGTTTCTTACCTAGAAAACGTCAATGGTGTTTATTACCAGAACAAGTATATGGTGTTTCTTACCTAACCTAGAACAAGTCAGTTGTGTTTCTTACCTAGAAAAAGTCAATGGTGTTTCTTACCTAGAAAAAGTCAATGGTGTTTCTTACCCACAACAAGTAAATTGTGTTTCTTACCTAGAACAAGTCAGTTGTGTTTCTTACCTAGAATAATTAATAACAGATGATAGGAGGTGTGAGGCAGGAATATGTAAGAAATGGGGATGGAAAAAATAATATTTCAACTGTAAACTTGATCGGAGTTGTAGTGTGACATTACTTCAACAGTAAACTTGATCACAGTTGTATTGGAACGTTACTTAAACAGAACACTTTACTTACAATGCCTTCCCAGCTGGCGTAGGCGTCCATGTCTCTCCACAGATCTCGGTCCTTGGTGTTCTGGATTAACGCCGCTGATGATATCTTCCATGTTATCGTGTCAGTCCATACCGCATCATTTCTCTCCGTCTGCGACTGCCCCCGAGGGGGGAGGGGGGCTTCAAATTAAAACCTGAAAAGTGTGATAGAAATTACAATAACCATGCCATTGTCTTGTAACCTGTCAAGATTGTTGTTAAGGGTGTCAAGAGTCTTAAGCACCTGACTTCACCGTGCGAACAAACACGGTGACGTCACATGGACAGTTTAAAGATGACCACCCCATTTTGACATGCACCGAAGAGGAGTAGAGTTCTGTTATCCGTTCATTTTTTTTTTTTTTTTAATCAGTGAAGGGGTGAAATCAATAGAAATTAATCGGGGAATGAAGATCCAGTATGGTGATGCAGACCTGTCAGCCCAGCAAGTGTATGAGTGGAGTAGGAAGTTTCAAAACTTTTCGGTCAGATGCAGAGGTACAGCAGGTGGTGCATAAGTGTTTACACTCGCCACCGAGAGAATTTTTTTTTCAAAACGAATCCAAGCACTTTATCGGCGCTGGAGGACCAACCAGCCAAATAACCAACCAGCCAAATAACCAACCAACCAACCAGCCAACCAACCAGCCAGCTAGCCTACCAACCAAATCTCCATTAAAAACCAATCCAAACATTGAACAGTGGTACTATATCAAAATATGATGCATTTGTTCTTTACTTTTTCAGAATATATTAACACACACAACAACAAATATTTAAGGTTTCATTTGAAGCCCCCTCGGACTATACAACTCTGATAAAGTTTACCGTTGAAATAATAATACAATACCGTTGAAGTAATGTTATAATACAACTCTGATCAAGTTTACCATTGAAGTTATGTTACCATACAACTATGATCACGTTTACCATGGAAGTAATGTTACAATACAACTCCAGTCAAGTTTACTTTTGAAGTAATGTTACAATAGAACTCCGATCAAGTTTACCTTTGAAGTAATGTTACAATAATGTTACAATACAGTTGAAGTAATGTTACTATACAATTCAGATAGAGTTTACCGTTGGCGTGATGTTAAACAAAACAACTCTGATCAATTTTACCGTTGAAGTAATGTTACAAAACAACTCTGACCAAGTTTACCGTTGAAGTAATGTTACTCTTCTATCAACAGTTGTCTGATGGCTGCTGTCAGTATCGCCATAGTTGGAACGATGTGCTTGTGCTCATCGCCACCAAAGAAAGAAGCAGCGGCACCATGTAGTGCTGCCGGCAGTTTGTCCAAAGAGGTCCTTGACACGTGTCCATGGCAACTGGTCATGTCTGACCTGGCTCACAGACTTCGTCTGCTGGAGATGGCATTCAAAGAGCAAGTTGTTGCTCGAGAGGTCAGTGCATTTCTTTTTTTCCTTTTTTTTTTTTTGCGTTCGCTTGCTTTAAACTCAAGCGTAGTCCATGTATGTCCTTCTACTTTTAGTGAACGGCACTGATTGTTGCGTGCGGATTAGTTTTCCCTATTACCAGTGTCCCTCGCCATCAGGCCAACCGAATTCTGAGGTACTCGTAATTCACGTCCCCAAGTCAAGGACGAGAAGTCACCATTTCGGTCTAGCTGACCGGTGTAAGGGTTGAACCCGCTACCTCACTATCAGCACGCCGGAAGTTTAAGAGCAAGCACTTTTATCCATTCAGCCATGCTGAACTGTTCCAAGTTTGTGTAATTCTTTCTTGGCTGCTCTTTTTATATCCTGGGATTTTATTTACGTTCGCTATCTTTGAATTCTAGCGTAGTCGACATACTTGCTACTATTGCTAGTTGCTGCTACTACGAGTGGTCGTGTCGGAAGTGCATCAATGTTGGTGGAAATTATGTTGAGAAATAAAGGGACAGTGTATGTATAAAAATAAACTGGTTTCAAGTTGTTATCATATTTAGTTATTTTTCTACAGTTTTTTATTAACTTCCCCTCGTATATTTGATTCACTCTCAAACCAAGCTTGAAGTATTTAATTTAATCATACCTTACATGTCGTAAATTGTGATTAGGGAGGGTTGGCTCCTCCCGTAGAAATCTTTAGCTACAAAACAGTACCCAGCCATGACCAAGTGTCTACAAAGGCTTTTGCGTGTGTTGTTTGATGGCCGATTCTCCATTGGGGGGATGGAAGGTATAGGAAATTGTTTCAAGCGTGAACCCGAATGTTTGTAGCGTGAACTGCATATTCGGAACGATGGCGGCCAGTTGTTGCTGAATTGACTGGTTTGCCTTTTCGGTTCACGAGTGCATTTTTCAGGAAACTCCCGGGGGTCGTCGCTGGAGCTACGGGGTTTGTGCTTTGTGTGGCGCTTTCGGCGGGTCGCCCTGTGGAAAGAGACCGAGTCATATGAGATAAGACCCGGGTCAATGAAATATTTCTGGTGACTGCCGATTCCATCGACGATGAACTGTATTTTTCGTGGAGGACTTTTGTGTTGGCATGCTGGAGGCGGCTTATTGCACAGTGTACCTGTGCGGGCTGTTGGCTTGCCGAGACTCCTGTCTTTTCCACTTTTCACATTGGACAGTGATGAGCATTTTGTGTGATATTCACTGGCACAGGAACGGAGCATAATGGAGACGACCCGTCGCAGTGAAGTTCAACCCGCGACTAACTAACTAACTATCTAATTAATTAGGTATAGGAAGATATATAGGGGAAAGAAAGACACTCTGGGTGTGCATGTTGGGTTTAATTCAACCCATAAGCAAGTATGAAGTTTGTATGCTTTGGAAAAGTCGCTATTCCATACATCTAGCTTTGTTCTGCCTATATACGTATCAGTGCTGGCATGCAAGGAGTTAAAGAGGGTCACACAAGGCAGATAGCTATGGAATGGAATGATCAGGAGACACAAGGACTGAATTGATTGAGGATATGCGTACTCTGCTGGACATGATGTGGTTTTCCCTGTCCTTCTACTCACATAAGAGTTTTGCGAAGGTAGCTTTCTGTTTCTTTCATTTTGCTAGGGTGCAGTGGTTAAGGACGCTATCATCATCATCATCATCATCATTTTCCACTTTAGCGTTAAGCGTCGTTGGGAGGAATAGTTGACGTTCCAGCATCCGATGGGTGGCAATGGATAGTGTCACTCCATGTGACTGTACAATGTCTATGATGTCGTCAATCGATTTTCATCTCGGACGTCCTCTTGCGCTGGTATCAAATCTTTTTTGATGTAGGACCAGTGCTGGTGGTTGATGGTGTTGCATTCTAACGAGATGGCCGAACCAATTGATCTTCTGCCTTTCAATATATGTGGCACAAGGTGTTGGTCCCACTGTCTGTCTGACTGATAACATCTTTTCTTATTCGGTCTCGGATAGTTAAGCTTTCTCAAGCTTCTCATCCCGCATGTGTTGATTTTGCGTAAGTTAGTTAGTTTAGTCGTTGGATCAACATCACGGCACACGGTTTAACCCATAAGTGCTCCATTTTCCTCCTAACTCTAACCTGAGTCTGGAGAAACTCAGCTCAATGCACGACCTCCGTTGCATCGGCGAGGATCCTGAAATACTTTGGGTAGATTTTTAGCTCGAAATTTTTCCTGGGCAGCGCCGTTAGACTACTCTTTTTCGATTTCCAACTGCCAAGGGATTTTTTACGTGCGCAACAATACGCACGGGCGTCCGATCTCACTACCCAGAGACCAGGGGAAATTTTATTACTGGAAGTCCAGGTGGATTTTTTAAAATAAATCCCTGTCCTCACTGGGGCCTGAGCCCGGGATCTCCAGCACTCGAGGCGGACACCATACCTCGAGACCACTCAGTCCCCCCCCCCCCCACTCCCCCCCCCCCCCCCCCCCCCCCCCCCCCCCCATTTAGCGTAAGTGTGATTTGGATAATGTAAAAGTTTTTTTTTCCCCTGCTGGCTTGCTTTGAACTCAACAGTAGTCCATATACACTACTTGTAGTAGCACTGGACTACGTTTTGTGTATGGGTTATCTTTCCCTATTACCAGTGTCCCTCGTCATCAAGCAAACCCACTGCGACTTCAGAGGTACTTGTAACCTACATCTCCACGTCAGGGGGGAGAAGTCAATATTTCAGTCCAAATGTCCGGTCTAGGGGTTGAACCCTTTACCTCGACATCAGCACACCGGATATTTAAGAAATATCTAAGTTTAACATTGGTAGCGTAGGCTTGGCGTGAATATGTTATTTATTATCGGTAGTTTTGCAGACATAGGTGTGTTTCAGTGTGGGAGTTAGTTGTTTTATATGCCTACTTGCTTTTAGACATATGACTTTGATTTTTCTGTTTATTCTGCTATCTTCTGTCAATTTCCCTGTCCATTATGTCATATTCTATCAATTTCTCTGTCTATTCTGCCATCTTCTGTCAATTTCTCTGTCTATTCTGTCATATTCTGTGATATTACATCCTAGATATTTACATTTGTTAAATTGTTTAATACGTTATAACTAATACAAATATATTCACACACATGCCAATCCCATTTCATGCTATCCATTTCCCTTGTTAAAATCAGGGCTAACTAATATGTAGACTCCTCTGTGATTTCTGAGTAATACATTAGACTCCAAGACTTTTCAAACAGGGGCGAGAAAATAGAAGATGTGCACGTTAAAAATATCTCGGCATACTATCTGTTTTTTCTTGTTTGAGCATCTATCGATGGAAGTGCGTCAAGCAAAACTGTCTCGGCAGTATCTGTTTCGTCTTGTTTGAGCATCTATCGATGGAAGTGCGTCAAGCTAAACTGTCTCGGCAGTATCTGTTTCGTCTTGTTTGAGCATCTATCGATGGAAGTGCGACATGTTAAATTATGCACCTCTATAACTTAGAGGTCAGGGTGCCCCATTTGCACATGCTTTTACGTAATGATTACTTCCTATAGACAAATCGCCTCGTTATGGATTAAGGGAAGCCACGTCGCGGCACTACGGACACACCCATAGACCCTTCGTCTCCCTCGACAGATATCTAAGTGTATGGATACTGACTATCTGCATCGCACTCTGGTTGGATATATCTCTAGCTCCTTCACACAATCGACATATATCACTAGCACCTTCACACAATCGACATATATCTCTAGCTCCTTCACACAATCAACATATATCTCTAGCTCCTTCACACAAGCACCATATATCTCTAGCTCCTTCACACAATCAACATATATCTCTAGCTCCTTCACACAATCAACATATATCTCTAGCTCCTTCACACAATCAACATATATCTCTAGCTCCTTCACACAAGCAACATATATCTCTAGCTCCTTCACACAATCAACATATATCTCTAGCTCCTTCACACAAGCACCATATATCTCTAGCTCCTTCACACAATCAACATATATCTCTAACTCCTTCACACAAGCAACATATATCTCTAGCTCCTTCACACAAGCAACATATATCTCTAGCTCCTTCACACAATCAACATATATCTCTAGCTCCTTCACACAATCGACATATATCTCTAGCTCCTTCACACAATCAACATATATCTCTAGCTCCTTCACACAAGCAACATATATCTCTAGCTCCTTCACACAATCAACATATATCTCTAGCTCCTTCACACAATCAACATATATCTCTAGCTCCTTCACACAATCGACATATATCTCTAGCTCCTTCACACAAGCAACATATATCTCTAGCTCCTTCACACAATCGACATATATCTCTAGCTCCTTCACACAATCAACATATATCTCTGGCTCCTTCACACAAGCACCATATATCTCTAGCTCCTTCACACAATCAACATATATCTCTAGCTCCTTCACACAATCAACATATATCTCTAGCTCCTTCACACAATCGACATATATCTCTAGCTCCTTCACACAATCAACATATATCTCTAGCTCCTTCACACAATCAACATATATCTCTAGCTCCTTCACACAATCAACATATATCTCTAGCTCCTTCACACAATCAACATATATCTCTAGCTCCTTCACACAATCAACATACATCACTAGCACCTACACACAATCAACATATATCTCTAGCTCCTTCACACAATCAACATATATCTCTAGCTCCTTCACACAATCAACATACATCACTAGCACCTACACACAATCAACATATGTCACTAGCACCTTCACACAATCAACATATATCTCTAGCTCTTTCACACAATCGACATATATCTCTAGCATCTTCACACAATTGACGTATAACAAACACTATGACTAGTTTGTATGTTATACTCCTTTAATCCGTACATTGGCATATCATTGCATTACGTATCATTGCACACACGTCTGATTTTAGTCGATTGCACTAGTGAAAATTTGTCAGTTTGAAATTACCCAGTGTATGATAACCTGAGAAACCAGTCATCTTATCTTCAATGCGATCAACTCCCGAGAATCCAGGACAACATACCCATAGGCTTTTCTGCAGATTCGTGGCAGGCCATGCATTACACACAGCCATCGGTTCTTGGCCTTCTATATCGCTGACAATGAATCAGACAGCATAGCGACTTTGGCAAATGAGTGCCCAAAAGCCTTAATTAGTGTGTCCAATGCCAACCTCAAGCCGTATGTTGTGACCTTATCATACGCTCCTTTCTGACCTTATACAGCCCTACTCTCACCGTAAACCCCACCCTAGTCTGATCATGTACTGTAACGATCTCTGTCTAATCATGAGTAGATTTTCTTCTCTAACAATTTGTACAAAGGAATCAGGAGTTGTTCAGGGTGCCACATCATGGGCCCGAATACTAGAACTGGGAGTGAAACAAGGTGTTAGAAAAACGATACATGTCCCTTAGCACGAGCTAAGTTGTGAGTACGTCAAGCATTAGGACCAAAATATGTTGTAGACTTGAATGCACGGAGGAGTTGGCCTTTCCCTCCATTATCGAACGACGACTGGAGACATTGAAGAAATTGGATGAAGTGAACGTCATTCCCAAAGTAGACGATGTTTTATTAACGAAAGTTCTGGATGAGCCTCTGTGGCTTAGGAGGTAGTGAGACGAGCAGTTTCATCATTCTCAAACATACCGAGCCAAGGGTTCTAAATCAACCGCGGTTCATTTGGAAGCAGGCCGTTTTGCGTTGCTTTCTATGGTTTGAGGCGTCGGCTGTTCGGAAAGCAATAGCAAACTACCGAAGTAATATTGCTTAGTAAATCACAAAAAGCCAAACTAATGTTGAGGTTGACTGCAACGTCCTGTAAAATGACATGCAACTATTTAAACTATAATTGTCAGTCACTGACGGAGGAGTTCAGCATGGGCGTCTAAGGGCTTCTTCCACGTGCAGTGGGGAAGTGACAAAACGCATCAATGATGCCGGGAGTGTTGTTGACTAGGTTTCCAGTTGGTAAGAGATTATCACACTCATTTCGATAGTGTACGTGCGGTACATAGGTGTTGAATATCTTCCATCACCATGGGAGTGTCCCATGGCTTTCTTTCAATTTCGAAATTTGCGAAGTACGTGGACAAGCTTCATCACAGATGAGATTGCGAACTGCGTGGATATGAGGAGAAATCAATCACCACAAAGCCATGTATTATTTAGTAGGATATTTGAAAGACTGTCCTGCTGCCTTCATCGACTGGGAAGACCCGTTTATAGGAGACACCACACGTAGCCTGTCAAAAACTGTCACTCACTGCCAATATAGTACCTTGCGGTGTATGGCAGAGGGGTCTTTGGGCCTGAGGAATTAAGGCCGCCTGGCTAGTGCAGTCGCCGCAAGTTGTGCAGGTTAGGATTTTCTTTTTGCCCCCGACAGAAAAAAATCCCACACCTGACTGAGGGATCGAACCCGGGTATCGGGGTCACCACAAAGGCCAAACCACCTCAGTCGCTCTTACCTCACGCTTGGTGAGTTACGGTGTTACTATTATTTTGCTTTCATGGAGGGACATGATAAATAATTTATTTTTATTTTTTTTTATTCGCATATCCTTTACAGGACATCGCTGTCAACATCAGCATCTTTCATCTGATTGTTGATCTCTTGGCAAGATTAAATAATTACCAGCGGGAATTGGTTTTTTGGTCTACTCTTTGCCATTGTCAGCTACCGTGGGATTTTTAACTGGCTAAATGTGAGCAATGGACCTCCTGTTCTTCGTCCTTATCTGAGAACGTTAGATATTCCATTTCACGGTTACCTGCCAGGCCGATGATCATGTGTTCGGCCTGCTAGACCGATCGATGGATATTTTTAAGTTTTTGGGCCCGTAGGGCCCTCACTGTCGACGACAGTGTCGACGACAGTGAGGGCCCTACGGGCCCAAAACTACAAAAACATCCATCGATCGGTCTAGCAGTCCACCGAACACTAAACCGGAAAATGATTGCCGGACCGATGCAAATGAGGCACGAAGGGATTCTTCTTTGTTTGCGGTGAATTAAAATTGAAGTACCCATTTCTTCTTTCGCTCGTTTGAAATTTTTATATAACTGCAATGTTGCCTCTTGTATTATTGTGACAGTCTTTTTGTCTTTTTTAGTTCACTCAGTGATCTATATAGTTGATCTTCCACTGTTGTTTCTCTAGGCCAGAAGGTTTGCTTAGATATGTCATATTTTGGGCAGTCTTGGAGTATGTGATCTGCTGTCTGCGGCGCCAATCAAAAGTGCACATTACTGATTCGTCAAACTTGAATTTGGTATACATGTGGTTGCGTAATCTATTGTGTCCTTTTCTGAGGTGCAGCACACTCACAAACACACACACACAAACACACACTCACACACACACACACACACACACACACACACATTAATACATTGGCGCGCTCACCTAAGGATGAAATATAATGTGATGAACATCTGCTTGCACCACTACATGACATTAAGCCAACAGAAGTATAGAGTACGCGCCGTTGGATCAATAACAACAATATTGAAAGGTCAGTGCTGCCAGGGTCTGGCGATTGGGCCAGCCCCGTAGAACCAGCTTGATTTGCTGGTTCGATATCACTACGTATATAAGCGCGCACTGCACGAACATAAAGTCTAGCAATTTCATGCGATATGCCTGGAACTAGACCGGAAACTTTAACCTCTCCATTCCTCTTATGTTGAATAGCGACTGTGGACCCCAAAATATGGTTCGTATGTGGGGCAGACAGACAGATAGACCGATCGACAGACACATAGACAAATATACCGAAAGATCAACAGACCGACAGGCTGGCTGACCGACCCGTCACACAGAGGGACAGACGGATGGATGCATGGCGAATAAATAAATAGATACAAGTATGGTGATAATTGTGACCGTGGCGGGAGAGTGCTGTCATTATACTTTCTTTTTCTTCTTCTTCTTCTTCTTCTTCTTCTTCTTCTTCTTCTTATTATTATTATTATTATTATTATTATTATTATTATTATTATTATTATTATTATTATTATTATGCTGCTGCTTGCTTGTTTGTTTTGTTTTTTATTTTATTTTTTGCGTTTATTTGCTTTGAACTCACATGTAGCCTATAGCGTGCTACTACTTCTAGTGTTCTGAGCTGATTCTTGCGTGTGGGTTAGCTTTCCCTATTACCATTGTCCCTCGCCATCAGGCAAACCCACTCCGACTTCTGAGGTACTTGTAATTTACGTTCCCATGTCAAGGACGACAAGTCAACATTTTAGTCCATATTTTCTTCTTCTTCTACTTCATTTTCTTCTTCTTCCGTAATACACAGGGTAACTTCTACTATATACACATAAACACGGTGTGTATTTATGTGAGTGTGTTTGTGTATGACTTACTGGGTATGTTTTTTGTGTTTACATTTTGCCACAACATCGATCTACAGCTCTTTCCAACATCTTAGATATTGTAACGTATATAACCTATATGTGGGGCGTCCTTATCGGCGCCCTTGTCAGGTTAGATTATACACCTCACCCACTGCCAACATCAAGCAACAGCCATAGATCATCGGTTTCCTATAACCAACATTGTTTTTTTTTACAAGACATTGTTCTCATGTGGATTAGAACCCAGAACTTTTCTCTCTGGTACCTCACAAATCCAGAGCTATGACGTCAGTAGACAGTTATAATCCCTCTACGTGAGGTCGCGTCGGTTAATTCTTTCACTGCTTTGTTCTACTCTCTTTGTTCTGTGTGTGTTTCGCATGCAAAGTCTACAGATTCTGCTCCCGTCCGCCAGTCTCCTGTGAGAATTGTTGTCTGTTCTGCTCATCGATTTACTTGGCGCTAAAAGACACGCTATTGTGTGCGCTGGGAGCAGTAATGTGATCATGTTGAATCTTGTAAAAGGGAGGAGAAAAGCCTGCCACAGTGTGGAGTGTGGAGGACAAAGACAGACGTTTATGTCTGATATAGTCGGACAAAAGTTACAAAAAGGGTTCTTGCATGTTACATAGAACTATTTTAACATACGGCTGCGAATCCTGGACAATTAGTGAACTGCAGAAAAAACATTCATGGAAGCCTTGGAGATTTGGTTTTATAAAAGAATGCTGAAAATTAATTGGACAGAAACAATGAGCAATCTGGACAATTTGAGGAAGGCTAAGTCGTACAGATAACCTATCACAAACATTAGAAAGAGAGTGTCATCATTTGTTCCCACATTATGAGAAGACAACAACTGGAACATACTGTAACAACTGGAACATACTGTAACAACTGGAACATACTGTAACAACTGGAACATACTGTAACAACTGGAACATACTGTAACAACTGGAACATACTGTAACAACTGGAACATACTGTAACAACTGGAACATACTGTAACAACTGGAACATACTGTAACAACTGGAACATACTGTAACAACTGGAACATACTGTAACAACTGGAACATACTGTAACAACTGGAACATACTGTAACAACTGGAACATACTGTAACAACTGGAACATACTGTAACAACTGGAACATACTGTAACAACTGGAACATACTGTAACAACTGGAACATACTGTAACAACTGGAACATACTGTAACAACTGGAACATACTGTAACAACTGGAACATACTGTAACAACTGGAACATACTGTAACAACTGGAACATACTGTAACAACTGGAACATACTGTAACAACTGGAACATACTGTAACAACTGGAACATACTGGAACAACTGGAACATACTGTAACAACTGGAACATACTGTAACAACTGGAACATACTGTAACAACTGGAACATACTGGAACAACTGGAACATACTGTAACAACTGGAACATACTGTAACAACTGGAACATACTGTAACAACTGGAACATACTGTAACAACTGGAACATACTGTAACAACTGGAACATACTGTAACAACTGGAACATACTGTAACAACTGGAACATACTGTAACAACTGGAACATACTGTAACAACTGGAACATACTGTAACAACTGGAACATACTGTAACAACTGGAACATACTGTAACAACTGGAACATACTGTAACAACTGGAACATACTGTAACAACTGGAACATACTGTAACAACTGGAACATACTGTAACAACTGGAACATACTGTAACAACTGGAACATACTGTAACAACTGGAACATACTGTAACAACTGGAACATTACTGTAACAACTGGAACATACTGTAACAACTGGAACATACATGTAACAACTGGAACATACTGTAACAACTGGAACATACTGTAACAACTGGAACATACTGTAACAACTGGAACATACTGTAACAACTGGAACATACTGTAACAACTGGAACATACTGTAACAACTGGAACATACTGTAACAACTGGAACATACTGTAACAACTGGAACATACTGTAACAACTGAACATACTGTAACAACTGGAACATACTGTAACAACTGGAACATACTGTAACAACTGGAACATACTGTAACAACTGGAACATACTGTAACAACTGGAACATACTGTAACAACTGGAACATACTGTAACAACTGGAACATACTGTAACAACTGGAACATACTGTAACAACTGGAACATACTGTAACAACTGGAACATACTGTAACAACTGGAACATACTGTAACAACTGGAACATACTGTAACAACTGGAACATACTGTAACAACTGGAACATACTGTAACAACTGGAACATACTGTAACAACTGGAACATACTGTAACAACTGGAACATACTGTAACAACTGGAACATACTGTAACAACTGGAACATACTGGAACAACTGGAACATACTGTAACAACTGGAACATACTGGAACAACTGGAACATACTGTAACAACTGGAACATACTGTAACAACTGGAACATACTGTAACAACTGGAACATACTGGAACAACTGGAACATACTGTAACAACTGGAACATACTGTAACAACTGGAACATACTGTAACAACTGGAACATACTGTAACAACTGGAACATACTGTAACAACTGGAACATACTGTAACAACTGGAACATACTGTAACAACTGGAACATACTGTAACAACTGGAACATACTGTAACAACTGGAACATACTGTAACAACTGGAACATACTGTAACAACTGGAACATACTGTAACAACTGGAACATACTGTAACAACTGGAACATACTGTAACAACTGGAACATACTGTAACAACTGGAAATATTTGTGGAAAGATAAATAGATGAAGACAGCCTGAAAGAATCCTTCAATCTCCACGTAGAATTGCCTTCTCTAGAGCAACACTAGAAAGAATGCGAAGCATTACTGGACTGCTCTCTCTCTCTCTCTCTCTCTCTCTCTCTCTCTCTCTCTCTCTCTCTCGCTCTCTCTCGCTCTCTCTTTGTGTCTCTGTTTCTCTCTCTTTCTCTCTCTCATGCTCTCTCTCATGCTCTCTCTCATGCTCTCTCTCTCTCTCTCTCTCTCTCTCTCTCTCTCTCTCTCTCTCTCTCTCTCTCTCTCTCTCTCTCTCTCTCTCTCTCTCTCTCTCTCATTATCTTCTTCCATTTTTATGTTCTATCTACCAGGCACATGTTTTTTCGAAGCAAGCCTTCTGTTTTCTCACTGACGTGTACCCCCTGTATTCATTTTATCATGTACCATGCCTATAAGCGTGGGTGGTCATGTTTCGCCATCTTACACAATAACCAGAGTCGTGGATCAGCTCTGTGTTCTTGTGTAGACCAACCCATGTGGTCAAACTATCGATATATTCACCTCTATGGTTTCCCCTTGTTCTTTTCCACTCTATCTTGCCAGCTGCACCAAGTTCTCTAGTTTATTTCTTTTCATAACGTGCCCGAAAAATGTTGACTGTTTGTGTCTAATGTCTCTAATAAGTTTACGGTTTTCATTTGCTTCTTGTAGGACTTGCTCGTTGGTTTTTCTGTCTATGATATTCTTTGCATTTTCCTCAGAAACCACACTTCCTCTGTTGTTTTTCGGCTTGTTTGTTCTTTGTCCTTGTCTCACATCCATACAAATGTATAGGATCTATATAGCACTTCACCGCTCTTTTTCTCGTTGCCATTGACATCTGTTTATTGCCAACTATGCTTTCCATCTCGCAAAAGGCGACCTTTGCGATTCTTGTTCTAACCTCTTCGAGGCACCTCCCATCAGATGTTTATGATTGTTGCGAGATAGTTGTACGGATTCACTTGTTTGAGAATATTCCCATTTACTTGTATATTACATTGTGGTATTTCTATCTCCCTGTTTTAAAACAAACTGCCATCTACTGCCTATAGTACCTTGCGGTGTAGGACCGGGGTGGGATGAGATAGAGGGTGGGGTATTAAGCCTGTGGAATTCAGACCGCCTGGCTAGTGCAGTTGCTGCAACTGTGCAGGCTGGGGTTTTCTTCCCCCCCCCCCCTCCAATAGAAAATAATTCACAACTTACCAAGGATTCGAACTCCAGTCACCCGAAAGTGACCCCGACTTCTTAGCCGTGATTACCATAATCTGTGTCTTCTTACAGTTCAATTCTAACCCTAGTTGTTCACTGTGTGCAACAACCGCATCTGCTAAATGGTGCAGATCCTGCTCATAGTCTGCAATCAATACTGTATCATCCGCATATCTAATGTTATTGATGTTACGTCCCCCATTCGTGATTCCTCTCATATCTTCTACATTTCTAAAATTAGTTCACTATATAGGAAAAACAGACCTGGAGACATTACGCATCCCTGTTGCACACCTCTCTTAATAGGCTGATATTGACCTACTTCATTATCAATCTTTATGGCAGCTTGCTGTTTCCGAAATATGTTTTTTACAAGCCAGAGGTCCTTCCCAGCAATTTGTAGATCTGCAAGCATCTTCATTATGTTGACGTGTCTTACTTTATTGAAAGCCTTTGTGTAGTCAATGAAGCAAAGATGTGGGTCTTTGTTTACCTCTATTGAACGCTCATTTAATGATCTCAGCACGTACACAGCATTTTCTGTGCCCTTGCCTTCTACGAACCCACATTGTTTTTCCCATATTTCAGGTTGTATTTTTTTCCTAAATCTTTACATGATGGTTCTTAATAAAAATCTTCTTAGTGTGGTTCATTATGCTAATTTTTCGATGTTGATCACATTCCGATTTCTTCAGTATTGAAAAACATATAGATTTAAATAATTCAGGAGGTATATCTCCAGTATTATATATTGTGCTCAGCAGTCTGGTGACCTGGTCTATTCCATAGTCTTCTAAGACATTGATCATTTCTGTTGTGATGTTGCCTGGACTCGGGGTCTTGCCAGTTTTCATATGGTTAAAAGCATCCTGAACCTCCACTCTTAACATTTATGGTCCTTACTTATTATTCAGAATCTCATACTGTTCTTCTCTTATATGGTCATGAAGGTCTTTCACATAATCTGACCGCGCATGTAAAATCTGATACAAATGTATGACCAGGACAATAAACCCACTGAAGATGCTCAAGTTAGGTCTTTCAGTGTATGGCACCCAGTATGGCGTATCTCAGAAGACCTAGTCTCACACTTTAGAAAACCATGCACTCTCATGCCTTCCAGTATGATGTGGCACGTGGTGATGGTTAATCACGTGATAGTCGTCGCTTGCCGGTCTCCATGACCCAGGTTTAACATCTTTCTCCGTAATCTCGTATATTCTCGTGAGAAATGTAATCTGCGCGAGAATTGATAGCGGTTCTCGCCGCATTGATAACTTACGGGGTATTTGAGCCTGTCACTCAGAAAGCAATGGCAAACTATTGAGCATAATCTTGCCTAGTACATCAACAGCAGCTGAAAAATGCTGATGTTGACTGCAACATCCTGTAAGGGATATGCACACACACAAAAGGAGTCGTCTATTGCTTACTTTCCAAATCATAAACAGGGAAATAAACTTAATAACTTCTCACAGAACGGGCAAGGTGATGTAACGGCTAACGAAACTGTATAAGTAATTGCCCAGACGGCCGGCTAGATTGTGTAAATAGCTACCCAGATGACGGACGAAGTGGCATAAATAGCTACCCAGATGACGGACGAGGTGGGGTAAATAACTGCCCAGACGACGGACGAGGTGGGGTAAATAACTTCACAGACGGCGGACGAGATGGGGTAAATAACTATCCAGACGACGGACGAGGTGGGGTAAATAACCGCACAGACGGCGAACGAGGTGGGATAAATAACTATCCAGACGACGGACGAGGTGGGGTAAATAACCGCACAGACGACGGACGAGGTGGGGTAAATAACTATCCAGACGACGGGCGAGGTGGGGTAAATAACCGCACAGACGACGGACGAGGTGGGGTAAATAACCGCACAGACGACGGAAGAGGTGGGGTAAATAACCGCACAGACGACGGACGAGGTGGGGTAAATAACCGCCCAGACCGCGGACGAGGTGGAGTAAATAACTATCCAGACGACGGACGAGGTGTGGTAAATAACCGCATGGACGACGGGCGAGGTGGGGTAAATAACCGCACAGATGGCGGACGAGGTGGGGTAAATAACTGCCCAGACGACGGACGAGGTGGGGTAAATAACCGCACAGACTGCGGACGAGATGGGGTAAATAACTATCCAGACGACGGACGAGGTGGGGTAAATAACCGCACAGACGACGGACGAGGTGGGGTAAATAACCGCACAGACGACGGACGAAGTGGGGTAAATAACCGCTCAGACGAGGTGGGATAAATAACTATCCAGACGACGGACGAGGCGGCGTGGACGTACTGTCTCCACAGTTAACTCGAGAAGATAGGTGGGAAATAAGCTATGGGTTTTAACACAATAAGGTCTAAGAAATATTATATTCGCCTTTGATCCGAAAGTAATAGGTCGGACGTGGGGTCTTCTGAGATACGACAAAATACCTTTACGACCCATGAGCATGAAGAGCATCTCAAACATCTCTTGTGAATGTGGAAGTCAAACTCTGTATGCCAAGCTAGCTACCACTCAGATACCTCTCACAACTGGAAAACACAAATGGATATTTATAGCGTATGAAACTGATATTCGTATTTTTGAATCCTTGTCGGCACTACGGAGTTCGTGCACAGTTTTGATGATTTCTTTGTGTTTTCTATCAGAGGAGACTGGCGCACGTTTGTACTCGTAGGTGTCCGTGTGGCAATAAGGATTACCCTTTTAAACAATATTGCCCTGATAGCAGCTATCTCAGATCTCCGGCCATTGCCACTATCTCCATTCATATATTGAAGGTATTTTATTGGTTCAGTGTGCGTTGATTCTTGTGGGTAATAGCAGCTGGTGTCATTGGTGCACTATTTAGTTATCGATGCATGCAATATTTTAAAGAGGAGGGATTTACAGGCAAGAAGATGGGCTTCATTGCATCGGGTTTTCTTCCATATGCCTCAGTCTTCTTACGCAAAACTAAATGCCGAAACTGCTGCACAAAGCTCGAACTCAGCAGTTCCTACGACGACCCACCAGAAGTCTCATAGAAAAATGCACCCGTGAGCTGAATGGCGGAATCTCAAAACGAACCCACGACATTCGAAGCATGAGGCAGACGGTTTAATTGCTATAATGATACTTCTGAACCATATTGCCATGACAGCAGCAATCTCATAGCTGCAGTGACTGCCTCTATCTCCAATCTCATATTAATAGTGTTTGGTCTGTACAAGTCTCACTGTTTCTTGTAGGTAACAGCAGCTTGCATCATCTATCAGATGAGAGTAGTGCACGTTTGTAAGTAAAAGTGTGCACTGAAGATTATCTTTTCCAAAACAAACTGCCTTGATAGCAGCGATGTCAGAGCTGCTATCTCCATTCTCTTACTGAAAGTATTTGGTTATGCAAGCCAGACTGTTTCTCATAGCTAATGGTAGTTTGTATTGACTATCATAGCAGTGTGGTGTACGTAATTAGGTATTCGTGTTTGCTGTGAAGATGATTCTTTCAAATCAAATTGCTCTAACAGCAGCGATCTCAGAACTGCACCGACAGCCTTTATCTCCATTCTGATACTGAAGATACTTAATTTGTACAATCCATACTGTTTCTTGCAGGTTATAGCAGCAGAGGTCACAAACCAGTCCTACTCAAACCTGGAGCTTGAGCGAAGATTGGAAGACCTAATGTCAGCCATCAAACAACTATCCTACAGACTGGACAAAGTCAAGGAACAGATGGGCGAGGTGTCCTCGCGGTTGTATTCTGACGGTAATTGTCTTTCCCCGGAAATAGATCAGTGTCTTGTTTTCATTTTAAACAATTAACTATTAGTTAGTTAGTTAGTTAGTTAGTTAGTCGACAGATCATCCTCGTTGCACATCGGACCATTCAGTCCATAAGTGCTCGGATCCCCTCCTCAGCAAATCCCGCAGCGTGTAGCGGCTAACGACGCCAGTTCTGTGTTGGTTTATCAATCTTCTTTGGCTTCCTGCGTAGTGTTCTTGTTTGGCCACCCCTCTTTTAATTTGCTGCTCTCGCAGTCTGGCCATTGTTGTAGATTCACAGTCATCACTTGGTTCTTGCAAAAGTCTCACTTCTCGTAGAGCATTCAGAATGTCAGCCTGGTCCATGGCGCGTCCGCCCTCCACAGTAGCCTCACCTGCGAGCTTGTCAGCCCGCTCATTTCCTTGTACTCCCGCATGCCCTGGCACGAAGATGAAACTAATCTTTGCCAGCCGAGACCGCTCCAGAGGCAGCAACCATTCTCTTCGGATCGACCCCTCCTCTATCCTCTTGATCATGTTCATTGAGTCGCTAAGGAAACAAGCCCTAGTGAATGTCTGTGTCTCGAGCCATGTTATTGCTTTACTTACTGCCATGACTTCCATGGCAGGCTACTTGTGGTTTCAGTGAAAGCACCAGAGTCCTCCTTCACAATCCTCCCTCCGGCCCGAGCTGTAAAGGCCCATGAGCTTCTCACATGTCGGACGACCGACCCATCTGTGTAGATGACCGCGTCACTGTCTAGCTAATTCTCGAAGATCAACGCTTGTACTTCAGCCTCCACAGCAGCCGGATTTTCTTGTCTGCATTTTCTATCTAGTTGGATGCAAACTGAAAAGGATGTGCAGAAGTCTGTTGGCACTTGCACCCACTCCTCGCCAGGTTCTAAGTCCTCAAGTGAACACACCTGTTGAAGAATGTCTTCGGCTTGACCCATCCACGACCGTCCTCTTTTTAACCTGCTGCCCTTCACCTTCCTAATTTCACTATGCAGTGGATGCTGTGTGTTTGCGTTAATTCTGAGGTAGGCGCGTGCCCTGCAAACTTGCATTCTCTCTTCAATGGTTGGAAAATCAAGAAGGTAGCGCATCGCCCTGCATGCTGTATCTCTTGTACATCCAAGAATAATGCGCATAGCTTCATTCTGTATCCTTTCCATCCTTTCTATCTGCTTATGGCTGAGAGTCAGGATTGCCATTGCATACTCCAAAACAGACATGACCAGCCCCTCGTACAGAAGACATAGATGGCGCTGCTCACAGTTTGCTGCCGCCATCACCCGCATCGCTGCCAAGCCCCGCTTGGCCTTTGTTATCACCTGGTCTATGTGCACATTATAAGCAAGGCTTCGATCAAACCGTATCCCCAGGTAATTCATTGCCTGCGTTCTTTCCACCGTCTCTGAACACAGCATTACAGTTGGTGTTGGATTGTTGACAATATGATTATTCAACGAGAACCAAGTCACTGTTGCCTTTGTTGGGTTGGCCATTGCCCCAGCTTCATCACACCAAGTACTTATGCGATTGAGTTCGGTTTGTAGTTCCACAGCAACCTCCTCTCTATCCTTACCCTGACGATACACTAAAACATCATCGGCATATGACAATGTCCTGCCAGGTCCAGTGATCTGCTCACTGGTGATTCTCACTGTGTAGGCGTTGAACAGTACCGGAGATAATGGTGATCCCTGTGGTAGGCCAGGATATATTGTTGTTGGTTCCGAAGTCCAACTGCCACATCTAAAAACTACTTTCCGTTGGAAGAGGGCTGCAGCGATCCAACTAAGGAGGAATGGACTTACGTTTAGTTCAAGAAGCTGAAACATTAAAAAATCCAGTGGTACTCTGTTGTATGCGTCCTCAAGATCAATCGCTGCAGCAACGGTTTCAGTGCCTGAGTGGAACCCTTCATAGACATCATGGGCAAAGACTGCTGCATTGGTCCGGGTTTCTCTTTTTGGACGGTACCCACCCAGGGTAGGTGGGAAAACACCTTGCCTCTCTAGTTGGCTTGATATTTTCCTGGCAATTACCTTCTCCAGCAGCTTGCCTACTGTATTCTGCATGGTTATAATTCGATATCCCTGAATTTTGTTGTGGTCTTTGTCAGGCTTCGGCAAGGGAATCAGATAGCTATGTAACCATTCCTCCTTGATGCTAGCACTCCCTATACTGTTGTTGTACATGTCTGCTAGTTTCTCTAGCTCATTGTCGGTACACCTATTTATGTCGTCGTATCTTATGCCATCAGGACCTGGAGCACTGTTTTTTGATCGTCGAAGCACAGCCTTGATTTCTTTCACTGTCACTGTGTCTTCATCCGAAGTGTTCTGGGCCTTGCATCTGTCTGAGGTGACCTCCTTGGCCAGATTCCGGCCTCCCATGTCTGTCTGGTTGCTCTGCTCAAGGTAGCGTTCAAAGAGGGCTTTGCCCTTGTCCTCGTCAGTCTTCTGCCAGATGAGGTCAGCACCTTGGAAGTCAGAAATGCTCTTATTCTTGACTACCCCACTCATGCTTTTATGTAGTCGCCAGAACAATTTCAGTGACTTGTCTGTGCTTACTCTTTGACACACCTCTGCCCATTAACTATTTCAGACCGTAGCTATATATGATAACTAGAGCAAGATATTTTAGATCATGTCAAGGTTTGCCTTTATTATCATTATAAAGTTACGATAAGGGTGAGAGGAAGGGGTTCCAACAGAGATAAAGTATGGTGCCGGATTCAATATCACCATTTGGCTGGGAATTTTTCACAGAATCATTGGTATCTAATTAAATTACGTGTTCCTCTGATCTCTTAAGTAGTGAGATATAATATATAAACTGTTTGGATGCTGGTGAAAAAAAGGGGGTCCCTTTGCAGGTTGAGTACATTAAGGACCCTATGACAGTTGAGAGCCGCAAAGAGTAGGCCGAAAGACAGCAGCTCTGGCACAATTATTAAAAATAAAACATTCGCAAAGAAAGATAAAACCCCTAGCTAGGATGAAATCTGCATGGACGAAGCAAACCTAAAACATAAGTATGTCATAGTCGGATACAGTCACTATTGATGTGCATAATTACGTAAAGTACTCCCTTGGAAAGAGGAACGAAGAGGAAGAGGAAGAGTTACATCAAACGCTAGGTCACAATGTCGACTGATTGGCACCTGGCCGTCTTGACAGGCGATAGTTTGTAAAATAAAGTTATACCTCTCCGTAACACAAAGTCTGGGCTGAATTTAGAGACCATGTGTTGTCCATGCAGCATGATCTATCTCTCGGCCTGCCTAGTTTACTCCAGAAGAAAAGTAACACCAATACCTATGGAACAAGACAAGCTACAGAAGCTGCCGGAAAAGCAAAGCAATGATATAACTGTCCGCCTGTAGGAGTTTCATCACCAGTTGCCACCAAGGATTAGGACCTGGTCTGCTCTGCCATGACATTTAGTCTTTGCGTGCCATTTCCTAGGGTAAAGCTTGTAGCCTCCTAACTACTCTCGAAGACGTTGACATAATGTGGGGTGTCGAGTTTGGTGAGCGCTTCCCACCATTTTTTTTATGTTGCACATCCCTTACAGGACGTTGCAATCAACACCAGCATCTTTCAGCTGTTGTTGATTTACTAGGCAAGATTACGCTCAGTAGTTTGACCTTACTTTCTGAGCGACCGGTTCACATACCCCCGTAAGTAACCAACGCGGCGCGGCGCGATCCGCTACCGAATCTCGCGCAGCTGCGTTACTCACGAGAATATACGGGATTACGGAGAAAGACGTTAATCCCTACGCCAGGGAAATCGGCCCAACATTAGTCGCTACCAAAAATAGGTACTGGGTTACTTTTAATGACTTTTGGGTTTTTGAAAATATTGCCGTTCCAAGTTTTGTATTCACCCTCTGTGGAGTTCATGCAACATACAATTTTAGTTGCTTATCCTTCACAGGACGTAGCAGTCAACCCCAGCATTTTCGCTGTTCGTGATTCCTGGACAAATGTTACGTTCAGTAGTTTGCCATTGCTTTCTGAACGACCGGCACCTATACCTTTTTCGAAAAAACCAGCACCGCTGTGTTTAGAACCCGGGTATACGGGCTCACAAACCGCGTTCGCAAGCCCTTAGTCATGGAAAGGTAAATACAAAACTTGGAACGGCAATATTTTCAAACACCCAACAGTCATTAAAAAATACACCCTGTAGTACAGTCTGTCTATAGTTATACGGCAGCTCAGTCATATCTGACTAAGACCTGATTTATGGTCCCAATATTACAACATAATCAAATGGTCACTATTACAGAATGCCTGGGTTTCCTGGTCCTAATGTTTATTCTGGTGCAAATTATCCTGGCCTTGAGAACGAAGATACGTGACAAGCAAGGTCACGTCCAGGTCGTCAAAGTTCACGCAACTCAAACACACAACGGCTCCACAATGAATGTGCTGCGGTCGCTCTGTAACAGTGTGAGTATGTTGTTTGTGGTCATTTATGTTCGTAGTTGACCATGACATTTTAAGGGAGGCAAAGACAACTTATCACAAGCATCAGAAAGAGGCATTTTTGGCCCACATGACGAAAAGACCAAATCTGGAACGCGTTGTGACAAGTGGACAGATAAAGGAAGACAGCGAGAGAACATCCTTGTCAGTCTTGCTTTATGGCACGGAAGAGAGTCAACACACCAATTGATGCGTGCCGCTGGGGATCGCAAGATGTGGAGTAGCATCATCACCCATGCCAGCCGGTATATCACTTGATTGTGATGATGATGATGATGATGATGATGATGATGGTGATGATGATGGTGGTGGTGGTGATGATGATGATGATGAGGAGGAGGAGGAGGAGTAGTAGTTGACTGTATCGTATGCATGTTTTGAGAAAGGATACACACACACACGCACGCAAGCACACATGCACGCAGGCACGCACGCACACACACACACGCATGCACGCACACACAGGCACACACACACACACACACACACTGAGCATATTTCTTATGTAAATTATATATACGATTTCCGTCCGGGCGGACGGAAGGAAAGAAAGACAGACAGACAGACAGACAGAAAGAAAGAAAGAAAGAAAGAAAGAAAGAAAGAAAGAAAGAAAGAAAGAAAGAAAGAAAGAAAGAAAGAAAGAAAGAAAGAAAGAAAAGGATAAACAGTGATTCCCTTATTTTACTTCAATTGTTCACATCGTATAAGCAGTGATTTGCTGGTGGAGATAACACACTATCAGTTGTTCTTTCCCTTGATCGCATCGTAAAGGGGTAGTTTTTAATGGAGATTGGTTGGTAGGCTAGCTGGCTGGTTGGTTGGTTGGTTGGTTATTTGGCTGGTTGGTTATTTGGCTGGTTGGTTGGTTAGTTAGTTGCTTGTTGGGTTGGTTAGTTAGTTGTATGTCTGGTTGGTTGGTAGGTTGGTTGGAAGGTTGCTTGATTGCTTAGTTGGTTGGTTTATTGGTTATTTGATTGTTTGTTGTTTGGTTGGTTGGTTTGTTGGTTAGTTGCTTGTGGGTTGGTTAGCTGCTTCTCTGGTTGGTTGGTAGGTTGGTTGGAAGGTTGTTTGATTGCTTAGTTGATTAGTTAATTGGTTATTTGATTGTTTGCTTCATTGTTGGTTGGTTGGTTGGTTGGTTGGTTGGTTGGTTGGTTGGTTGGCTGGTTGTCAAAGTTCATGCCATGTACTGTCAGTGCAAGTATAACACATCACGCGCTGTCAGTGTGTGCCTATCAGTTAAGGTGACTATCTACTGGACCTGACACGAGCGATGTGAGTACTATGACCCTGTCACACACCATAACTGCATTGGGCAAATGGCACTATAGTCTATCCAGAAATGAATGTCTTCATTCACGAGCAATTATTTTGAAAACTGTCTGTTGCATCGTATTGAAATTTTTCCTGCCGTTTTATATTTACCCCTACCCAAGGAATATTTCTTTGATAGGTCCAAAAGCAACTTAAATCATGGAAAGCGGCGACATTGTTGTTTTCGTGAAAAACTAGTGATTTCTCGCTAACAAACTTGTTTTACAGTAATTTTCCACCAGTTGGGATGGCGACACAAGGCGCTGCACGAAGCACTTGTCACGAGAAAATTAACTATTCAGCGCTAGTGTTTCCTTGAGAAGACGTAATACATTTAATAACACGGACTTCATCTCTGTCCCGTAAATTATATACCGCATATAAACAAACTTTGAAATCTGCTGTACAATCTCCAGAACAAAAATTGTTTTGTTGGGTGGACATAATGATAAGGTTATATGCCAAATCTCATCATTTTCCCTTAGTTGGTTACTGAGATATGGAATTTTATATTGGGGCAGACAAAAGTAAACAGACTATAGACCCTTAACCAGAGGTCCATGATATTGGTGATTCACGGAAGGACTGAGTCCCAACTATTAAGTTCGATGTATTCGCTTTCAGGTCGTCCTGTTAAGTCCTGTAAAGGTCGTGCATCTATCGGGGTGAGATTGGTATAAAGATTTTCTCCACTCCCAACACCGGAATATCGTCTCCACTGGAACTGTGTTACAGCGCTGTACTTCTCCTCTTCAGTTTCAGAAACCAAAGTGGTGCGCCATATGCGACTTTTCATTTCCAGATAGAGGGAGTCTACTTAGTGAAGTGGTAACGACGCCTGCCTCGAGCTCTGAAAAATGTGAGTTCGATTCCGGGCTACGACATTCGGTTCAAGAGTGCAGTTTTCTCGGAGACCCCTGGGGGTCGTCGCTGGAGCTACGGAATTCGTGCTTTTTGCGAAGCTTTCGGTAAGCCGAAAGAGACCCAGCATTATGGGATAAAACCCGTGCAATGAAGTCGATCCGCTTGCCTTTTAAATCGTTTAATTTGCAGATAGACTTATGAGAGGGTTGCGGGGTCGTGGTTCAGTACAGCATATGCAGACTGATGGAATTAGGCCGAGGCTGATCATGTCTCCTCTACAAGTGCTACAGACCCTAATCCGATGCCCAAAGGGAAGCTGGCATAGATAAAACACTGTAACATGTCTATTTCCTCTTCTCACAGGGTATCAACGGCATATCCTGGGGCACTAGGCAAAACGTCAGCTTCAAACAGGACGCGTGTGTTGTTGTATTCAGCAAACGAATCAAAGAGCAGATGTCGGTGCAGGCAGACAGTCTACTGGCACATGCCACAGACGGAATCAAATTCCCCATCAAGCAAACGTTTGTGATCGATTCACAAGATGCGCTGAAGGAGTGTCCTCGAGCCAAAGTATACCTGGTGTTTGTTGATTGTCAGAGTTTGAACAATGACGCTGCTGTGAAGAAGGGTGTTGTTGACGATGATGCTGGTAGCGGTGCTGGTGGTGGTGGAGGAAGTGGTGGTGGTGATGCTGGCGGTGGTGATGCAGGATCACGACAGGAGCAAGAACAGGATTTCGATTTCCAGATGATGTCACTAAGGCTTCTCCATTTATCTGGAGGTAAGCATAATATGGCGTCTATGGTTTAAGGATGGCAAATATGGTCGGTGACCGTGGTTTAAGGGTGGCAAATATGGTCGGTGACCGTGGTCTAAGGGTGGTAAATATGGTCAGTGACTGTTGTTTAAGGGTGGTAAATATGGTCGGTGATCGTGGTCTAAGGGTGGTAAATATGGTCAGTGACCGTGGTCTAAGGGTGGTAAATATGGTCAGTGACCGTGGTTTAAGGGTGATAAATATGGTCGGTGATCGTGGTTTAAGAGTGGTAAATATGGTCAGTGATCGTGGTTTAAGGGTGGTAAATATGGTCGGTGATCGTGGTCTAAGGGTGGTAAATATGGTCCGTGACCGTGGTTTAAGGGTGGTAAATATGGTCAGTGACCGTGGTTTAAGGGTGGCAAATATGGTCAGTGACCGTGGTTTAAGGGTGGCAAATATGGTCAGTGACCGTGGTTTAAGGGTGGCAAATATAGTTGGTGACTGTGGTTTAATGGTGGCAAATAAGGTCGGCGTCTGTGGTGTAATGGTGGCAAATATGGTCTGCGCCTGTGGTTTAAGGGTGGCAAATATGGTCGGCACCTGTGGTTTAAGGATGGCAAATATGGTCGGCGCCTGTGGTTTAAGGGTGTTGGCGACAGTTTCACAAATCCGACATATTGGGTTCAAAGTCAGCCACGGGCGAAGTGGGAGTAGACTGCTTTGCGTGGGTTTTCATCATGGTATGACCATTGGAATTTTAAAAAAGAAATGGCAAGCTATTGATTGTAGAAGTTCCTAGAAAAATCACAAGCAGTCTATAAATGCTAAGGATGTTTGCGACATCTTGTAAGGGACACGTGACTAATATTGTTAAGCATAATATGAAAGCGAGTCATTACATCAAGTAACAAGACGTGCTAATATTTATCCATCTGTTCACGCATAAGTCTACGGATAGCCAGTATGTTATTCAGGGTGTATATTTAATAACTGTGAAGATTGGCAGTACACCATACAGAAGGCAAACATGGTCATCAGCGCCACGCGGCATATTGACAGCATACGATACAGAAGGCTGTGGACAGATAAGATCACCAACGCCACACGGCATGGATTATAAGAAAAAGAAGAAGAAGAAGAAGAAGAAGAAGAAGAAGAAGAAGAAGAAGAAGAAGAAGAAGAAGAAGAAGAAGAAGAAGAAGAAGAAGAAGAAGAAGAAGAAGAAGAAGAAGAAGAAGAAGAAGAAGAAGAAGAAGAAGAGAACAAGCAGAACTTTCCAGCAAGAACTCTATATTGAAGAAGATTAGTTATTAAGACAAATAAACTGAGGAAGTTTAATATGTTGACTATCTAAAGAAACATGAAAGTCGGAGAAGATCATTACAGAGAAGAGGAAAACTCCGTCGTAGCTGAGTTCAAGGTGTGACAGATCATTTACATACGACAACAATAAAGCCGGACATTTGGCTTACAACAGAATGCCATTCTAAAAGACTGGTATAGGGGATAGTTCTACACAGAACATGTCATCGATGATGATGATGTGATGATGATGTGATGCAGCGTCAGTGGTCTTGGAGTCTTGGTTACTCTATAAGTAATATTCTCTTAAACTGCAACACTGTATGAAAACAAACAAATAGAAATACTACATCACCAATTATACACTGATTATAGACTGGATTATGAAGACAACAAGCACTGCCATAAACTAGATAAAATGGATTCCCTTAGACAAAGCAAATCGATGATCAGGATTCTGCTGACGGCACTGTCCGTCTGTCTCGCACACGAAATCAGATGCCGGATAAACTAACAACACTAGATGGGAAGATTAAAACTACACAGAGGAAAGATATAGGTAATGAGAATAAATCAAGCAGATGGTAACCTAATATCCCTTGGGGAAAGTGTACTTCAAGATACAGATTCATACACGCACTAAGGTAGTAATGAAGATAAAGGGAGTAGAACATATAAAGAGAATAAAAAATACAGGTTTGGTTAGCTTTTATAACGCTAGGAAAATTGTTGAAGTCAAAAGACATTAAGCTTAGCACAAAACATAGAATATTAAATTCTAACATTAACTCAATACTGCTGAATGATTCAGAAACATGGAGAACAACGAAAACGATTACACATAAACTACGACCACTCACTGGTTTCTGTGTAAAATAGAAGGAATAATAAAGTGGTATAAATAACAAAATCACCAAATTGGAGCTCGAGGAGAGAACTAGACAAATACCAATGATTCAAGAGGTGAAGAAAAGACACTTGTGCTGGATAGGCATGCACTGAGAAAACCCGAGAATAGTATAACTAGAACAGCATTAGTCTGGAAACTATAGTAGGAAAAGAAAGAGGAATAGCCAACAACTCACGGAGAAGACAAGTATAAATAGAAATGAACAATATGGGAAGGACACGACTGAGCTGTATGGGATAGCTACAGATAGAGGGCTTGAAGTGAACTGGTTGAGGGTCAATACCCCTTTAGGGGATAGAGAGGAGCAGTGAGAGGAAAGGGGGGAGAAGAAAAAGAAGAAGAAGACACCAACTGTACGAAATCCTCTTACGTTATATGAGAGTTCATTAACATATTTCATATATCTCACTTTGATAATCTAATCTAACTTTTCCTTTCTCTCCAGCTCACGTGATCCTGGTGTTGATAAACGAATTTGGTTCTAAACAGCTTGCTGATCAGGCCCTATATAACTCCAGCGTACCTCTCTTCCAGTCCTACGATGTTCTTCAAGAACTGTCATCCACTGGACGTGTACTCAGCATATGGAAGGACTTTTCTCCACACCAGCTCAGCTACGTCAAGAAGATCGCCAGGGCTGGCTTTAATCTTAAGGGGAAGTGAACCGCTCGATAATCAAACTATTTACTGTTGGGATAATTATACGCTGCAATGTTTTCATATCATTGTGATTAAATAATGTCTTTCGTTACCAGCTATTTGTGTTGATTTTACCATAAACTCATGAAAGTATAAGTGGAAGATACGTGCGTGTGGGCAACCTGGTCAAACTCTGGCTTAAAAGTGTTCAAAATTGTACCGGGGCTTTTATCCCATACTAGCTGACCCGGCCCGGCTTCGCCCAGGCCCTGGAGGGGATCTATCTATCTATCAGTCTGTCTGTCTGCTTGTTTGTCTGTCTGTCTGTCTGTCTGGCTGACCCGGCCCGGCTTCACCCAGTCCCTGGTGGGGAGCATCTCATTTAATTCATATAAGTAGTCATATAAGCTCTCCCGTTCCCGACTATCTGTCTGTCTGTCTATCTGTCTGTCTGACCCGGTCCGGCTTCACCCAGTCCCTGGTGGGGAGCATCTCATTTAATTCATATACGTAGTCATATAAGCTCTCCCGTTCCCGACTATCTGTTTGTCTGTCTATCTGTCTGTCTGTCTGTCCCGGCCCGGCTTCACCCAGTCCCTGGTGGGGAGCATCTCATTTAATTCATATACGTAGTCATATAAGCTCTCCCGTTCCCGACTGTCTGTCTGTCTATCTGTCTGTCTGTCTGACCCGGCCCGGCTTCACCCAGTCCCTGGTGGGGAGCATGTCATTTAATTCATATAAGTAGTCAAATAAGCTTCCGTTCCCGACTATCTGTCTGTCTGTCTATCTATCTGACCCGGCGTGGTTTCGCCCAGCTCCTGGCGCACAGTAACTTAAAAGAATGTCCTTCCACACACCATTCATTATTTTTAATGAAAACTGTTTTTAATCACCGACATGACAGTTGATAAGTTCTTTAAGCAGAAAAAGATGGGTTACAATGTTATGCATTATGCATTATTTTTATGAAAACTTTGAAAATGCCTTAAAGATTATATCATTATTTATTATAACTCATATGCCTGAAAATAACTATAGACAAAGAGTTTAACAATAGTGCAAGTAAGTCCAACAATATGACTATAAAGTATATAGTAATGTTATTAAAAGTTATGCCCCTTGAAATAACTTTTCTAGAGTGAAGTCCCCCTGCTATATAGAAATTATATAATGAAAAATGAAAAAGTAAATGTTATTAAATAAGTAGAAGATTTTACACTAAGAAACTATTATAGTCGGTTGCACAGGAATGAAAGGAAGACGTGTAGAAAATTTAATCTCAATCGGATGTACCGTTATCGAACGCATCCAATACATAGCTGACCACAAACACACAAAACCACAAAACCACATACACTCTGTTTTATAGATATAGATTAATATGGCTCTGTCTCTTTTAGCAGCGCGGCCTGCCGAAAGCGTCGCACAAAGCACGAACTCCGTAGCTTTAGCGACGGAGTCCCCAGGATTTTCTGAGAAAATTGCTGTGGTTGATTGGTTGGTTTTGGACGAGTGGTTGGCGGATTGATTGGTTGGTTGGTTGATTTTGGGCAAGTGGTTGCTCGATTGGTTGGTTGGTTTTGGGCGAGTGGTTGGTTGTTGGTTGGTTGGTTTTGGGCGAGTGGTTGGTTGACTGGTTGGTTTTGGGCGAGTGGTTACTTAGTTCGTTGGTTGGTTGGTTGGCGGAGAATAGATTGGTAGTTTGTGGGCAGGTGGGTGGTTGATTGTTGATTGGTGGAAGGATGAGTGGAAAGGTGTGCCTGCTTGGTTGGTTGGTTGATGGGAGGGTTGGCTGGCTGATGAATCATCCAAAAAACTAAATATTAACTCTGTAGACACCGATGGGTGGGCGTTCACATCGACTGAGTCCTGCACATGTCCTCAGTTTCCTGCAGAGACATTTCTCCTAAACCTGTAATTAAACTACCATCTCCATGAGGATTGTGTTACAGAACACTCTCTTCCCTCTCCAGTTCAGATACCAGGCCTGTATGCAAGATTTGTGCTGACAGTTTACATCTGCTTAGAGGCATATCAGGCTATAAGAACATCTGGATTCAGCCCTCTACACATGGTCTGGGTGCCTAGGTTGGTCATCTTTCCTCTACCAGTTTTGTGCATTTCCTTGTCAACAGGCCCCAACCCCATCCAGTGAAATATATCAGCAAGAAATTGTGCAACATTTAAATATGGCGTCTGTGTTTTATCCAATCCAATATCCAGAGGAATAGTGAAAACTATAAATACATTGTGAAATGCTTTCTCTCGCGTTATATTTACAGTACAGTCAGCTGTAGACTCATGGTAGTTCATAATTCTTAAAGTTATGTTCATCCTCGTACCTTGGACATGCTGGTGTCGTGGGCAATGAAAGAGCAGATAGTCTGGCTGGTACCACCCTATATCAGAGGTTAGGAAACAGATTGTGCCGACTTTATGAATGCCTTCAGAGAGTGAAAACTGTCATTTACTGCCAACATAGTACCTTGCGGTGTATGGCAGAGGGGTCTTTGAGCCTGAGGAATTAAAGGCCGCCTGGCTAGTGCAGTCGCCGCGAACTGTGCAGGTTAGAATTTTCTTTTTGCCCCCGACAGAAAAAAATCCCACACCTTACCGAGGGATCGAACCCGGGTCTCCCGAATGAGAGTCCGGCGTTCTAGCCACTCGGCCAGCCGCTCCTCAGAGAGTAGAACCAGAACCAAAATGAGAACGTTGAATGAATCAACATCAGTAGTTTAGAAATGAAGATAGGGTGATTAGAAGAGAGTATCCATAAAATGCGCTGGATGACTCATCAGTTAACATAGTAACTTGTAGGGAATGCGCCTCTTGGTTGTAGATTACCTATGGACAAGGGAGAGGTGGTCGGGCGCCTGTGGGATCAGGTGGAGAATGCGGGGGAACAGGCTGAGAACTTGTATGTGGAGAGAATGATATGGCAGGGGATCAGCAGGTGTTCTGAACGAATCTCAAAACTGAGAGGGAAGACCAGGAGAACTTTCAGTCCGATGGCAGTTGGAACGATTAGTAGTATGACTCTTCGCTGGCTGTTGAGCGAGGGGACGGAACGCTTGTGGGAATGTCGAGAGTGCAGTGATGTCGGTTCTTAGCTCATCATCATTATCAACATGGCAAGGGCACAATTAGTCGCTGTCATCATCATCCAGAGGCCTGTCCTGTGCAGATATTTGCCCCAATAACAATCTTCCCAAATGTCTCTCTGCAGTGAGCTAGCTGTTCTTCATGTGTTGCTGTCTTGTGTACATTACCTATCGTAATATAAAGCTACCTATCTTGTGGTCTTTCTTTTCTGATTTTTGCATGTAGGCTAGCTTTCCCTATTACCAGTGTCCCTCGCCATCAGGCGAACCCACTCCGACTTCAGGAGTACTTGTAATTAATATCCCTAAGTTAAGGATGAGAAGTCAACATTTTAGTCTAACTGACTGGTGTAGGGTTGAACCTGGGCATGAGCACAACAGATGTTTAAGAACTTGTGCTCTTATCCATTCAACCATTCCACTTCACGCAAGTTTTAATTGTTTTAGGTTTTGTAGAGCCATTTCTGTCATCACATTTCCATTGTCCGCAAACAGAGAACCTAGGTTTTCAAAACTATTCACTCGATATAATTCATCTCCATTAATAAATATATATGTTGCCATAACTTTTTGTTTTGGTTGTAATCATTTTTGTTTTTGCTGCACTGCAATATAAATTTTGTTGTCCTCTTTGTTCGTGCACTACCTTCATTATTTTCTCAATTTCCTTATGTTTTGATAGTAATACTGTGTGATCAGCATATTGCAATTCTGGTATTTCTGATCCCTGATTACAAAGGCACCTTTGCTATGCGCTGATGTATTTATTATTTATTATGTATATTATAAATAAATTGCCTGAAAGAGGCTAATGAAACTAGAACATTATATGCAACAATAAGAAAGAGATAAACAGCTTTCTTTGGTCATGTGATGAGAAGAGAGGCATTGGAGAACATCGTGACAACTGGAAAGATCGAGGGGGAAGAGAGGCAGAGGCAGACTGAGAGAAATTATGCTGGATGGAATGAGTTAGTGTCATGGAGGAATATCATCAGCAGAGTTGATCCAGAACACCTAAGACCGAGCAAGACCTGTGGAGAGTCATGAACACCTATGCCAGCTGACATGGCACTTGAAGATGATGATGATTATAAATCACATTTACACAAAATTAACATCTGCGAGATTAGATGCTTGAGGAGAGCTGCCAACTTAACTATCCGAGGCTGAATAAAAAATGATGTTATCAGACAGACAGTGGGATCAACACCTTGGGCCACATATATTGAAAGACAGAAGATGACGTGGTTTGACCATCTGGTTAGAATGCAGCACCATCAACTACCAGCACTGGCCCTACATCAAAGAACATCTGATGCGAGGGCAAGAGGATGCCCGAGAAAAAAATGGATTGACGTCATCAAAGACATTGTACAGTCACACGGAATGACACTATCCAGTGCAACCCATTGGGTGCTGGAGCGTCAACTATTCCTCCCTATGACACTTGATAGCAAAAGTGGAAGATGATGATGATGATTTATATTATAACATTCAGTGTTAAATTATATACAAAGTTAATGCCTAACAATATAAAATATATGATAATCAGTATAAACATTCACAACTATATGACATACAGCACTATCATTCAACATTCTTTATAAATTAATATATGTTGAGAATGATACGTCCAGAGCACTAGCGCAGATGTATGTATACCAGAATCATTATTAGTTATATATATTCTTTATGTGGGTAGGGTTTCTCATTTTGAAATGTAGTCTGGGCAGCAGCCTGTTTGACCTACTATATTTTAATTTCATCGCTCAGCCATTTTTAAATGTGTGAAACAGTGTCCTACTTTAGCCCTTACTCGTGAAGGCTAGGTGTCTAATTAACTACCCCAGGATCAGGGGGTGTTTATAGTCATGTCCTCTTTCTCAGTTTATATAAATTCACACATCAAGACTGTGAATCAAACCCATCATAACCATCAGGTTACAGATGTAAGTCTTTCACAACACAACTTGAGTTACAATGTCACTCAGAATATATGCTGTGAACAATGTCTATACCAGGCTGATGCCTTCACTAGTTACTCCCTGTCTAAGACAGACAGACATAGTCAGGGTCCTGTGGGATCATGTGACTAGTGCAATAAGCAGATAAATCCTCATGGCCTGGAGATAATGGTGCGGCAAGGAGTGACCAAGGGTTCTGGTCGAAACTCAGCGCTTGGAGGAAAAACTAGACGGATATATAACCAGACTGCATCTTGTACCATTAGCAGTGGGTCTCTTCGCTGGCTGTTGGGGATGGAGATAGAGTGCATATGGGAATTCCCTGAGTGTTTTAATGTTGATTCTTGACTCAACTCATCTCCCTGTGTGACCAGAACTCTTTAATTTTCTTGAGAAATAATTGTTGTTTATGATGTTGCCAACAGCTTAATGATGAATGAATTCACTGGAAGACAGTCATATATGTATAGAGGACATTTAGTCATTCTTCTTCTTCTTTTTAAGCTCTTTATCTCCAATTGGAATATAAGCCCTCAACTAACTCATGCCCAGCCGTCCTCTTTTGCTATTTTCTGCAACTCTCTCCATATCCTCTTCAAAGTTTTCATCTTGTCTCTAGTTGTCTTGTCTGTGTGATTTTAGGTATCCCTCTACTACTCTAAAACTTTGTAGACTTGATCATGACTGGCTAAAGCAGTGTTTCCCAACGTGGGGCCCACGCCCCACAGGGGGGCAATTCGATTGTTAAGGGGGACAATTCGAAAATGGAAGAAATCGGCTGGATATAACAAAACGGGCAGACTTGAGACGGAAGTTAACTAAATTGGAACCTGACATAAAATCTCTTTGCAGCAAGCATCAAGCGCAAGGATCTCACTAAATTTAAATAATAAATAGTTACTAATAATTAAAATAATATAGAAAAATCTTTCATTAAAATTATGTTGTACTTGAATTTCAGTTCTCCATTATATGTTTTGAAAATTTACTTACTGTGTTTGCTCAATAATTTCCTATTGATTTCTTCCTAAAACCTATCATTCAAGTTTCTTTAGTGAACATTTCAATTTTTGAATATTAAAAATAATGTATATGTAATGTGTGGGGGTGGCCCTTATATATATATATATGTAGATCATACAAAATTTAGAAAGGCTTAGGTGGGGCATAGATCAAGAAAGGTTGGGAAACACTGGGCTAAAGTCTTCAACAGGATGAGGTAGCCAGTCTCACGCCAACCCTCCTTAGTGACCCCATAGGACATGTTTGGTAGATTACAGTGTTATTATTCTTTGCTTCCCTTATAAACCCCAGTTGTGCTTCCTCTAGACTAGTGGTTCTCAACCTTTTTTTGGCCCATGCCCCCCTTCACAATATGTTGAGAATGCCATTCCTCCCCTTTCGTATTTCCTCCCTATAAATTCCCCCTCCCCCACCCTGCCCCTACATATTATACGTAAAAATGGAAGCTAACTTTAATACTAGAACAAGTTTAGACGTCTACATAAAACGTGATTTGTGGGTCTACTTACATTATAAGACGAATATCAGAAGGGCGAGGAGTACAGAACCATAAAGTATGGAGGGAAAAACAATATCAAGTAATCGGTTCTTGTATTACTGGAAACCCTAAAATTCCCCCCAAGGGGGGAATTCCCCACCGGTTGAGAACCATTGCTCTAGACAGACTCTATCTACCCTTTGGTAGGTTTTTTTCCTTAGCAATTTTACCAAGGCAGTGACATTACAGCCTACTCTTTGCCATTTCCAAGTGCCATGGGATGTTTAACATGCACAACTTACACATAGAAGTTCTTGTTTTTCATTCTTATCAAGAAAGACTAGGTATCCAATCTCACTGCCCAAGAAATTAGGGAATATCCAATATTAGACACCAGTATTGCTGGGGGAAATTCCAAGCTGGGAATATCTGATATTATTAGATACCAATAGTTCAGGGGGAAATTCCTAGCTGGGAATATCCTGTATCATTAGATACCAGTAGTTCTGGGGGAAATTCCCAGCTGGGAATATCCAATATCGTTAGATACCAGTAGTTCTGGGGGAAATTCCCAGCCGGGAATCAAACCCGGTACCTTGTGAGCCTGAGACAGACACCATAGCCTCTCTCTCCCCCCTTTTCTTTAATTCAGTCTTTCTTACTCTTTACTTGGTCTTGTTTTTATTTATAAACACATTGTCTTCAGTTACCGAAATGAAGCCAGTGAGATGTCAGTGAGGATTGAGCCCAAGACATTTGTGACACCAGGCAAATGTTTGACCACTCTACCATGACGGTCACTCCTTCCTCTCTCCCCAGACAAGTGAAACTATGGATATCTGTGATGCACAAACTTAGAATCATAAAAATATCTCTCAGGAAAATAACAAAACAATTATCACTCCCAGAGAGTTAAAAAGGGGATATACTTTATTTTTATAAAAATAACATACAAAACAAATACAAAAACACTGCTCTACATAAAGATCAGTGTCTAAAAAAAAAGAATAACAAATCATTCCATAAAATAGATCAAACAGATATGACTTCCTCTAGCAAATATATGTCTGGTACTTCTGAAATCTTAGTTCCATTTTGTAAGAATGAGCAACGAAGCTATGCAAACTATGAGATTCTGATATCACTTTCATTATGGTGAAGAAAACTGCTATAAAACCGAGACCAAAACAAATGAACATAAAATGTGACTAAGGAGTTTGGACAAAACTGACCACAATTGCTTAACATACAAAAACCGTTGTTATTATTAGGCATTTGTCAATCATTCCACATTTGGATTATCTCCTTACATTTGTTTAAAGGTTGTTTACAGATCAAAGAATTGACTTCACTACAGCGGGTTTTATCCCATATGGCACATTCTTTTACCGCAGAGCATCCTGCCACAAGTATTGCACAGAGCATGAATTCTGTAGCACCAGCGACGAACGACTGTGAAGCGAGTGAGAGAGAGCGAAAGAGAGGTATCTGCACTCCGACGAAATTTCACTACTGAACCAAATGGAGTCCAGAAACAAACCCAGCCAGGTGCCACTTTACCACAGTTACCTCTCACCTTGCATTATCTTACGATGTAATATTTTCTTTGTTACACAAGAGTTTAAAAAAATCTCTCCTAGTTTTCTTTCTCATTAATTAATTAATTTTTTGCTTGAAGACTAGTTGAAACATTCAATTTTGTATGTCGATCTTCTTCAGACACATTTTATTCTGTCATCTCTTTTTGGGAAAACTTCTTCTTCTTATTTAAACCTATTAAAAACAAATAAGATCACTGTGCCAGGCTCATGATATCAAGCCCTAACAATGTACAAATGTAAAATTCTCGAGCTGAGGCACGCCCGAGTTCCTCACTCAAAGATGTAGTCTGTCTGACAATGGTCCCTTTAACAAATTCCTTTGTTCTGAAACGTTTAAAACAAATCAACAAAACATTTCTTGTCCTATTCCCAACACACATCATCCTTTCGGAGCGTCTTCTGTAGTTTTTTCATGTCCCTAAGCATGAACAACGCAGGGTTACCCAGTGCGGAGTGCCCAATTGGCTTGTTACAACTATGAAGCTTCAGTTTGGTTCTGTTGCTGCTACTGTGAATATGGTGCTGGTTGGGTTTTACAGGTGCTGATTGAGGTCGTTTTGATTTTTCGCTCCTTTTGACTGGCTGTGATGGAATCTTTTTTATTTCATCCACCTGTAAGTATTGCAAAAGCCAACTATATTAAAACAGAATGAAAGTGAAATTTGACAGAGAAGCTTGTCAAATGAAAGACACATAACATTTAAATTGGTTTTTTAACAATCAAAAAAGCAACATTTATTGGCAAATTTGGAGCCATGTTAGCTTAGAGGCTAATATATCATTAGGGACGTTCATTTGAAACCCATTCCAATGGCTTTATTATAAAAGCATGAAAGAAACATTAACAGGTGTAGTAGAATTAAATATAGCATTCATTTTGAATGAATTATGCACCATGGGTTGGTCAGAAGAAGTCGCCATTGGCATTCAGGCAAGCATCCCATTGCTAAGGTAGGCGGCGAATGCCGCCCGCAAAAAAGGAATGTGGTTGCTCACTAAACCAAGTGTTTACCCCGTACATTACGTCTGCATCTGTGTGAAATCGTTGCCCCTGTAGAGCTTTTTTAAGAGGTCCGAACAAATGAAAATCACATGGTGACAAATCAGGAATATAGGCTGGATGTTGCAGAATTCCTCACTTCTTCCTTGCTAATGCTTCCTGTGCAATCTTTGCAACATGCGGACGAGCATTAACGTGCAACAAAATCACACCGCGAGAAAGCATGCCGGGTCGTTTATTCTTGATGGCTTTTTGCAGCTTGTCTAGTGTTTGCAAGTAGTGGGTAGAGTTGATGTTGACACCAGGTTCTTTTAAAGTCTGCCAACAAGAGCCCTTCATGGTCAAAAAATTCGCTCAGCATAACCTTACCAGCAGAAACCTGTAACTTGAATTTTTGGGCTTTTTGTGATCCAGCATGCTTCCATTGCATGCTCTCTCTTTTGCTGCTCGGCTCAAAGTGGTGACACCATGATTCATCGCCTGCCACTATGCGGAAAAGAAATGCATCACCCTCCACTCTGTAGCGCAGTAAGTGGTTCAAACACCATCCCATGCGTTCCTCTTTTTAGTGGTCGGTCAACATCCATGGTACCCACAGTGAACACACCTTCCAGTGTTGCAGTTTCTTACGAACGACCTTTTGAATTGTCTCAATTGACACATCAAATTCTTTCGCTAGCGAACGTATGCTTCAACAACAGTTCATCTGTACGGCTGCATCAATTTTGGCAATGGTTTTTTCTGTTGCAACAATATGCGCTTGACCCGGCCGTCGAAGATCTGTCGTGAACTGAGACCCTTTCCGAAACATTCGTGCCCAGTCTGTGACTGTTGTCTTCGACACACATTTGTTACCGTACGCTGCCTGCATTCTTCGATGCATGAAACTGGTCGACATCCTTCAAATAAAAGAAACTGAATCACCGCTCTTTGAGCTTCTTTGGACGGAATCATGGGATGATAAGCACATGCTCTTTTATTCATTGGTCAGTACTTATAACATGACTACGACATGATCATGTTCAACGTATGCAATTACGCGCGGTGCGGCACGAACGGATTTCAAATTAACGCCCCTTACAGATTAAGTTCAGTTCAATTTGGATTATCATTATTGCATTACGAGCACATCCAGGGGTGCTAAAACCTCAGTCTTGAGTATGATGAGTTCAAGAATCAATAGTATTGCATTTGAGACATACCTACAGATGCTCCATATTCTTCAGTAGCCAACGAAGAGTCCCCCATGCTGTCGGTAAAAGTGGCAGCCTGATTAAATGTCTGACTGCATTTTTCTCTGTGCTTTTCAGGCCCTTGCTTCATCATCATCATGTGCCATGCCAATAAGCATGGGTAGTCATGTTTCGCCATCTGACATGATCACCAGAGTCGTGGATCAGCTGTGTGTTCATGTCTCGACCATACCACGTGGCCAATACATCCAAGTATTTACTTTTTCGCCTTCCCCGTGTTCTCTTTCCCTCGATCTTGCCAGTTGTCACCAAGTTCTCCAATTTATTTTTATCACAACGTGACCAAAAACATGTGACTGTCTACATCTAATGTCTCTAATCAGTTTATGATTTTCATTTGTTTGTTGTAGGACTTGGTCATTAGTTTTTCTTCTGTCCATGGTATTCTTTACACTTTCCTCAGAAATTACATCTCCATAACCATCAGATGTTTTTCAGCCTGTTTGTTCACTGTCCATGCTTCACATCCATACAAAAGCACAGGTTCTATGTAGCACCTCAACACTCATTTTCTCATTGCAAATGACATCTTTTTATTGGTCAGTATGTTTTCCGTCTTGCAAACGACTACCATCACCATGGCGATTCTTGTTCTAATCTCTTCAAGGGATCTCCAATCAGTTGTTATGACTGTTCCGAGATAACTGTACCGATTCACTTGTTTAAGAATATTCCCAATTACGTGTATATTGTATTGTGGTATTTCCTTCTTCTTAGTGACGACCATAATCTGTGTCTTCTTACAATTTAATTCTAACCCTAGTTGTTCACTTTGTGCAATAACAGCATCTAATAAATGTTGCAGATCCTGCTCACTGTCCGCAATCAATACTGTATCATCTGCATATCTAACCCTTGCTTACACCCCCCCCCCCCCCCCCCAAACCAGCCTCTCCAGATGTGGTCCTTTGTTTTGCTGTACTTTCCAGCCGGATCTGTGGCGAAGGGATTGCAGACGCAATTTGCAATCATGCGATCGAAACATAGCTGTTGGCGATTTGGAAGCTCACCACCTTGCATTGGTTTTCATACAACAGTATGAGTCCTGATCATTCAGAAAGCAAAGGAAAACTACTGAATGTAAACTTGCCAAGAAATCACAGTATAATGTAAAATAATGGGGTTGACTGTGATGTCCTGTAATAGATATGCAACTATCTTAACTTTTCCAGTTCCAGCATTCAAACCACAGCTGCTGGTGATTTGGAAGCAGGCCGCCTTGTGTTGGTTTTCATACAATGGTATGAGTACTTGTTGTTCAGAAAGCAATGGTAAACTCATTCATTCATTCGGTAGCAATGACCTCGCTCCCATAACAACCTTCCGGAAAACCTCATAAGCGAGATGTCCAGCATCCGATACACCCATCTGGAGATCATCCTCCACATCCCGCACCCATCTTCTCTTTGGCCTTCCTCTTCCTGGGCATATACCCCTCCATTATTGTTCTCTCCAAACTTTCATGACGTTTCAAGTGACCAAAATATTTCAATTTCTTGTTTTTATTTTATCATCGTTAATAGCCAACCTTCTTCAGTATTCAGCTCTTGAAGTATGGATGCATTTGTTCTTTTCTTCATCCAAGATATTCTTAGAACTCATCTATAACATTTATATTCAAATGCATTTATGCACTGTTCAGCTTGTTTAGTAAGTGTCCAGATCTCACAGGCGTATGTTGCAATGGGAAAGATGCATGCTCTTAAAAATCTAATTTTTGTAGTTCTTCTTCTTCTTCTTCTCCTGCGTTCATCCGGATTTTTTTTTCGGATGTGACTGCGTTGTGTCTGTTTACAGCAGAGCTGCGTTCTTGCGCCGTTAGGCCGACACATCTGACTTCTGCGGGCATTTGTTGACCGGGTTAACCTTCCCGGGGGTTTCTTAGGACGTTTGAATATCACTGTTGTGGTGTTATCCCCCATCCTAGCTGGCCCATATAGAACAGCCAAAGACATCCTGGTCAACCCTCAAGGGAAGGCAGGGGCAGACCATGGGCATTCCCCGCCATCCAAGGAGGCTTCCATACTTGCAGAGCCATCACACAGCGCTCTGGTACTGGGCTCACCCAAGGAATCGTCACGTCCTGCACATGGCTGCTTAGCCTCACTTCCGTATATTGGGCCTTCCGTTCACCATAGGCTGTTCCTCCGGAAACCAGAAGAATGCAGTCTGCAGATGACATCCACACAGTGAGCTTTCGAATAAGACTTTCCACCTAATGGATTTGCTATCCAAGCAATATTCCATTTCGTGCCACTAGGACACTTTTTCCACCTTTTATGAAGCCCACACAGTGAGCTTTCGATTCGGACTTTTCACATAATGGATTTGCTATCCAAGCAATATTCCATTTCGTGCCACTAGGACACTTTTTCCACCTTTTATGAAGCCCACACAGTGAGCTTTCGATTCAGGACTTTTCACGTAATGGATTTGCTATCCAAGCAATATTCCATTTCATGCCTCTGGGACACTTTTGTAACCGACATACCTGTGGTATGAAGTGTGGCAGTCTAAATACATCTTCATGCACCTTTAGATGTCAACCTGAATGTAGTTAAAGTAAGCTGTAGTCAACTTGAGCTTGTTGATATCTCCATAGAGCTTGTCCTCAAATGAAGCAGGCGTGGGCCAAAATATCTTTCTCTGTTCTGCATATATTGGGCACTCCTGCAGCAAATGTTTAGCTGTCATTTTACCAGTTCCACAATTACATTCATCGGTATCTCCTATCTTCAGTTTATTGAACAAGTGGTGTTTCAGCCTGTTATGTCCTGTGCGGAGTCTGAAGATTGCTACTTGTTCTCTTCGGTCGAGTTTGTAATATGCATCATCCTTCTGGTGGCCTGGATGCTCTGATTCCCATTTGGTTCTATAAGTGCTTTTTATAAACCTTTTTGCCTCATTATAGGTTATGTCTATGTCAGGCTGTGGTAATCGTCCACCCTCTTTTGCTAGTCTGTCAGCCTCTTCATTTCCAGGTATACTGCAATGTGATGGGATCCACTGTATTACAACTTTTTTGGATTTCTGGCATAGACCATGGAGTGCTGCTCTTAGGTCAGCTAGTTCTGTGCTGTTTTTGCTCTTCAGTATTGAGACAGCTGACTTTGCATCTGTGAAGATAGCTATTTGCTTCTCTTTATTTTCCTCCATCAAGAGCATTTCTGCTGCAGTTTTCAAAGCCTCTACCTCCGCTTTGAAGTTACTTGAAAATTTTCCAGTTGCCACTGACTGTGTTTTTATCACTCCCTTTTTTAAATTAAGGAGAATTCCTCCTCCTCCATTTTTAATTGAATCTTTGGCTGATCCATCTGTATATGCATGGGTCCAATTGCTGCTTGGGTAATGTTCTTTTATGTAGTTGAGGGTTATTTTTCTTCTTTCAGTTTCATTCTGAGTGTTCTTTTTCTCAATACCAGGAATGTTTTCTATCATCTCAGGCAGTTGCTGCTGTCTCCAAGCTGGGAAGTTGTGTGCATTGTAAATGGGCTTGACTGTTGATATGTTAAGTATGGGATCTGCCCTAATCTTTCGTTTTGCAGTTTCTACAAAGTTGCTACGCTTCAGTCTTCCTTTTCCAAAACCATTAAACCTGTTATACATAGGGTGGTCTGTCAATCTTCTAAATTTTTCTGCTTGTTGCTGGGCTCTGCTATCTCTTCTGTCCTGCATTGGTTGTAAACAAGTGATCTTTTCTAGTTCATTAATAGGCGTTGTCTTCAGGCTTCCAGTTATGATTCGCATTCCTTGATTTTGGACTCTACTTATTTTGTTAAAGTTTGACTTAGCTGCTGTTGCCCAAGCTGCAATGCCATATTCCAGTACTGGCCTCACCCGTCCAGTATATAACTTCTTGAGAACTTTCTCATCTGCTCCCCACGTTGTACCAGCAAGCTTTTTCATGATTGCCATTCTCTGCCTTGCTCTTGTTCGATTTTTCTCAACCTGTGTCTTCCATGTCAGGCGACGATCAAAGGTGACTCCTAGATAGTTTGGATTTTCTTCATGGCGCAATATTTTTCCATTCAATACCAGCTTAGGTTGCTGAGTTTTATTTGAGAGGGAGAACACTGTGCATGTTGTTTTCTCCTCACTTATCTTCACTAGCCATGATTTTGACCAGTCCTTTAGCGCTAATAAGGCTTGCTGTATTCTGCTGTTAGCTGTACTAATATATTCTTCAGATGTCCATATGGCTAGGTCATCTGCAAAGGAGGATGTGTGTACTCTGGCTGGAAAATTTTCTGTGATGTCATTTATATATGCTAGGAATAATGTTGGTGAAAGAACTCCTCCTTGGGGGACACCTTGCTCCAACAGCATCATTTTGCTTGTTTGTCCTTGTACTTTTGTCCTGGCAGTTCTGTTCTCAAGGTAGTGGCTGATCCATTTATACATTTTTCCACAAACATGCATTTTTTGCAGTTTTACTTTCAGTCCTTCCTTCCATACTTTATCAAATGCTTTTTCTAAATCTATCCAGACTGCTAGTGTGTGCTTTTTCTCTTGGAAGGCATCCTCTATTTCCTGAGCTATATAGGTTACTAGCTGACCCGGCCCGGCTTCGCCCAGTCCTTTTTGGGGAGCATCTCATTTAATTCATATAAGTAGTCATATAAGTTCCCGTTCCCGTTACCGACTGTCTGTCTGTCTGTCTGTCTGTCTGTCTGTCTGTCTGTCTGTCTGTCTGTCTGTCTGTCTGACCCGGCCCGTCTTCGCCCAGACCCTGATGGGGAGCATCTCATTTAATTCATATAAGTAGTCATATAAGTTCCCGTTCCGACTATCTATCTGTCTGTCTGTCTGACCCGGCCTGGCATCGCCCAACACCTGGTGGGGAGCATCTCATTTAATTCATATAAGTAGTCATATAAGTTCCCGTTCCCGACTGTCTGTCTGTCTGTCTGTCTGTCTGTCTGTCTGTCTGTCTGTCTGTCTATCTATCTATCTATCTATCTGTCTGTCTGTCTGACCCGGCCCAGCCCATGGTGGAGAGCATCTCATTTAAATTATATAAGTAGTCATATAAGATCCCGTTCCCGACTATCTGTCTGACTGTCTGTCTGTCTTGGGTAAATGTAGGAGGGAGGAGGAAGAGGGAGGTGGAGGAGGGAAGAGGAGGGAGGAGGAGGGAGGAGACAGGAGGAGTAGGGAGGAATAGGAGGGAGGAGGAGGGATTAAGAGGAGGGAGGAGTAGGGTGGAGGAGGAGGCGAGGAGGAGAGAGGAGGAGGAGGGAGAAGGAGGGAGGAGGAGAACGCAGGAGGAGAAGGGAGCAGGAGGATGAGAGGGAGGAGGAGGGAGAGGGAGGAGGAGGGAGGAGGAGGAGAGAGTAGGAGGAGGGACGAGGCGGAGGGAGAAGGAAGAGGGAGGAGGGAGAAGGAGGAGAAGGAGGGGGAGGAGGAGGAGGGAAGAGGAGGAGGGGAGGAGGAGAAGGGAGGAGAGGAATGTGAAGGGAGGAGGAGGGAGGAGGTAGAGGGAGGAGGAGGAGGAGGGAGGCGGAGAGAGGAGGAGGAGGGAGGAGGAGGAAGAGGGAGGAGGAGGAATGTGAAGGGAGGAGGAGGGAGGAGGTAGAGGGAGGAGGAGGAGGAGGTAGAGGGAGGAGGAGGAGGAGGAGGAGGAGGCGGAGAGGGAGGAGGAGGAAGGAGGATGGGGAGGAGGAGGGAGGAGGAAGAAGGAGGAGGAGGGAGGAGGAGTGATGAGGAGGAGGGAGGAGGAGGAGGAGAGAGGAGGAGGATGAGGAGGAAGAGGGAGGAGGAGGAATGTGAAGGGAGGAGGAGGGAGGAGGTAGAGGGAGGAGGAGGAGGGAGGAGTGAGGAGAAGGAGAGGAAGGAGGAGGGGGAGGAGGGAGGAAGAAGGAGGAGGAGGGAGAAGGAGGGATGAGGAGGAGGAGGAGGAGGAATGTGAAGGGAGGAGGAGGTAGAGGGAGGAGGAGGAGGGAGGAGGAGAAGGGAGGAGGAGGGATGAGGAGGAGGGAGGAGGAGGAAGAGGGAGGAGGAGGAATGTGAAGGGAGGAGGAGGGAGGAGGTAGAGGAGGAGGAGGAGGAGGAGGAGTGAGGAGGAGGAGAGGGAGGAGGAGGAGGAGGAGGAGGAGGAGGAGGGAGAAGGAGGGATGAGGAGGAGGAGGGAGGAGGAGGAAGAGGGAGGAGGAGGAATGTGAAGGGAGGAGGAGGGATAGGGAGGAGGGGGAGGGGAAGAGGAAGAGGGTAGGAGGAAGAGTGGAGAGGAGGAGGAGGAGGGAGGAAAAGGGAGGAGGGAGGAGGAGAGAGGAGGAGGAGGGAGGAGGAGGAAGAGGGTGGAGGAGGGAGGAGAAGGAAGGAGGAGGAAGAAGGAGGAGGAAGAGGAGGAGGAGGATGGAGGAGGGAGAGGGAGGAAGAGGGAGGAGGAGGAAGAGGAAGGAGGAGGAAGAGGGAGGAGGAGGAAGAGGGAGGAGGGAGAGGGAGGAGGGGAAGAGGAAGAGGGTAGGAGGAGGGGAGAGGAGGAGAAGAAGGGAGAAGGAGGGAGGAGGAGAAGGAGGAGGAGGGAGGAGGAGGGGAGAGGAGGAGGGAGGAGGCAGAGGGAGAAGAAGGAAGGAGGAGGAGGAAGGAGGGAGAGGAAAGAGGGAGAATGAGGAGGGGAGGAAGGAAAGGGAGGTGGAAGAGGAGGAGGAGGGAGGAGGAAAGAGGTAGGGGGAGGAGGAGGTAGAGGGAGGAGGAGGAGGAAGGAAAGGGAGGAGGAAGAGGAGGAGAAGGGAGGAGGAGGGTGGAGGGAGGAGGAGGAGGTAGAGGGAGGAGGTAGGAGGAGGAAGAGGGAAGAGGGAGAAGGAGGAGGGAGGAGGAGGAGTGAGGCAGGATGAGGAGGAGGGATGAGGAGGAGGGAAGATGAGGGAGGAGGGGGGAGGAGGCGGAGGGAGTAGGAGGGAGGAGGATGGAGGAGGAGGGGAGAGGAAGAGGGAGAAGGAAGAGGGAGAAGGAGGAGGGAGGAGGAGGAGAGGGATGAGAGGGAGGAGGAAGAGGAGGAGGGTGGAGGGAGGAGGTAGAGGGAGGAGAAGAGTGGAGGAGAGAGTTCGCCATTCCGAATTCATACTCGTCTAGTTCTTCCCTTCTACACGACTGTAGATAACTTCCTTACACATAAAAAGATGAATTGTTATTGATATTGCCGTGGCATGGAGGAATATCAGCAGCAGAATTGATCTAAAAAACCAAAGACTGAGATCTACGGAGAGCCATGAACGCCTACGCCAGCCGGCACGGCACTTGATGATGATGATTGCCGTGTGACGATTCTGTGTAGTCACGTCATTTTCTTCCCTTTCCCCTAGCGTTTTGGTTCGGGGATTCTTTCATCATCATCATCATATATTTACGTACGTATTTTGGGAGGGGGAGGAAGGAGGAGGAGGAAGAAGAAGAAAAAAACTATGACAGTTGACAGCTCTGGAATGAAAGGAAGGCGTGTAGAAAATTTCATCTCAATCGGATGGGCCGTTCGCGAACAAATAAAGGACATACATATTTACATACATACATATTTACAAACATACACTTTGTTTTATAGATATAGATTTGATCTTCAGTGGATCTGTACTTTCTTAATCCTGCTTGGTGTGGTGTTAAGAGTTTGTTTTCTTCCAGATGCCATGTTAGCCTGCCATTGATAATGCGTTCCATTAATTTTCCTACACAGCTAAGTAGACTGATAGGTCGATAGCCATTTGGTTCTTCCAGGTCTTTTCCTTTCTTTGAGACTGGTATTAGTATAGCTTCCTTCCATGCCTGTGGGACTATTCCTCTCTTCCAGCTGTTATTTAGGACTGCTAGTAGTTTCTTCTTTGCCTTGGTGCCTAGTCCTATTAGCATTTCATTTGTGATTCCATCCTTTCCTGGTGATTTCTTCTTTTTTAGGGTATTCATTGCCTGTTCCATTTCTTCCATTGTTAGATTTGCCATCATATATTCTGCTGCTGTCTCTGTATTTCTATGATGTATCTGTTTGTCTTTAATTGCTTTCTTCTGTTCGGTTGTAATATCAATGTGGTTTGCATTTGCATAGTGTTCCATTAGTGCATTTGCAGCCTTTTTTTCCTGTAAGCAGGGCATTTCCTTGTTTAATTGTTATTTGTTTGTTTCTAGGTCCTTCATTGTTCATGGCTTTCACTAGTTTCCATAGTTTGTTTCCATCCCTGTCAAAATTCAGGTTTTCTGTTTTTTCCCTCCAACAATCTCTTTTTGTTTGATTTACTGTTCTTTTATATTTTGCTGAGATGGCTTTGAGAGAGATGTTCGCTTCAATTGTTTGTTCTCTCTCTGCTGTCTTCCTGGCATCTTCAACTTTGTCCTCCAAACTTTGTAGTTCTTCAGTCCAGTATGGTTTGTAATTTTTCCTCGCTCCTCTTGGAATGGACTCAGTGGCTGCCTGTATTATCGCTCTGTTTAGACTTTCCACCATTTGCTTTATGTTGCCATATCGTGTATTTATGTTTTCACAATATTTGTCTGTTAGTATGGCAAATCTGTCCCAATCTGCTCGTTTGTGATTCCAGCGGGGCAAGGGCTTTTGCTCCTGTGGAACATACTCCATATTCATTACAAGCTTGATTGGTCTGTGGTCACTACCTGCTAATTGGTCCAGCACATGGCGATCGATTTTGTGGAGGATGTCTCCTGTGCAGAAAGCTAAGTCTGGAGTAGAAGTGGTAAGCCATCTTCTGGAGTAGAAGCTCGGTGTGTCATCCGCTTTGTTGAGTAGATGGAGATTTGAGTCTATTTCCCAGTCCTCCAATTCATCTCCTCTTTTGTCAGTATCTGGGTATCCCCATCTTTCTGAACGGCTATTAAAGTCTCCGACAATAATGCAGTTTGTGTCAGTTATTTTCATGTTTGAGAGTGTAAGGTCCTTATCTGCTGGGCTATACAGATTGTAGATTCTTATTTTCACGTCCTTTATCATTATATCAACACCTATAATTTCCGTTTGGTTGTCAGAGATCACAGATACTTCGCTGCAAGGTATTGTATTTCGTGTAAGTATTAGAACTCCTCCTTTGTGTCCTTCGCGGTCGAAACGTGTGGCCTGATATCCTCTGACTGAGAATTTGTGATTGGCGTTGAGGTGTGTCTCTTGAATGCATGCCACATCTATTCTATCTTTATGAAGACGCTGTGTTAGGGAGTCTTTCTTCTTGTAAACTCCTTCGGCATTCCACTGTAGTATGTTGAGTGTCCGGGGTATTTGGTCAATAGCTCTTAACCTACTCCTCTGTGCCTTGACTCCACAGCACAGGGGAAGGTGACCACCAGTAGTCATAGGTGGACCCCCTCGAGGCAGGGGGCCCGGCACTATCGCCGCCTGATGGGACTTCACGGGATTAGCACCATAACAATTAATTTTGATTTGTGACATCATGAATTAAGTTACGTTGCACTGCTTTGTCAAGCCTGTGGCTCAGTACATCCGATTTCGACAAGCATTTATTCGGGATGCTTTCCCTAGCCTTTGACTGTCCCCAGTCTACCTACAAGGCAGCAGGTTTTACGTTGCACTGCTTTGTCAAGCATTTTTGTAGTTCCATGTGTCCCTCTCCAAAATTTATTCAATTGTTTTAGTCTTTGAAGAGCAATTGATATTCATCTTCTTTCATTGTGTCACCATTGTTGGTAATCAATAACCTAAGATATTCAAAATGTTCCACCACCTCTAATTACTCCTCATTAACATATATTTCTTTCTCCATAGTAGTTTTATTTGTATCATTGTCTTCGTTTTTGCTATGTTAAGATATAAGTTGTGATTTTCACAATGGCAAACTACTGAAAGTAAACTTGCCAAGAAGTCACAGTTAAAATATGCTGGGGTTGACTGTGACATCCTGTAAAGGATATGCAACTAACTTAAATTTTCCAGTCAATCCCAGAGAGCCTTCACCATATAAACCTTGGGATAATCTAGCTTGTCACCCACACGAGTTGCAGCAGCCAGTCTAGCAACCTGTTTATCTCCCCACACACCAATCTGGTTGACATGTGTGTGTTGTTTGGCTATCAAGATGGAGTCTGGCTTGACATGCGTGTGTTTGGCTATCAAGATGGAGTCTGGCTTGACATGTGTGTGTTGTTTGGCTATCAGGATGGAGTCTGGCTTGACATGTGTGTGTTGTTTGGCTATCAGTATGGAGTCTGGCTTAGTATGTGTGTGTTGTTTGGCTATCAGGATGGAATCTGGCTTGACATGTGTGTGTTGTTTGGCTATCAGTATGGAGTCTGGCTTAATATATGTGTGTTGTTTGGCTATCAGGATGGAATCTGGCTGACATGTGTGTGTTGTTTGGCTATCAGGATGGAGTCTGGCTTGACATGTGTGTGTTGTTTGGATATCAAGATGGAGTCTGGCTTGACATGTGTGTGTTGTTTGGCTATCAGGATGGAGTCTGGCTTGACATATGTGTGTTGTTTGGCTATCAGGATGGAGTTTGGCTTGACATGTGGGTGTTGTTTGGCTATCAGGATGGAGCTATGTCATCCCCTTTCCACAACTGTTCAGATCGTACCTGACTCAAAAGGGTTCAACAATAAAAACAACAAAGGTGAAAATAACTCTTGGACAAAAACTAGGTGCAAACCTTTTTTTGGTGCTGCCTAATCCTTGATATCTGTTGACTTTTGATGTTCATACTTTGCACCAGGATGTCCAGTTTTTCTTCAATCATTCTCTTGAGTCCAGCATCTGTGAGCACCTGCAGCTCATCCATCAGCTCCTGGTGTTTGCTGCAGAGAGACATATCCCTAACAGTGAATATCAAGTACACTTTCAGTGGCATAACTCTTAAACACTGAATCCTCAAAACCACTAATAAATTCAACAGCTCTTGATCACCGCAAAAGACACCCCCATCAATTTGGTGAAAAATCAATTTCCTGTTTTCCTAATGTTAACAACATAAGTCCTGTTGCAGGGACCTGGTGTGGGCATCATCATCATCATCAAGTGCCCTGCCAGCTGGCATGGGCTTTCATGACTCTACACAGATCTTGTTCTTTGGTTTTCCTCTGCTGATAATATTCCTTCACGCCACCGTCTCAATCCATACAGCATCATTTCTCTTGGTCTGCCTCTGCCTTTCTTCCCCTCAATCTTTCCAGTTGTCATGATGTTCTCCAATGCCTCTCTTCTCATCATATGACCAAAGAAAGCTGTTTGTCTCTTTCTTATCATAGTATATAATGTTCTAGTTTCATTAGGATCTTTCAGGCAATCGTTGTTAGTTACTCTGGCAGTCAAGGAATTTGCAACAGTTGTCTCAGGAACCACATCCCTGTTGCTTCCAAGTTCTTCCTAATTTGTTCATTTACATTCCAAAGATGAGGAGCGGCTGGGCAAGTGGCTAGAATGCTGGACTTTCCTTCGGGAGATCTGGGTTCAAATCCTCAGTAAGGTGTGGGGTGTTTTTCTGTCGGGGGCAAAAAGAAAATTCTAACCTGCACAGTTAGCGGTGACCGCACTAGCCAGGCGGCCTTAATTCGTCAGGCTCAAGAGCCCCCTGCCATACATCGCAAGGTACTACTATATTGGCAGTAAATGACATTTTTTTATTTGACATTCCAAGATTCACTGCTATACAGCAAGACAGGTTCTATATAGCACTTTAGCACTCTCTTTCTCACATTCAATGACAGCGTGATGTGGGTATGTGAGGTGTCAAAACCATCACATTATGTATGCCTGAGTCTATGAAGGAAAAAATAGCCAGTCTTTTTTTTTCCCATAGAAAATATCTACAGCTAACATTGAACCCTCACTCGACCACCCATGTCACTGTCAGTGTAATGTCCTTACCCTTACACCAACATGCCAGGTTGCTATCCTAATACTTGACACTAAAACAGAATGCTACCAATAATGATCTTATAAAGAAACATGCAAAATATTCACCATGAAGAGTTCTAGCAGTTGGTCAAACCGACAAGACATTCTTTGTCAACATTACTGGACTTTATTGTGACTGTGTATGTAACTTGGGCTACAAATACAGACCTGCACAAATGTCCAAATTCATCTTGCAACTGGATCATGAGGTCACTTAAGTCAGGATCAACACTTGTTGTACTGGAAGCCGTTGACGAGGCACTCTCTGGCCTTTGACTGTCTCCATCAGACTGCACTTGAGAGCAGAGAGCCTTATTGTGTTGCTTCATCATAGCCAACACCGTCTGTAGATTGGCTCCTACAGAGTGACTGGGTCCTGTGGACTGATACAGAAGAATATCCCAGTTAGTTGCATATCCTTTACAGGATGTTGTAGTAAACCCCAGCATTTTTGGGCTGTTTGTGATTTCTTGGCAAGTTCAGTAGTTTGTCACTTCTTTCTGAACGAATGGCACCCATACCTTTTCATATGGAAACCAGCGGAGGCAGTCTGCTGCCAAATCGCCCGCAGCTATGTTTCAAATGTGGTATGCAGGATTACGAACTGCCACAAATAAATCAATGCAGATATTTGGTCTCAAATTTTAAAAACTTCGGAAGCAGGGCCTCTACCTCTGCTTACAGCCTAGAAAGGGTCAGATCTGTGAGGACACATGTGAGATCACATAAGAGGACAATATTCTCAGAACAATTGTATTTTCAGAAGGACCTCATGAGGTCTTGTTTCTAATCCCTGAGTGGTGTTAAAAGGATTCTCAAACAAGCGTGAAAAAGTGTCGCTGCGCACATTAAAAAAAAACCTCAATAGCTGAAAATAATAAACTAAAGTAAAGAAACTTTCTACAGTTTCATGTTGACATCATCTGGCGGTGTATGAACAAGAAGAAGAAGAAACAACACATACATGCAGAATTGATGCCAAACTTTTGCTTCAATGGTGCCAAACAAAACAAGAACAGAGATGACAATTTTGCCTATATTGGCTTCAAGGCCAGACAAACCATATAAGCATACCAACACCAGCTAGCTGAGCACTAATATACTGTTCAAAAAAAGAAATGCAACATTTTTGGTGTTACTTTTATAAAAGATATTCGCTGATTGGACCTATCGATTGTTTCCATATGGTCATTAACTTCTCGTGGTTACCTGAATTGTACTCACCTCATGATTCGTGAGGTCATGAAAGAGGTCAAGGTCAAAACAACATTTTTGACAATAACTCGTGACAAGTTCATAATAATCCTGTGAAACTTACTGAACACAAAACTCTCTGACCATATTATTGAATGCCTATAAAAGATTGATGCTCCTTGAATAATTTCAGTTGAAAATTCAATGTGCAAGTATGGCTCATCTCCTACAGAACGACTCATCATCATTGGACGTTTACAGGCTGGACAGTCACAAAATGTAGTAGCCAGAGAATTTAATGTGGTTAGAAGCACTGTTAATCGACTTTGGAGGCGATTTAAAGAAACTGACTCAGTGGCAGACTGGCCACGCAGCAGAAGACCCAGAATCACAACTGCTGTTGAAGACCGCTTCATATGGCTGCGTCCCCTTAGGAATCGATTTGCATCTGCATCCTCCACAGGCCAGTCAATGCCAGGAGCTCGTCGAATTTCAGATCAAATGATCAGGAACCGGCTGCACAATGCTGGTCTTAGGGTTCTTATGAACTGGCATCACCAGAACTGACTGCAGTGGGTAAATCAGCGTCATCAATGGACTGTTGGGAATGACTGGAGACGGATTTGGTAATAATGTTGCTTTTTTTAAAAATGTATCCAGTGAATACAGGTGCATGAATGTGAAGAACTACATTATACTCACACACAACTCAACATAGTTCACAGGATAAGAGCACTCGCTCTTAAACTCTGGTGTGCCAATGCCAAATTAGCGGGTGGTCCAACCCCTACACTGGTCAGTTAGACCAAAATGTCGACTTCTTATCTTTGACATGGGGACGTAATTACAAATACCTGACAAGCTGGAATGGGTTCGCCTGAGGGTGAGGGACACTGGTAATAGGGAAATCTAATACACACGCAAAAATCAGGCCAGTGCACCAGAAGTAGTAGCACGTGTATAGATGATGCTCAAGTTTAAAATGAGAGAACACAAAATAAATAAAATAACATTGACGCCCAAGAGATACACTGTACCATCTCCTCATTATCATAACACTAATCTCTCATCACATCACCATCCTGTGTTATGTCTATAAAGGTTGGCAATCATGGTTGAGTTGAGTTGTGTGGAACTGAGTTGAGTTGATTTGAGTTGAGATGAGCTGAGTTGAGTAGAGTGGAGTTCAGTTCAGTTCAGTTGAGCTGAGTCAAGAACCAACATCACAGCACTCAGGACCCATACTTGCCGTGTCCTCATCTGTTGAGTTGAGCTGTTGAGTTGAGTTGAGTTGAGCTAAGAACTGCATCACTGCACTCAGGACATTTCCATACGTGCTCCGTTCCCTCATTCAACAGCCAGTGAAGTGTCACACTACTAATTGTTCCAATCTGATTGAATGTTCTCCTGGTCTTATCTCTCAGTTTTGAAATTCTACCAGAACCTCTGCCAATCCTCCGCAATCTGTCCTCATCTACCAGCAAGATTCCCAATACTAATGGTTCCAAAAGCTGTCTGATTATGTGTTCATTTGGCCTTTCCTCTGAGATTTGAGTGCCGGCCAGCTCCTCTGCCCACTCCTTGCAGCACCATTCTCTCCAAGCAGTAATGATCTACTGGGCAATGATGGTTTGTCATCTTACATGATCAAGCCTTTTCTTGACCTATTTATGACATGTGGTCAAGGTATCCAGTTATTTATCTCTTTGTCCTCCTCTTGTTCTCTTCCCATCAAGTTTGCCAGTTGTCACAAAGTTTTGAAGTTTAATTCTTCTCATAACTTGCTCAAAAAGTCTTGACTGTCTACATTTAATATCTGTAATCAGTTTATGTTATCATTTGATTCCTGGAGGACTGTCTCATTCTCTTTTCTGTCTGCCCGTGGTATTCTGGCCATTATTCACAGAAACCACATTTATGTTGCTTGTTTGTGTATTGTTCATGTTTATCATGCAAATAGCAGTACAGACTCTTAACACTATTTCTCACTTCAAATGACACCTTCATATTGGTGGGTATGTTTTCCATCTTCAAAAATCTTCTTTTTTTTTTTATTTGTGTTCTGATGAATGCTTTCTAGCCACAACATCCATTCCATCGAGTGTGTTCTAAGTTTTCCTTGTAAAGCTGTATAAAGAACTGTTCAAACACATACAGGATCCCTACCTTCCCAGCCACAAAAGGGATTTCCGCCAAATTGAGTCTATAATGTCTCATAGGTTGTCCTCTGCATGTCCCGCCTGCATGACCGTTAGCATGGACCACCTTTTTCTTCTTCTTGGTCGGCTTCTTTGTCTTGATGACCTGAGTGGGCAGTGCTTTAACATCTTTCTCCGTTGGCAGGATTTCTGTCTGGTAGCTTGTTGGAATTTTTTTATTGTGGGTTTGTGCTTCCAGCTAAGAGAAATAGTGATCAGTTTAAAAGTGTAATTTCTAAATAAGCAATCTATAAAAAGAAGTATCCAAAATAAAGCAGAGATTCATTAACTGTTAATTGCCAGAGTCAATCAGTTGCATATCCTTTACAGAAATTGATTGATTGATTGATTGATTTAGGAATCGACATCACAGCATTCCTTTACAGGAAGTAGCAGTCAACTCCAGCATTTTTTGACTATTTGTGATTCCTGGGCAAGTTTACGTTCAGTAGTTTGCCACTGCTTTCTGAACGACAGGCAGTCATACCATTCTACAGAAACCAACGCAAAACGGTCTGCTTCCAAATCACCCACAGCTGTGTTTCTAACATGGTATGCAAGATTACGATCAATATCAAAGATTAAGATCAAAACAAATGTCAGATTTTAATACTTATCTTAAAACAGCATGTTCATTATCATCATAATCATCATCAGGATAGTTTATTACAGTTTTGTAAAGACTGTAAATCAATACATCCGCCATTGACAAGCATTTTTTTCATATTTGCTGTCCTTTGACTCCCCCCAGTCAACCTACAAGGCAGCAGTTTTGTGCATCACTTCGTCTGGTCACTACTCTTTGACCTGTCTGACCCCACTGTACCTGTGCTACCATCAGCATAACTGTTGAGATCACTGGAGCATGCGTGCCCCTCTACCCTATCAAGGTGGATACACATCATGAGGGAATGTTTATTATAACACAAATCAAACCGCCGTGCCAAACATTAATTCATCTTTACTGTTACTACTGGCGCCAAAGGTGAAGGGGTAGGGAAAGTGATTCACAATTCCGCACATTGCGGTCAAAATCAGCTGCAGGTGATTTGGCAGCAGACTGCCTTTTGTTGATTTTTAATAGTGCTATTGAGTATTGGTTATTCAGACAGCAATGGCAAACTACTGAACATAAACTTGACTAGTAAATCCCAAACAGTCTAAAAATGCTGGGGTTGAACACAACATCCTAAAAAGGACAAGCAACTATTTTATTTTTGTATTGTTACCGTTATTTATAGACATAGCCTGTTAAAGTTTGCATGTGAAAGTTTTCATGTGAAAGTTAGAAAGAAAGATCTTTCATATTACATAGAACCAATTTTAACATACGGCTGTGAATCCTGGACAATTAGTAAACAGGTGAAAAAATCCCTGGAAGCATTGGATATGTGGTTTTATAGAATGCTGAAAATTAATTGGACAGCCAAAATGAGCAATCTGGACATTTTGCAGAAAGCTAAGTCGCACAGGACAACTTATCACAAACATAAGAAAGAGGCAGTCATCATGTTTGGCCACGTTATTAGAAGATTAAAAACTGGAACATGTCATGACAACCAGAAAGATTTGTGGAAAGAGCGATAGAGGAAGACAGTGTGAGAAGATTCTTGACAATCTTGTGTCATGGCACGGAAGGGAGTCAACACACAAACTGATCCATGTCATTGGAAATTGCGGGTTTGTGGAAAGGCACGATTCTCCATGCCAGTCGGTAAAGCACTGGATTTTAATGATGATAGATTTAGCCATTTTTATGCCATTATTTAAATGTATGCTTGTGCTGAATATGTGTCCCTTCACATTTACTTCCACTATTCAGTCTATTGTCAACTGTCTGGGCCCAGGTGGCAATAATGTGTTTCTGTGTATGTTTAGAGTCACCTTGAAGTTATCTATCCAATATTTGCTTGATCTTCCTTTTGTTCTAAATAAACATTTCGAACAAATGAAGACGAAGCAGCAGCAGCAGCAGCAGCAGCAGCAGCAGCAGCAGCAGCACCCATATGGCAGGCACACATTCTATTTCTGTTTCACTTTATCTCTGATGATGTCATCTCAGTCCTTGATATTAGGTCTTTTTTAAAGAACTAGTTTATTACCATCTCCGCTGTCTCTCCCTGAGACATCTCTATGGATGCCCTCTTGTGTTATATTGTTCTGCATTAGCTCATTGTATCTGTGTTTGTTTAGAATTCCCTTGAAGTTGTCTATCCTTTATTTTCTTTATCTTCCTTTGGCTCTATATCTAGATCTTTTTGGTTGCATACTCTTACCAGCAGTAGATCAGGTTTCATTCTGATAGATGCCCCAACCACTTTATTTGTTGTCTCTCAATGAACTCGCTGCATGATAGTGTGCTTTTATTTCTGATGTTGATACATTTCACTATTATTGTTGCTAAGTTTTTGGTGTGTGTGTTTTTGCATCCGCTCACTTCGAACTCAAGTGTAGTCTGTATATGTGCTACCATGTCTAGTGCATTGGACTCACTTTTGCATGTGGATTAGCTTTCCCTATTAATAGTGTCCCCCACCATCAGCAAACCCACTCTGACTTCTGAGGTACTTGTAATTTACATCCACAAGTCAAGGACAAGAAGTCAACATTTTAGCCAAAGTCACCAGTGTTAAGGTTTGAACTCGCTACCTCAGCATCAGCACACCGGTGTCAGAGTCTTGCGTAGAGCAAGATAAGTAGCTCGTTTTCTGGCAAGTGTGAAGCAATATCAAACAATCAAATCACACGAAGTGAATATCCGAAAGTATTATTCACAAGCTTTATTTACGCGCTGCATTTATTATCGCACAAACATCGCGCAATGACAATCCATAGCAATCATTACGGCATGAACAATATCACTACAATACATAATAATACATGCAAGCAATAAACATCTCACTTACAAGTCAAACTATTCAAGCGTTCGAACCAGTCTCCCACTGTCGTACAGGCTAGCTCTCAATGCAGATTCAAACACTCCTCGCATACCCATGCGACCTGTCCATTCAAACACCTAAACCCGTCTGCCAGTCCTGGCGTTCTACACGCTACATGCTCACGTCAGCTGGTGTGACCCCTGCAAGGTTCACGGGGTGTACTGCTGACCAGCGGTCGTTTAAGCTTCGCTCAATTGCCGTGCCTGGCTGCTTCTACGGGCGGCGTCGAAGACGCCGCGTTCTCTCTGCAGTGTCTAACATCACTCAGGGTTGCATGTTGTTATGTTGTCTGGCGTTGGTACAGACAACGCGTCGCAACCTCGGATGTGAGATCTTGACACTCTCCACACCCCTTTTTCATGAAAGGATTTCCTTTCATGTACAATATATATCTAGGTGTTATTAAACATGTCAAAGTCGAACATTATACCTTAACAATTATAATAAATATATACAGGTGACTAGTAAACAATATGTATACACCAATTATGTTGCATTATGAAGTACAACAGTCAAGTACAATCAATTTAATGGGCATTACCTCGCTGTGACACAGCTAGTCCGGTAGGTATCGGCTAAACTGGCCCCTACCTCACAACCAAGAACAAAAATACTAAAATCACCAGGTCAAGCCGTGAGCATCTCCCTCTGAGATGGCTCCATCATCAGACCTCTGTTTAGAGTTTCTAATGAAGGTCAACAGTTTTGGCAATATACTGTCCATATCTAAACGACGTTACATTGACATGTTATTTATCAAGCACACATGTTAATGGTTACAATACATATTTACATATCACCAACAATTTAGAGTAATGTCCCCTGGTTATTATACAAAAAATTTAGGAACAATAATTTATCGTCGTTTACAAGACATAAATTACCACTGCAAATTTATTTCTTAGTGTCATAATTTGATCCTTATTGACAAATGTGCACAAAAAGTCACGTTTGTAAAGAAGCAATCAAGTTACGATGCTGAGATTACATCTTATAAAAATCGACATATACAATTCCGTATAAGGAAATATTTTAAATCACATTTTAATACAATTGTCATACATTTGTAGACTTTTTAGCGTAGTCTGCTAACTTTTAACTTAATATGCAAAAAAATATCGGAAGTATACAGCTGTACTATTACATGTGTTGTGGTGTCATTCATACAACGTTGGTCCGTTCTGGATGGATATTATATAGACGGAGTAGTAGTTGTTACTATCAGCTGTTGGATCGTCTCTTCGCCTTCTGCTCGGATTGTACTGTCGCAGTCATCTTTCGTACCTTGTTAAAACGTCTTGGACAACTCGGTCTGGATACCTTCAGGATTACCTCACGTTGTAGTGGCTTGGTAAATTCCTGGATCTTGTAGTGTTGTCCAGTGACACTTCTCTGTAGTGTCTGGTTGTTACAATATTTATGTATTTACAATAATAATTACATTCTTTCTCATATCTCACAGTTATACAACACATTGGTTTACATAATACTGATTCCATTCTTTCACATATCTCACAACTATAAACGCATTCATTCGCATGATAATAATAAGAATCGCAATATGTACATAAGTTATATACATTGGGAGATACAATCTTCCCCATCACAATGGTGTACACAGCGTTACTGACACATTGTCACAATTGGCTGTGGTACTGAGCACTATCTACGTTGCAGTTTTATACACCCTCTGCACTGTGCTCTGGTGTTGACTGGGTATTAGGTTCGTCGTATGGACATCTCGACAAGAGATCTGCAAGACAGTTTTGTGAACCCTTTATATGGTTAATCTCATAGCTATAGTCCTGCAGAAGAAGGGACCATCTTGCCACCTTGCTGTTACTTGGCGTTCCTCTGGTAACAATTGTCAGCGGACTATTATCTGTTTCAATAATGAAATGTTTGCCTAACAAAATCTAGAAAGTTTACGTACCGAAAATACCATGGCAAGAGCCTCGAGTTCCGGTGTACTGTAATTTCGTTCGCTGGTGTTCAGTTTTCGAGAGACGTAGTATACTGGGTACAAGATCTGGTCGTGTTCTTGGAGAAGCACACCTCCAATGGCTACGGAGCTCGCATCACATCTTAATCTAAAAGTAATATTCAAATTTGGCAATTTCAGAATAGGTGATTTAGAAAAATATGAAAGAATCTTCGTAAATGCTGGCCTTAAACATTCACTGTTTACAATCACATTGGGGTGTTTATTTGTTAGTAGATCAGTGAAACATTTGGTCAATTCAGCAAAATGAGGAATAAACTGTCTATAATAGTTTAAAAGACCTAACACACTTCGCAACTGTTTCTTAGTTGTCGGAAGCGACAATTTCAAAATTCTGGACATGATGTTATCGTCAGTTGATATAAAGCCATTTGAGATCTTATAGCCCAAAAATGAAATTTCCTGAAAGGCTATATCAACTTTGGAAGGTTTTACAGTCAGTCCATGATGTCTAATCCTGTCAAATGTCTGCTGTAGTGCTGTTATGTGCTCTGTCATGTCCTTTGTGTGTATGCAAATGTCGTCCATGTACCAAATGATGTTAGCAATGTCTGTCAAAAGAATTCTTGTCATTCTGACGAAGGTAGCTGGTGCATTGACTAATCCGAAAGGTAGTTTACACCATTCGTATAAACCCCACGGTGTGGCAAATGCAGTCAGATGTATACTATCAGGATGTACAGCTATCTGCCAGTAGCCTTTTGTCATGTCAAGTTTAGTAAAATAACGTGAGTCAGATAGTTCAGTCAAGATGTCTTCACAGTTGCTCATCGGTTCTAAATCCAACTGTGTAATGCTGTTGAGTTTACGATAGTCCACACAAAGTCTAATAGTGTTGTCCTTTTTGCGTACTAAAACTATTGGTGAACAGAAATGAGATTGTGAACGTCGAATGATATGATTTGCTTCTAAATCAATGATTTCTTGATGAAGTTTTTCTTTATAGTGTATAGGGATGGAATATGGTCTACACTTAATAGGAACGTCAGATGTTAAGATGATTTGGTGTTGCACTAAATCTGTCTGTCCTGGGCTGTCAGAAAAGATCGTCCTGTAATCTTGTATCAGTTGTCTGCAACTGTCAGTCTGTGTCTGCATCAGTTTAGGATTTACCTTAATGTCCTGTAAGTTGGTCGTCGTGTCAAGAACTGGTGTCGGTATCTCGTCAGTGTCGTTGTCGTCCGTCTGGTCCACTATGGAGGTGCTTGCTGCAGTCTCTACTTGTTCGTCTTGCCTGTGGTGATATGGTTTGAGCATGTTAATATGGAAAATTTTATGTTTGTCCCTAACTGCAATCCTCGTAATCTACCGTCGAAATTTGTCGTAGCACTTTGAACGGTCCTTGCCATGAGTCAGTTAGGAGATGTCTATCACTTGGCAAAAGAAGAAGAACGTCCTGTCCTGGCGTCAGTGTAATAGTTTTATTTCCTCTGTTAGCATATTGTCGGTAAATAGCTCCTGATTTTCGGAGAGCTTCTTTGGCTAATATACATGATTTCATAATTCTATCACGCAATGATGTTACATGTTCATATGGTGAAATGGGTATAGACAAAGTTGTACTTTCAGTCAACATAGATTCATACAGAGATAATGGGCCGCGTGGTTGTGCACCATATAACATTTCGAATGGTGAGAACCCAGTGCTGGAATGGGGCACTTCCCTATATGCAAACAAAATGGCAGGCAGATAAGTATCTCAATCTTCAGGATGTTCTTGGGTTACCTTAGAGAGCATATGTTTCATATCGCCATTAATCTTTTCCACTATACCGGTCGAATGTGGGTGGTATGGACTGTTAAAGCATTGTTTAACACCCAACATTTTGGTAAAGGCTTGTGTAGCCGAGGAAATAAACTGGCTACCCCGATCTGAAAGGATGGTATCAGGGAATCCTACCCTCGCAAAAATATGAAAGAACACTTCCATGATGTCTTTGAAAGTTATGTTCTTCATTGGAATAGCTTCTGGCCAACGAGTACATAGATCAATGAGTGTTACAATGTATCTATTACCTTTAGATGTTATATGGTTCAGAGGACCAACTATATCGACCGAGATCTTTTCAAACGGTCTACTAGCCAAATCAGTAACTTGCAATTCAGCTTGTGGGTGTTTACCCTTTTTGACAAGCTTTTGACAGATGTCACACGATCTGCAATACTGTTTGGTATCGTTGCAAAACTTTGGCCAATAAAATTGAGTTAGTAACCTTGCTCTAGTTTTAGCATACGCCATGTGTCCTGCAAAGGGTATGTCATGAGCTAGATTCAATGCTTGCTTGCGGTTGGTTACTTAGCTTGTGAAGTAGATTTTTCAGGTTAATTATTTGTTGTATGTTCTTTAATTCGTTTTGTTCCGTGTTTGCATTATATTCGTTGGTCTAATTAGTTATATCGTTATAATATTGTCATTTACATATCGATTTGGATTACTGATATTTTGTAAGTTAATGTAATTGTGTTTTTTTTTTATGATCTTGTATTTTTGCTTGACTTTGACTAATTTACACTTTCTTCATGGATGAAATGTCTGAGAAGTGGCAACACTGGCTCAATAAGTCAGGAATACGCCTTGGACACTTAAAACATTTGCAGCTTATTTAACAAGCTACCAGAGTTATCTTCTATTCTCAATCAAAATTTTCATTTATTCGGCCGTAGTGAAAGTAGGCTTAACGATAACATTTCAGATGAGGACATCTCTATTAAAGGGTACAAAGTTTTCAGAAGGGATCCCTGTAGGAAACAAGAGACAGGCATAATAACATATGTTTCTAATTTACTAAATGCTAACCGTAGGCTAGACTTTGAAACTTGCGAAATAGAATGTATTTGGTTAGAGCTAAAACTTCAAAACCGCACACCCCTGATAATTGGCTACCTCTATCGAAATCCCAGTGCTGGACACGTCTGGTACGAAAACTTCACTACCATGATGGATGTGGTTTTCGCTTCCGGTAAAGAAATTATACTACTCGGAGACTTTAACATTGACACCAACAAATCCAACATAATATGGGGAAATATAATTGCATCATACAATTTCCAACAAATAGTACAACAAGCTACTAGAGTAACAAAGTCATCTTCAACAATCATAGATCACATTTATGTAACTTGCTCAGACAACATCATAGAATGCACCGTACCCAATTGTGCAATGAGCGATCACTACCCAATATGCTGCACGTGGTCTAAAAAAGGAATTAAAACTCCTAAACATAAACACATAAGTGTAAAATATAGAAGTTACAAAAATTTCAACCAAAACGCATTTTTACAGGACTTGCTCAGTTCACCTCTAGACAATGTATATCAGCTTCCTGACCCGAATGATGCTTTGGAATTCTGGATGAAAACCTTTATTGATGTTTTTGATAGACATGTGCCAATCAAGGAAGTTCAAGTAAAACACCACGTCAAGTCACCTTGGATCACACAGGAAATACTTGAATTTATGAGAGACAGAGATAAAGCACATAAAAAGCGGGATCTCAACGTATACCGTACTCTTAGAAACAAAGTTCAATATACCATACGACGGGAAAAGAAAAATTACTTTAAGAACTTAGTAATAGATAAAACAAATAGTAAGGATATATGGAAGGCAATTAACACTTTGACAAACAAGTATAACTCCCGAAATTCCTTACCATCAAATCATATTACATGCGACCAATTCAGTAAGTTCTTTCAAACTGACATAGACCAGTTGAAGGCTTCAATACCTAATTCTCCTTGCAACTTATCTTTGCTGTCATCGTTTTGCGAGAGTAGATGCTCCCGCGATATTCTTTCCGACATACCGCTAATGACAATCACTGAAGTATTCACTTACCTCAGTAACCTAAAAAACACAACCTCATCTGGCTTAGATGGAATCAGCAACCGGATTCTCCGTTGTGCTGCGCCAGTGATCAGTATATCACTAACCTATGTATATAATCAGTGTCTCACCAAAGGCCACTTTCCATCAGCTCTCAAAATCGCTAAAGTGTACCCTCTTCTTAAATCTGGTTCATTGGACAATGGTCTCCCGAACAATTACAGACCCATTTCTTTACTATCATCACTATCTAAGCCACTAGAAAAACACATCCATAAAGTAACATTACAGTATTTAGTTCGCAACAAGCTTATTGTTGACAGCCAATCAGGATTTCGACCAAAGTATTCTTGCCATACGGCCCTAACAAACATGATAGAAAATTGGCACGAGAGTATAAACAACAACAGTCTATGTGGAACTGTGTTTATTGATTTCAAGAAAGCATTTGATATGATAGACCATGTTATTTTAATTAAGAAACTTGAGACAATGAAAATTGGTCCTAATGTAGTCACTCTAATATCATCTTTTCTATCGGACAGAAATCAAGTAGTATCACATAATAAATCGCTGTCTCAAACCACTACATTCAATATTGGAGTACCACAAGGCTCTATTCTTGGCCCTCTATTATTTGCCATATATATTAACGATCTACCTTTGCATCTTTCATCGTCCTGCGATCTATTTGCAGACGACTGTACAGTGTACACAAACGCTGAAAACTGTATTTTACTGGAGTCGTCTTTACAACAAGAATTAAATAATGTAGTTAGGTGGAGCTATTCAAACCGTATGCAAATTAATATCACTAAAACAAAATCAATGTTATTAACAACCAGACAAAGACTTCAAACTCTAAGCTCACACACATCACTTCAACTTCACATCGATAACATGCCAGTAGAAAGTGTAATTGAGCACAAAACATTAGGCCTAATCATTGATAGAAACCTAACCTTTAATTCCCACGTTCAAGCGCTCATTAAACAAACAGCGAAAAAAGTCTACCAACTCGCCAAAATTAAAAACTTCCTTGATGAGGACACAAGGAAACTATTCTATACTTCTCATATTCAGACACACTTTGACTACTGCTCTACAATCTGGGACGGTTGTTCTAATTCAAACACCAAGCGACTTTACTCACTCCAGAAACGGGCCATGAGTCTAATTTATAGCAAACATTTATCTGACAATCCCAGCCTGTATAAACGCCTTCAGTTACTACCACTCCGCAAACGCCTGCTTTTCAATAAAGCTAAACTAATTCACAAAATCTTGCATCGGAATGCCCCAAATTACCTTTGGCCATTGTTTAAATATAATGCTAGACACAGTAAACGTTTAAATATATTACACATTCCGAAGCCTAGGATTGACTTATACAAAACAAGCTTAACGTACTCTGCAGCTCAGCTGTGGAACAATCTTCCACAAGAAATAAAAGACATCACCAATCCTTATTCATATAATCGCAAATTACTCGAACACTATCTCAGTACGGATTACCTTCCCCCATAATAATAGTGATAATAATAATAATAACAAAACCCTAGTATAACAGTCAGTCCCCTTTTGGTAGGCCAGTATATTCCACATGGCTAATAAGTGTCTGACCATTATCTAATGTTACTGTGTCGTGTAGTTTTGATGTTCGCATTTTGCCAATGCTTTTATAATGCATAAGTTTTATATTGTTGCTGTTCTCTGTTAGCCTTGAATGATGTGTGAATGAAATAATGTATGGAAGAGAGTGATAGAAGGGCAGAATGTTAGACGGGCCTGCGTGCCCAATTCTTAACCCTTTGAAAATAAAGTTTGTTTGTTTGTTTGTTTTTTCTAACGGTAGCACTGTTTGTTCTATAGTGCTGGAACCTTTGGTGTAGTACCGTGTTAGAATTCCGTTCTTCAGAGCAAAGTACCATTGAGCATTCTTTGCTACTCTTGGCTTTTGGCCTACAAGTTTAAAATACTTTTGCAGAGATCGATCAGCTTTTTGAGATGTTATAAACGTCTCCCTAGTTGTCTCAGGAGATGTTACAACTGGACTTACTCATTGTACAGCCTCTATCTGATCGATTCGATCTTGCATCTGTGCAGTAGATCTAGTTACTGCATTTACTACATTACACCGATACATTACAACGATCATTCTCATCACACATTGATGTTACATTCACACAATTACATGTATGTTCTGGCGTAGCCAGGTTGGTATTGGTACATTCATTTACAGGTGGTAATACATCATGAATGGTGATTGGTGATGAAGGTGAAATGGTAGTATCAATATTACAACTGACAGTTGATGTACTGCTGTCATGTGGTATGTCATTCACTTCAGGAAGGTTTCCAATGATAATATCGCAGCAAGGATTGGTTAATGCTGCGCATTTAACCTTTCCTGTAAGGAATGGTGTAGTTATATATGCCCATGCAAGTGGATATTTCTCTAGGTTCCCTGAGAATGTCCTGCATGTGACATATTTACCACTATATTGTGATGGTAAAATATAATCTCTCTTTACACCAATGAGAGTACTCCCGCTATCACGTAAAACTGTGGCAGCTCTACCATTAACATACCCCTGGTGGATGTTTAGTTTACCTTTGGAGTTTACTACAGAATTGGCCTCCTCACTGGTAACAGGTATAGAATGGCCGCATGTTAACACGCCATCCTCATGAAATTGATCACAAATGGTACATTTTTCCTGATGGAATCACCTCAATGGAGTGTGCTGAGTTTACTGGGTGATCTTGTACACTTTCATCTTCTGACGAAGAACTGTCAAACATGGCTGCATTAGCCTTTTTGGTCATTGACTTGCCTTTACAATCTTTACGCCAGTGACCATAAGCTTTACAAAGATAACATTTGGTAACTTTTCTGTAGTTCTTCCTTTCTTTATCTTGCTTAGAAATGTAATTATGCAAGTACGTAGTGTACCCAGGGTGTTGGTCGCACATATCATTCTCATTGTGTTTATAATCGCAATATTTGCACTGATACAATTTCCCTGTAGCTTGTTTATAAGGTCTTTGTTTGGTATTTGACCCTGCCTGATATTTGCCATATGTAGCTGCTGCTACAAAGTCTGTGCTGGTCAGACTACTAGAGAAACAATGCTTATTGGCTGCAAAATAACCAGAGCCACGACTTTCAATCTGTTGAACACTTTCACACTGACATTCCAACAAAAATTTAGAAAAGGGGGGTGGGAGAGATGCGATAATCTTATCTCTCAACATAAGATCAACTAATTTGTCATAAATTCCATTTACTTTGGCTGCTGACAGCCATTTAGAAAAAATATTTTGAATTTCTGAGATGTAATCAGAGAACGTGTGTGTTGGCTTAGGAGACAACTTCCTAAACTGTTCTCTATAACCTGATTCATCTAGCAAAAATGTGACATAATTTTAGATTTAATGTACAGATAATCTTCTTTCAGGTCATTTGGGATCGACTCTATGACTTTAAGAGGTTCCCCAGAAAGACTTCTTACATATACTATCCCCCATTCAGGTTTTGGAATTTTGTAATGATCCATAACAAATTCAAAATTTTGGGTGAATGCTGCTATGCAATCACCTGTGTTGTAACTTCTGATCAGACCTTGGTACTTCTTATGAGGTTGATCTTTGTCTGTTTCTCTATTCACTTTATCTTTAGAACATTCAGCTTTTAGCTGTTCAATTTTCAGTTGTGTTTCTTGCTCTTCTCTCTTACTTTGGGCTAAGATCTCAGCTTGCCTCACTGACGCTTCTGACTGTTTTAGAGCAGCTTCTGATTGTTTTAGAGCAGCTTCTGATTGTGCTTGTTGAAGCTTTAAAGCAGCTTCTGATTCCTTTAGAGCAGCTTCTGATTGTGCTTTTGACGCCCTTTCGGCCGCTCTCTCATTCCGCTCAATAATCTGCTCTTGTTTCACAAGATATTCTGCATATTTACTTTCACTCCATGTTCTCAATCCCTCACCAGACATATTCATTTTTAAACCCATTTCAATGAAATCGTTTAAAGAAGACATGATGAACAATAGGTATGATGGAATAAATATAAACAAAATTACTTATGATGTTAGTAAGTTACAAATATTTCTAGCACAGTTAATGTCTAAAGCCAGACTAACGAAAGTATAAAGAGAGATGGAAAAAAATTTATACTCAAGTAATCCTTGGGTAATGTGCTGTTCAGTGGTGCTCGAAATCACACTGGAACTGTCTTTCGGGTTGACGCAAAAAAAAAATTTTTGAAGTTCACCAGACTCAGGTAAAGTTGACACAAAAACCCTGTACTTTTTAAACTAAACGAAATTAGAACGTTTGTAAATGTATGGTGTGTGTAATGTCACTGAAGTCTGTAAAGGTTTGTATGCTGTCAAGTATTATTGTTAGTCGTTACCACAATCAACAACTTTCACGCTCACACTAACCCTACTCAATGACATTCAAGGGCACGGCCGCCATTTTGGATTTTAGGTACAAAATTTGTTGAATTTAGCTGATAAGTCTGAAGACGCCTCGGTTGGCTTCAAATAATATCTTCACACTTATAATTTAATTAAATCAACTCTATTTAATCGTTACTTTACCTTAATCTATGACTTGCGCACTTCTATCGGCATTTTCACATTCGCTTCAAACTCGGACAAAAAAATTTACAAGTTCGCATTTAGTTCAAAACCCGGACGAAAACCACCACGTTCGCACTTGTCAGAGTCTTGCGTGGAGCAAGACAAGTCGCTCGTTTTCTGGCAAGTGTGAAGCAATATCAAACTATCAAATCACACGAAGTGAATATCCGAAAGTATTATTCACACGCTTTATTTACGCGCTGCATTTATTATCGCACAAACATCGCGCAATGACAATCCATAGCAATCATTACGGCATTAACAATATCACTACAATACATAATAATACATGCAAGCAATAAACATCTCACTTACAAGTCAAACTATTCAAGCGTTCGAACCAGTCTCCCACTGTCGTACAGGCTAGCTCTCAATGCAGATTCAAACACTCCTCGCATACCCATGCGACCTGTCCATTCAAACACCTAAACCCGTCTGCCAGTCCTGGCGTTCTACACGCTACACGCTCACGTCAGCTGGTGTGACCCCAGTTCACGGGGTGTACTGCTGACCAGCGGTCGTTTAAGCTTCGCTCAATTGCCGTGCCTGGCTGCTTCTACGGGCGGCGTCGAAGACGCCGCGTTCTCTCTGCAGTGTTTAACATCACTCAGGGTTGCGTGTTGTTATGTTGTCTGGCGTTGGTACAGACAACGCGTCGCAACCTCGGATATGAGACCTTGACACCGGTGGACTAATGTTCTTATCCATTTGGCCATGCGGACCACAACTCAGTTAATTTATTCAGAAGCTTTCTTCTTCTACTCAGTGTCATAGGGAGGCAGCAACTACTCTGATTTCGTGCCTTATTCCCAAGTTCCCACATCTGGCATTTGTTGTCTTGGATGGCTGTGTGAGGTGCACCCAATCGGGGACTTTCCAGCTGACGCAAGTTAGCGAGGTAGCCGTTTTGAGAATGTGATCGCAGCGCGAAGCCAAAGTCATGGTTTGAGTGGACAAAAGAGCAATTTTTGTATGTTAGACAAGATCTCAATAAGTGCCCACTCTCTCTCAATGAGTAGTGGGCCAGCAGTCAGTAAGCTGGCATAGTTTTTCAGTCATTCCTGCCTGGCATAACTTGAAAGCTTGTGTGTATGTGTGTGCATGTGTGAGTGGGTGTGTATGCATGTGTATATATGTATGTGTATATGTTTGTGTGTACGTGAGTATGTGTGTATGTATGCATGTATGAGTGTGCCTTTGTGTGTGTGCTTGTGTGTGTGTGCATGTGCGTGTTTGTATGTGTATGTGAGTATGTGTTTATCCATGTACATGTGTGTATGGGTGTATGTATGTGTGTGTGCAAGTGTGTATGTGTATGTACATGTGTGTAAGTGTGTGTGTATGGGTGTGTATGTGTATGTGCGCATGTGTGTATGTTCGCGTATGTATGTATGTTTGTGTGTATGTGCCTTTATGTGCATGTATGTATTTGTATGTGTGTATGTGTGTGCATGTGTGTATGTATGGTGTATATGTGTGTATGTGTATGTGTGTATGTGTATATATGCATGTGTTTGTGTGTATGTGTTTATGGGTGTGTATGTGTATATGGGTGTGTATGAGTGTGTGTATGTGTGTAAGGGTGTGTTTGTGTATGTGTATGTGTGTGTATATGCGTGTGTATACGTGTATGTGCGTGTATGTTCATGTATGTATGGGTTTATGTTTGTGTGTGTATGGGTATATGTTTGTGTGTGTATGTATACATGCATGCATTGTATGCGAGGGAGTTTGTATTTGTATGTTATTAAGTGTGTGCATAACTGTGAGAGTTTGTGCAAAAGATGTAAGTATGTATGCAAGTATGTATGTGTGGGTGTTTATGAATGTGCCTGTGTACGTGTGTCTGCCTGTCTCATAACATGGTAATATGCATTGTTTATGTTTAAAATATCCGTTTGACAATGTTGATTTACTATGTGAATGTAACATGCGCAACTGATGAACGAAAGATGAGTAATTGGAAGGGCCAAATGTAAGATGGGCCTACCTGCCCAATTTATAACCCTTTGAAAACAAAGTTTGTTAGTTCGTTCATTTGTTTGTTCGTCGGCTGAGCCCAGTACCAGAGTGCTATGTGCCAGCTCTGTAATTATGGAAGCCTCCTTGGATGGCAGGGAATGCCCATGGTCTGCCCCTGCCTTCCCTTGAGGGTTGATCGGGATGTCCTCAGCCGTTCTAACCAACTGGGATGTAGATGACACCACAACACTGAGAGTCGAATGTCCTTCAAAACACCTGGAAAGGTTAACCCGGTCAACAAATGTGCACAGAAGTCGGATGTGTGGGCCTAATGGCGCAATATCGCAGCTCTGCTGTAAACAGGCACAACGCAATTATGTCCAAAAAACTCTCTGGATGAACACAGAAGAAGAAAAAGATTCCCAAGTTCCCAAGTAATTCTATTTTATCTTATTCCTTCCCCAATACACATGCAAAGATTTAAGAACTCTGGGCCTCATGTACCTCTAATGCTAATAACTTGTGGCTGTTTTCTAATGAAAATTTAGACATTTGTGATCCTTAAAGGTGCCTGGAAACCACGGTAGGGCAGCAGTTAGCCATCATGTGCCATGTGTTGTGATTCCCAATCAAGGCAGGCCTTTTTTTAAATTGACCTGAATACCCAGTTAGACTCATCTTACATGAGTGCCAGCAAATGTCCTGGGAAATAAAGGCAGCCAGAATTATACTGACCACATCATTCATCGAGTGACAATTGGTCTATGAAAATACGGGACTAACACCATATACCAAATCTATCTCAAGGCATGTAGCATGCCCTTTACTTGTTCTTACTACTGGGGAAGGACTGAAGAATAAAGCCCAGGCAGTTGCTATACAGTGCAAACACTAGGACTTGAGTCTAATTCAGTGTTTCCCAACGTGGGCCCCACACCCCACAGGGGGGCAATTCGATTGTTAAGGTGGGCAATTCGAAAATGGAAGAAATCGGCTGGATGTAACAAAATGGGGAGACTTGAGACTGAAGTTAATTAAATTGGAACCTGACATAAAATCTCTCTGCAGCAAGCATCAAGCGCAAGGATCTCACTAAACTTAAATTACTAATAATTAAAATAATATAGAAAAATCTTTCATTAAAATTATTTTGTACTTGAATGTCAGTTCTCCATTATATGTTTTGAAAATTTACTTACTGTGTTTGCTCAATAATTTCCTAGTGATTGTTGGTCCTTTGGCTAGGATCGGGTGCATTTGCTGCTCCCCCCCCCCCCCCCCCCCCCATTAGTGCGCCTGGTCTGGTCAGGGGCCGGGGTGATCAAATAAAAACACATCACATATCTTCACCTTAGATGTGGGCCTGGTGGACCACTGTGGGCAATAGCTCACAGTGAGACTAAGTGTCCACACAAAAAAAGGAGGAGGCGGGGGAACCAGCTTGTCTGGGGTAACCGCCAAACACCCCCCCCCCCCCAAAAAAAAAATCACCCGACACACAAGGATGCGGGACCTGGGGGGGGGAGGGGGGGCTCTGGTCCCTCTGGGAACCATGAGCCCTTCTAAAAAAAAAATTCAAGTTTCTTTAGTGAACATTTCAATTTTTGAATATTAAAAATGATGCATATGTTGGGGCGGGGAGGGAGGGGGAGGGGGCATAAGAATTTCAGAAAGGCTTAGGTGGGGCATAGCGCAAAAAAGATTGGGAAACACTGGTCTAATTTAAATCTTGTGTCTAACTGGGGATTGTAACCCTTGTCTCTGGATGTGAGAAACTATTATCCTAACCACCCAGTCAATGTGCCCTCTGGACATTAGGGTGAAGTCCCTTGACTTCAATTCTGTGAAAGGAAACATTAACTTGGGGAACTAAGTTAGGTTCAGTTGACAATTAAATTCCTAAAATCTGTGAAGGAAACAACTACTAGACACTGGGTTGCAGTCTTTGACAATGACATATCAAAACCATGTGAAGGAAACAACTACTAGACACTGGGTTGTAGTCTTTGACAATGACATATCAAAACCATGTGAAGGAAACAACTACTAGACACTGGGTTGTAGTCTTTGACAATGACATATCAAAACCATGTGAAGGAAACAACTACTAGACACTGGGTTGCAGTCTTTGACAATGACATATCTAAACTATGTGAAGGAAACAACTACTAGACACTGGGTTGCAGTCTTTGACAATGACATATCTAAACCATGTGAAGGAAACATGAATAACTAGGCATTGTGTGAGTATGTGCTATGATCAATCATGACTTCATTGGATCGAGATATGCTACTCTGCAGATGCTAAGTTCCAGTACCAGTCTTGCACACCCCACTAACTTCTGAGTTAGGAGAGGGGAGAAAGAGCCCTGCAACACAGTTTTTGTGTCGGTAGTATTTTTTTTACTGGATTGGGAGAAAATCTTCAACAGCAACCTCACTCCAACAGAATCAACAACCTGAACCACAATGCTGCATCAGACATAACAGAGTTAAAAATATACCTGCTTTGTTTTTTCTTGTAGTGTTTTTCTGTGCATATTCTCTTCTTTGATCTTGTTTTCTAGCTCTCTTAACTTAGACTGAAATAAAATAAAAACAACAACATTAGTAAACTGACAACAGCTGAGATAAGAACAAACACAGGTCTAATGCAAATGTAAAAACACTGATTATTTGTCAATGTTATGACATCTAACATTATTAAGAAAGTGTGATCATGTTGAATGAATGGACGCAGACACACAGAATGATCAAGAAGAGCATACATATCTATAGCAGGTTCAGCCCCTACACCAGAAAGTTGGGCTAAAATTTTGACTTCTCGCCCTTGTCTTGGGGACATGAATTACAATTACCACAGAAGTTGGAGTGGGTTTGCCTGATGGCGAGGGACACATAATACGGAAAGCTAATCCAGACAGAAAGCTAATCCACAGGTAAAAACCAGTCCAAAGGACTACTCTCGAGTTCAAAGTGAGCCAACAAACAAAATCAGAGATAAAGTGAAACAGAATATGCGCCCACTATAAAGAGTCTTTTTCTTCTTCCGTCCAAAATGTTTGTTTTGGGCGTAACTGTGTTGTGCTAGTTTATAGCAGAGCTGCAATATTTGAGCCTTTCGGTCGACACATCCAACTTGTTCAGGCATTTGTTGACCAGGTGAACCTTTCTATAGCGAGGAAGAAGTGAAGACAAGCAAAGGTCATTTTCATATATGGCTTAGGGGCATTGTGCATACAGAGCTACACCCATATTTGTATAGACCAAATGGCTATTAGCGGGTGATCTGGTGAGTATCACACTGGTCCTCTTGGCTTCCCAAGACATTTTTTGGTACCCTTTTTAGGCTCGGTTGACCAGGGAGGGTCACAGAACAACTTTAAAAGTCTGAAACCACCCTGCGGACTGAACACAAGACCCTTGGTACGGCAGGCGAACATCTAGCCATGATTCCTGTGCAGTTGACAGGTCACAAAACATCAAAGGCAGCCATCATTGCTTATTAGCAATTATAGAGTTAATAAACAAAACACATTTTGTATATATTGTATTTGATGAACAATATTCCATTACTCAAATATATCGAAGCATTATCAATTAGGTGATTCCATCCATTGCTATACAAACATTTCTTCGTCCCGTAAAATGGAACGTGTTTTTTCCGAAATGTGTATGGATTAAGTGTTTTTTCGTGGTGAAATGGAGTTCGGACCGTGCAACGGAGTTCGTGCACGCGCGTCCGGTCTTCTTTCGGCGTATCATCGGCGCCCGGTGGCGATAGTTAAGCCTAACATGACGGCCAGACGACCAGCTAGGACACAACGTGGTAATAGGGCGGGCGCGCGCAGAAGGCGCTTAAAATGTGACAGATTGGGTATCGGAAATGTTCGAGTACTGTACTGGAACTGTGCATCATTTAGTCAACGCCGACCCATTCTTGAAAAACTACTCTACGGAAACGATATTGTAGTCTTGCAAGAAACACAGATCACCGACGGAACAGTCAATGTTGCGGGATTTCAGGGTTTCTTTAACAGGCGGCACCTCGGACAGGCCATTCTGGTCCGCGACAACATACTAGTGTCTGAGATCGATATGTCCGCCTGGAACAGCGATGCCCTGCAAGTACAGGCATTAAGAATAATGACACCAGTGCAGCTTGTAATCGTTAACGTCTATGCGCGAAATGGGAAGGTCGACGTGCGACAATGGCAGAGTTTGTTCGATATGGACGAAAGGCATATCATCTACTGCGGGGACTTCAATGCCAGAGGCAGTCAATGGGGGAATTGCATCACCAATAGACAGGGAGAAGATTTGGAGGACGCCCTGGCATCTGCTGCCCTAATCTGTCTGAATGATGGGAAGGTCACTAGAATGGCCACTCGACCAGGCGACTCTGACAGCATCATTGACTTGGCTCTGGTGTCGCCCACCATCGCACCAAGGTGTCGGTGGGGCACACTGGGATACCACGATAGTGACCACTACCCTTGTGTCATCCTGATCAAGAAAGACGGGGCCATGAGTCAAAGAAACAAGACCAATGCCTTCCCGTACGACACCACTGGTCAAGACGCCATAAGCAAGATCAGAAGAAGGAAACTAACTTCCTCCCGTAGGAGACAAGAAAGATGGCTGCAGCCACCATGGTGGAATGGAGAGGTCGAGAAGGTGTGGCTGGGAAAGAGGCAGGCTGTCAAAGACTGGCAAAAGGCCAGAAAGGCTAACATGCCACAGGTTGAGTTGGCGAACCTGAAGACTGAGGTCGTTAGGACGACGACTTTATTCAAATCCTGCGCCAAACAGGCCAAGGCCGACAAATGGGACGAGTTCTGCAGGAAGGTGTGCTCCGAGCAATCTCTTACGACATTCTGGCGCCTCCACAAGAGCATGAACGGTGGTGCACAACGTAGGGGTATTCCAGACTTTCAAGGCACAGATCTCGCATGGAAAAAGTCGGATGCAGATAAAGGTAAGGCCCTTCTTGCACGCTACGTAGAACAGACTGACCAGAAAGACGAGCCCGCCAGACAGAGGACCACAACAACACTCTCTCAGTTGTGCGAGGGGGTCAGGACAGACGAAGAATGGACAATCACAGTTGACATATTGCGTGCGATGCTCAAGAAATCACCTAACACCGCCCCAGGCCCAGACGGCATCCGATATGGTGACCTAATGGTGATATCAGATGATGACATGGAAGAACTGGCCAGAGAATTCAACACCAGTATCCAGAGGGGTCAGGTCAAAGAAGAATGGCTACACAGCTACTTGCTGCCGCTGCCAAAACCGAACAAAGACCACTCCAAGATCAAGATAAGCGGCTACAGAATCATTACGATGCAGAATACTGTTGGCAAGCTACTGGAGAAAATTGTAGCACACAGACTTGCTTGGGACTTGGAACAGCTCGGCTGCTTCCCGCCCACACTTGGAGGATACAGACGCAACAAAGAGTCATGGCTGAATGCGGCGGTCTTTGCTCAAGATGTTTACGAAGGATTTCAGGTCAGAGAAGAGACATGTGCGGCCGCCATAGACTTAGAGGACGCATATAACAGAGTATTTTTCGAGCACTTGATGCAAACCCTCCTCAGACTGAAAGTGCACCCTCACCTTGTACGATGGATAGCTGCAGTTCTACTCCAAAGGAAGGTGGTGCTAAGATGCGGGAGTTGGTCTTCTGAGCCGATAACGATATGTCCAGGATTGCCGCAGGGTTCACCACTGTCACCAGTACTATTCAACGTGTATACGGTGCCGATCACTGAACAACAGTTGGATGGGAGGGGTAGTACTCTATCATTCGTTGACGACATCCTCGTGTATCGACAGGGTCGAGATAGACAGGCGGTTGCCAACTATATGCAGGGCGAACTAGATCGAATTTCCTCATGGTGTGCTGATGCCGATGCCCTTGTCAACCCTGCAAAGGCAACGGTTACATGGTTCTCACTAAACAACCATATTGTGAAAACAGACCTGCCGGCAGTAAGAATGGATGGGAGCATTCTGAGTAGAACCCAGTCAATGACATATCTTGGCGTGAGGCTTGATCGTAGCCTGTCCTTCAGAGATCATGTCGATTATGTCATAACGAAGGCTCGAAAAGGTTTGGCAGCAATGAGAGTCATGGCGACTGCCAATATCGAGCAAAGACTGCTATTACTTCTGTTCCAAGGACTTGTGCTTTCACGCATCGAGTATGCCCTGGCCATCCTCACTGTCAGCCCTACACAGATTGGAAGACTTGAAAAGGTACAAAACGAAGCCATGCGCATCATTTTGGGCTGCACGAGAGACACAAGCTGTGTAGCAATGAGATACCTCCTTGACTTCCCGACAATGGAACACAGGATCAAGATCTGGAGAGCCCGTGCATACTTAAAAATAAGTGCAGATGAGCAGCACCCTCTGCATGACGCTGTATTCAGAGAAAAGGGTGACAGGCTAAAGAGGGGCAAATCATGGATGGGTCGGGCGGAAGATGTCGTCGGACAGGTCTGCAGTCTTACCAGTATCAACCCCGGCAAGGAATGGGTGCCGGTGCCTCCAGCTTTTAAGTGTACCTTCTCCTGCATTATCACACTCGACAGACGGTGCAGAGAGCAGAACCCTGCCGCTGTCAATGCAGAGGTTAACGCGCTCATCTATGATCACTCAGATAGCCCCGAAGTGCTCATCTATACAGATGGATCTGTTGTAAAGCAGCAGAGAAGTGCGTGGGCATTTACAGCCCGTTCAGCGGGCCGAACCGTTCAAGAATCCAGTGGTGCCCACTCTATGACCACGAGCAGCATGACGATGGAGGTGATGGCAGTTACACAGGCTTTCATATGGCTGGAATCACAGCATTATACCAACGTGTGTGTACTAAGTGATTCAATGAGCATGATTCAGAAGGTCGAAGCTGGATCTGTACGTAGACAGTGGACTGAGTCGCTGCGGAAGTCTGTTGTCCGCAAAGTCACCTTCATCTTCGTCCCGGGACATGCGGGAGTCGAGGGAAATGAACGAGCTGATAAATTGGCTGGCTCTGCACCCCCTGTAGATGGCCAGCCCATGGATCGTGCCGATGTTATTAACGCCCTTAAAGATATGGCGAGAACAGAGGATTTTGACGCCAGTGATTCCACATCGCTTTCCAGGATGAAAGACCTGGGAGTAAGAATCGGCACAGCCAGACGCGAGAGGTACATCGGGAAAACAAAGCGCCTCGTCAACCAACACAGAACTGGCACTATTAGCCACCGGACGCTGATGCATATGCTGGGGGGAGGATCTGAGCACATATGGACATGTCCGGAGTGCAACGAAGATACCCCAACTGATAACTAACTAACTAACTAACAAACAGAACGACTTCCTGTTAAATCTTAGACTTCCATGGGGATAACATGGTGATAACATATTCCACATTCGAATAATATCAGCGACTATGTATTTAGTATTTCAGCCAAAGTATTATTCATTTATTCACTTCATATGACTCGTATATAACTCAGCAGTACGCACCTGACGAGATGCAGCAAAATATGCCAGGCAGTCAATATGTCACGCAATATTTTGTTTATGGTGTCTATGTTTCGATTCACTGAATGTCACTATATAGACAGTTTGTTTGTCCTACACCAGAACAGAGACAATTAGTTTGTCCTGCACTGGAACAGAAACAATTAGTTTGTCCTACACCAGAACAGAGACAATAAGTTCATCTTACACCAGAACAGAGACAATTAGTTTGTTCTACACCAGACCAGAGACAATTAGTTTGTCTTACACCAGAACAGAGACAATTAGTTTGTCCTACACCAGAACAGAGACTAGTTTGTCCTACACCAGAACAGAGACAATTAGTTTGTCCTATACCAGAACAGAGACAATCAGTTTGTCCTATACCAGAACAGAGACAATCAGTTTGTCCTATACCAGAACAGAGACTATTAGTTTGTCCTACACCAGAACAGAGACTATTAGTTTGTCCTACACAAGAACAGAGATAATTAGTTTTTCCTACACCAGAACAGAGACAATTAGTTTGTCCTACACCAGAACAGAGACTATTAGTTTGTCCTACACCAGAACAGAGACAATCAGTTTGTCCTACACCTGCTCCGCGAGCTCTGTGGCGAAGGAGTTACAGACGCAGTTCGTAATCCTGCTTACCATGTTCAAACCACAGCAGCGGGCGATTTGGCAGCAGACTGCTAAACGTTGGTTTTTTTTTTATAAAATGGTATGGGTGCTGGTCATTCAGAAAGCAAAGGCAAACTACTGAATGTAAACTTGCCAAGAGATCATAAACAGCCGAAAAATTATGGGGTTGACTGTGACATCTTGTAAAGGATATGCAACTGGCTAACTTAACGTCTGCTCCATTTGAGGACAAATTCTATGGAGATGTCCACGAGCTCAAGACGATGGCTGCTTTCTTTCAATATATTCAGGCTGATCTCTGAAGGTGTAGGAAGAAGAAGAACCCTTACCACTGTGAACGTTAGCAAATACCCTAATTACTACACCATGGAAGCTTGAAGAATTGCCCTCACCTCAGCTATTGTTTGAGTTGTTGTCAACCTCTTATTGTCCCTCTCTAACTCATTCAGTCTATCCATATGCTGTTTAATCTCAACACCATTGATGTCCTTGTCCTGCCTGGTCTTCCCGACTTGTTCAAGCATGTTCCGCTGGTTTCTTTCGGCATTCTCTACCATCTTTCTCATGTGACTCATCTGTTCTTCTAAGCTTTGACATCTGCGTTCTGATGAAGACAGCTGGCCTGCCACCTCTGAAACATCACAGCATGAAACACTACAGCATGAACCATCATGGCATGAAACATCACAGCAAAAATCATCACAGCATGGACCATCACAGCATGGATCATCACAGCATGAACCATCACAGCATGAAACATCACATCATGAACCATCACAGCATAAACCATCACAACATGAAACATCACAACATGAAACATCACAACATGTATGACAAACAGTTAGGATTTTGGTAATTTTCCATATGAAATTCTTCACATCTTCACATGAAGAGGTTACAGACACAATTCATAACCCCGCATAACGTGTTTAGAACACAGCTGTGAGTGATTTGGCTGCAGACCACCTTGTGTTTTTTTTTTAATGGTATGAGTGCCAGCCATTCAGAAAGCAATGGCAAACTACTGAACATAAACTTGCCAAAAATCACAAATAGCCAAAATATGCTGGGCTTGACTGTGACCTCCTGTAATGGATATGCAAACTAACATTTACACTTTTACAATTTACTGTTTAAATAAAACCTACTTTTAACAACTACACTACTGTCTAATTTATATAACAGGGTAAGTCAGTAGTAACACATTAGTAAAATAATACAATCTGAGATTCAAACTTGAAAAACCATCTATTATTTTACTTACAAAACCAGTGCCTGTGGTTTAAGGAAAGGTGAAATGTCCAATTTCATAATTCCCTGACATATTAAATTGAGGGTTCAAAATCAGCAGCTGGCAATTTGGAAGTAGACTGTTTTGTGTTGAATTTGATAGTATGAGTTAATTCCATATCGTTTACAAGACTTGGCAGTCAACCCTAGCATTTTTTGGCTGTTTGGGATTTCTTAATAAGTTTACGTTCAATATTTTGCCATTGGTTTCTGAACGACTGACACTCATACCTTTATGTGGGAACCAACGCAAGGCGGTCTGCTTCCAAATCGCCCACAGCTGTGTTTCGACCGCAGTATGGTGTGGGATTACAAATTGCATTGATAATTCCTTCACAACAGAGCTGGTACAGATACGATATGAGATGTCGGTCATTCAGAAAGCAATGGCAAACTACTTAACTAAAATTTCTCAGAAAATCACAAACAGCTAATAAATGCTGGGGTTGACTGCAAAGGACGTGCAACTAGCTTTGAACTTTTCTGCTTACTTCTCAACATAATCTCCATGAACATTAAAGAATTTATCCCATTGTTTCATTAGTTTTCCAATACCTGCATAATAGACTAGCCACGTTCGCATCTTGAGCTCAACTTCTTCGTCATCAGCAAATCATTTATCTATTCAGTTGTTTAACGCTTTTTGGGACAAACTTTTGCTGCCATAAACAGGTAACATTTTGCTGTGAATCCTCTGACATAAATATAAAATTCTCACAACAGTACGCTGTTCTCTGATGGTGCAATCTTCAAGAATGGCCAACATTTTCAACAGCATGAGAGCATTACATTTTATATGCACTTGTGCATGCTGCAATTATTGCCTGCCACACACAGATATCATCAATCTAGATGGATTTGCCACATGATGGTACCTTTATAAACAACCAAAACCATTTCTCAGCTCATATCATTTTGTGACTCACTGACGTACCCTTGCATGTCAATATGTGCTATCATCTTCTGCTCCTGCATTCATACAATATTTGTTTAAATGTTGGAATGTATTTGTGTTGTGCCCGATTATAATACAGCTATTTGTTGATCAGGAAAACCTTCAAAGGGAGTTTCATAGGACCCTCTCTCAATGTGGGGTTGTCATCTGCATTTATTTTATCTACAATGAGTGAATCTAAACAAGGCCCGATCAGAAAATCTTCATCGATGCTGCTGGATCCACAAGCAATATCAGGGGCAACAGATCGACAATCCTCGCCATCAAAGGAAGCTTCTGTTGATGGAGAGCCAGCACACGATGCTCTGATTCTGGACTCACCAAGGAACCATCATGTCCTGCCCATGGCTGCTTAGCCTCGGTTCTATGTACAGGGTCTCATTGTTCATTACAAAATAAACAAAGCTGTCTTTTTCTTTTTTGTTTGCTTGGAATTTGCCTCTATCTGCAAGTTTGTTTCTTATATGAACTACTGTTTTCTCTAGATCCTGCAAGCTTCCATAGAGTTTGACATCTAGGTTTGTTTCATCCAGTCATAAAACAGGCCTTTCTGAACATTCTATACAAATATAAGAAGGATTTTTTTTTAAAAAGAAGTTAATTGCATATCCTTAACAGGACGTAGCAGTCAACTCCAGCATTATTTTGGCCGTTTGGATTCCTGGGCAGGTTTACGTTCAATATTGTTTTCTGAATGACCGGCACTCATACCATTATATGGAAAACAATGCAAGGTGGTCTGTTTCCAAATCAGCTGAGTTTTCGAATTCGGTATGTGGGATTACAAATCGCATTCGCAACTCCTATGCCACAGAGCCGGCTGCAAACGATTGTAAGAAGGATACAAACAGCATTCTTTGGTCATGTCATGAGAAGAGAGCGTTGGAAGACACTGTGACCACTGGAAAGATCAGCGGTACAAGAAACAGACTGTGCTTGCAACAAATCTTGCGGACTAGTACAAATAAAAAGTTAAGAAAATTAATCAAACCTCTGGACTGGTTTACAAAATTGTCTCCAGGGACATCTGTCTGTCTGTCTTGATGGATCCGCTTACTCCTTGCTGGCTTCCCATCCTGTACAACTTGTTTGTGTGGCTCTGATTCTGATGCTAAGCTTTGCAGATTCTTTTCTGCTGTTGTCCTTTCTATTTCCAGCTCTTTAATTTTATCTTGCAGGTTTCTTAATGCGGTAATGATACCTATAATGCAATGTGATAACAGTGTTGTAATGAGCATAATTACTGTGATTCATAAATAAGGAAATAATATTAGAGACAACCATGACAACAAGATAACACAGACAAATTGACAGAGAAGAGATTTAAGCTGGCATTATTTTCTTTTTTCGTTCGCTCGCTTTGAACTCAAGTGCAGTCCATACACACTACTTCTAGTAGTGCTGGGGTGAATTTTGCGTGTGGATTAGCTTTCCCTATTAACAGTGTCCCTCACCATCAGGCCAACCCACTCCAACTTCAGAGGTACTTGTAATTTACATCCCCAAGCCAAGGACGAGCATTATTATTTATTTAAGTAAGTTTACTAGATAACAACATATATATGTGAGCCATGGACTATTTCACAATCACTAATGAAGACAATTAAAGCTTTTCAGCTGAAATGCTAAAGAAAATTCTCGGATATCGGGGACCTAGCAAGAGCTCAGCAAGGCCAAAATGGATAAAAGTGCTCGCTCTATTTCTGGTGTGCTCACGCCGAGGTAGCGCGTTCAACCCCCACACTGTTCAGTTGGACTAAAATGCTTATTTCCCGTCATTGACTTGGGGGCGGACATTACAAGTACCTCAGAAGTCGCAGCGATTTCGTCTGATGGCGAGGGACACTGCTAACAGGGAAGGTTAATCCACACGTAAAAATCAGTCTAGTGCACTAGAAGTAGTAGCACGTGTATGAACTTTGCTTGAATTCAAAACCAGCAAATGCAAACAAAAATGGACCTAGAAGAAGACAAATACAAACATTCTACAAGAGCTGAACATCAAAGAAAACTGACCGAGTAACAGTGTCATGTCTCAGGAAAATGAAAATACTTTGTCTATATTAAACAGCACAGTGGCTGAAGAGAACAATGAGGGAAGGTGTGGTTCCTGGAAGGAAAGGTAGGGGTCGAGCAGACAAAGATGGACAAGGATAGTGTAGATTCCTTTAACATGAGGATGCATGAGACAGGAGAATGGCCAGAGATAGAGATGATTTTCGGTGTGTCATGAAGAGAGTGTTCTACAGAAAACCTGCCACATGATGATGATGGCGATGTTTACTAGATGTAGACAGACAAGAGATTCAAACTGACATTATTTATCTGTTTACTAGATACTCAGAAGTATACATTGTTATCCTGTTTAGTCTATCACACACAGTATAATTGAGTCACTTTGTTTTAATATATGTAAAGATTTATTTCATTGTTTTCCTTTTTTCAATAAGTTTTGTGTTACTTTTGGTAGCTGATCTCTTTATTTAGTTGGTTATCTAGTTATATCAGCCAAGGCTTTGTTTTACAGAGAGGTATAACTTCATCCCTGATCCCCACCATGGGTTGTAGTTATTATGTCTTTATTTTTAGAGCATAATGTAACAAACTATCCTCTATCAAGACGGCAAGGTGTGTTGTAATATCTAATGATTTTATGTCTTTTTAATTTCTTGAACGTGGGAAGACAGCAAAAGAAATATCAGACTTAAGCAATCTAGAAAATATCATAAAGTCTGTAAACAACACCAACATAAAACCCACACTAGGAGCTTCTGCTACCAGAGGCCAATTATTGTCTGACTAGAGGCAGGGTAGGGTTACCCCTTATCAAAGGAGAGATAAGGTACCTCCTTCCCTCTGCTAGCATCTGCTAGAGGCAGGGTAGGGTTACCCCTTATCAAAGGAGAGATAAGGTACCTCCTTCCCTCTGCTAGCATCTGCTAGAGGCAGGGTAGGGTTACCCCTTATCAAAGGAGAGATAAGGTACCTCCTTCCCTCTGCTAGCATCTGATAGAGGCAGGGTAGGGTTACCCCTTATCAAAGGAGAGATAGGGCACCTCCTTCCCTCTGCTAGCATCTGCTAGAGGCAGGGTAGGGTTACCCCTTATCAATGGAGAGATAAGGTCCCTCCTTCCCTCTGCTAGCATCTGCTAGAGGCAGGGTAGGGTTACCCGTTATCAAAGGAGAGATAAGGTCCCTCCTTCCCTCTGCTAGCATCTGCTAGAGGCAGGGTAGGGTTACCCCTTATCAAAGGAGAGATAAGGTACCTCCTTCCCTCTGCTAGCATCTGCTAGAGGCAGGGTAGGGTTACCCCTTATCAAAGGAGAAATAGGGCACCTCCTTCCCTCTGCTAGCATCTGCTAGAGGCAGGGTAGGGTTACCCCTTATCAATGGAGAGATAAGGTACCTCCTTCCCTCTGCTAGCATCTGCTAGAGGCAGGGTAGGGTTACCCCTTATCAAAGGAGAGATAGGGCACCTCCTTCCCTCTGCTAGCATCTGCTAGAGGCAGGGTAGGGTTACCCCTTATCAAAGGAGAGATAAGGTACCTCCTTCCCTCTGCTAGAGACAGGGTAGGGTTACCCCTTATCAATGGAGAGATAAGGTACCTCCTTCCCTCTGCTAGCCTACAGGACACTCTTTGGCAAGGTCAACTACTTGTTTAATGCCCACCCCTACCTCCTGAGATCAGAGAAATGTGAAATGATGTGAGCAGATGGTGGTTGGAGCTGGATGGTACCCAACAGAAAGTTGTTTGTTATGATCTCAAATTTGACAATGGTAGGTAGAGGGTATCCTTATAGAGATTATGACTACATTCACTGACCGGTATTGTCACTGCCAAGAAGGAAAGCAATGGCAAAATACCTTCTTTTCAGATGCCTCTCACTGCATGCCTTTTCACAAACTCACACAGAGAACCTGTTACTTTCATGAGAAGAAGACAGTTTACGTTCCGCGGGCATATCATGAGAAGTGGACAGCTGGAGTCTGTCGAAACAGGAAAGTTGGAGGGAAGGAGATGCAGGGGAAAACCCAGAGAGAAGATGAAATGGAGGAATATCATTATCAAAAATGTCTGGCAGTAGATGAGATAGAGGGCTGTGGACAGGCATTAGCACCAAAGCCACATTATAAACAATCAACAAATCTAGGAACTTTATAAACAGTCATCAACAAATCTAGGAACTTTATAAACAATCAACAAATCTAGGGAGTTTTATACACAATCATCAACAAATCTAGGAACTTTATAAACAATCAACAAATCTAGGGAGTTTTATACAATCATCAACAAATCTAGGAACTTTATAAACAGTCATTAACAAATCTATGAACTTTATAAACAGTCATCAACAAATCAGGTAGCTTTATAAACAATCATGTGGTTAATAATGGGGGAATGGTAGCATAGTGGTTAGTAATGGGGCCATTTGAATCCCCATAACTTTGTGGTCTCTTCAAGCAGAAGTCAAAGGGCGTGGACACTCATATGAAGAAGGCTAAGGCAACAAGCAGACATATCCTACCATCACTTACAGTCTCTGTTACTTGTTGGGTGAGGGTCCACTGGTCTGCCGGCACCCACGTAGTCTGAATTGATGAAAGGCTTGCTGCCTGGGTACTCAAAATATCTGGATGACTCGCTGTTGTAGGTCGGAGATATGCTTAGTGGCATGTTGGCTCCTTGGGTGCCCCGCTGGTGGGCCTCCATCGGGCGGTGATGTCCAAAATTATGAGAACCAGCTCTACTTCGGTAGTTGTGTGTTTCCTTGATTCCCTAAAAGATAAATAAATAAGATATTTAACTCTCAACTGCATATCACTAAAACACAAGATATGCTGTTATTTAGTTAGTTAGTTAGGCACCTGAGGGACCAGGTGGACAAGGTGGAGGAACAGATTGAGAACCTGTATGTGGAGAGGATGAAACTGTTGGGGATTGGCAGGGGTTCTGGCAGAATCTCAAAACTGAGAGGACCAGGAGAACTTTTAATCAGATAACGGTGGGAACGATTAGTAGTGTGACTCTTCGCTGGCTGTTGAATGAGGGGACTGCAGCGCATATGGGAATTTCCTGAGTGCAGTGATGTTGGTTCTTAGCTCAACTCAGCTCAACTAAACTTAGTTAGTCAACAGATTATTCATCTGTCTCTAATACTATTATCCTTGTGTTTTTAGATCTTCTATTTTGATTGTGTTGTTGTTCCATAGGAAGGATTTTCAAAAAGGAGGTAATCAGAGATCCAGATTTCTTGCAGCTTTCTCCACACTGTGTCTTCATCTTGGATGGCAGAGTTATTCATCTTTCCTTATGTTTAGACTTGTTCATTATCAGTTTACTATGGGATAGGGTAACCACTCCCACACCAACTATCCTTAGTTAGCTCTTATGACATGCATGGCAGGTTACAGCGTTACTGTTCTTTGCACCTTTCTGGTCCGATGGGATGAATAGGCTGTTGAGGCCTCTGGAGTGATTTTGCTTCTAGCTTATGCATTTTCCTTATGTTAGACTGGTAGTGCATCGTTCTGTCACTACTGAGTTAAGTGCATAGAGCAATAGATACTGTGAGATGTCATTTGATATGGTATGCTTTTGCATCTGTCCATGGTTGTTTGTTTTGTGAACTGAATTTTCAGAAAAATGGTGGATGGCCAGTTGCTGAACTAACTTGTTTTGTTTGTGCAACTGCTGGTTTTTTAGTAACTGCCTCTTCCATCAATGATGAACTGTAATTTTAGTGGTGAACTGTGTGTTGGCATTCTGGCAGTGAACTTATGCATGTATGCCTGTGCGTGCTGTTGGTTTTTCGGAACTGAGGTCTGTTCCACTTTTCCCATAGGACAGTAAGGCGCATTATGTGCTGTATTAACTGGCACAGGAACAGAGCATTAAAGGGTGACCCTTTGCCATGAAGTTGGAACCGCAACTAGCTATTCTTTGCTCACCTTATAGGCCCCAGTAACACACTGCCTGTGATCCAGTACATCCTATTTATTTTGGATTTGACTTCCCTAGTCTTTGACTGTTCCCAGTCTGCCCACAAGATAACAGGTTTTTGTGTCTTTTTATCTGGTTCTTACCCTTTCTAAAGTGGGAAACCATGCCACTAACCATGCTACAATCTGCATAACTTTTGGGATCAGTGGAAGACAAAAGCCGCTCTCAATAGACACCAGATAGAGAATAAACACACTTTATTTTCAAACGGTTAAGAATTGGGCTTGCAAGCTCATCTATCATTCTGCTGTTAGAATTTCTTCCATACATTATTTCATTCTTACTTTTCATGTAAGGTTGATGATATGCAATGGTAACAGTAAAATAAACATTATACATGCAGGGAAGCACACAGGCTAGGGGTAAGTTAAGATAGCATTGTGTTGTTTAGCACAACCGCAGCAGCGCAATGCTTCCCTGCCAACAGTGGTCATGGTTGAATCAACATTAAGGCGGAGATGTTTTAAAAAATTAACCAGAGCTCCCAAGTCGACCCAGACTAAAACAAGTACCAGGAAATGTTCTGGAAAGTAAAGCCGGCCCGGGTAATATTGACCACATGACCCCTCAAGATGGTCTATATAAATATTGTGCTAGCCATATTGTATGAGATACATTCAAAGGTGTGAGAATGGGATCATGAATGACATCTGAGATCAGAATGACATTTGTGAGATCAGAATGACATTTGTGAGATCAGAGTGACATTGTGAGATCAGAATGACATCTGTGAGATCAGAATGACATCTGTGAGATCAGAATGACATCTGTGAGATCTTAATGACATCTGTGAGATCAGAATGACATCTGTGAGATCTAATGACATCTGTGAGATCAGAATGACACCTGTGAGATCAGAATGACACCTGTGAGATCAGAATGACACCTGTGAGATCAGAATGACATCTGTGAGATCAGAATGACCCATTGATAAATGGCCCTGCATGCTTAGTTCTTAACCCTCTGAAGCTAAAGTTCATTTGTTCACACATTTGTTCTCTACAAGGTTTTCATTTAAGGGGCTAATGTGTTCCAATGACCCTAAAAGCTATGCAGCCTGTAGTGTAGTTACTGGCATTTCTCCCGAGTGAATGAATAGGTTAAGTAAACAGTCAGATAAAATGATTTAAGATGACAACTGTTTCAGAGAGAGAAGGCTAATTAAACTTTAACAAACTCAAATTGACGTCCAAGAAGTCCGAAGAAGAAGAATGTGAATTTCATACTATATTCAGAAGCATACACTAATAAACATTAAAAACAAACACTGCCATATAAAATATACACTCAAGGTGTAAAACCAACAACACAACACAACATTAGAAGGTTATCATAGCCATATGTGAAACCTAAATAAAGACAAAAAAACATTGCCGTTTTAAATCTACAGCCAAGATAATAAAATAACACAATATTATGAAGCATACAATTTTATGTATTTAAAGACAAACACTGAAATCTACATTTAAAACCATGTGACAACATGATATTATCAAACATACACTATTCATAGATTTAAAATAAACATTGTTGTCCTAAATCCACATTTAAGGTCATAGACAAACACTACCATACTAAATCTATAGCCAAGATAATAAAACTAAAAGGATATTCAAAAGCTTACAATATTTTGTATTTAAAATAAACATGCCTCAAATCTATAGCCAAGATACAATACTAATAATAATAGGATAAGAACTACATAACCGAGATAAAACTAACAACACGACATTACAAAGAGTACAATGGCATGTACTGCAAACAAATAATTCAAATATGTAGTATACAGCCAAGATATAGTTCAGATATTGAAAACAAACACTGCCGTGTGAAATAATTACACTTCCACTCAAAACACCGATAAGCCGAAAATCGTTTCAAAACCAAACATAAAAACTCACCTAGCAAATGAACGGTTCGGCAAGGTGCGTGTTATAACAGCTTATAACTTCGTCTATGATGATATCACAGTCACAGTATGGCCCAGTTAATACAATCGCATAATTATGAAGCCATGGTGAACACCACGAAATGCAACTACTACGTAGATCAGAGTGTTAACGGAACGGTGAAAAAGGTTTATAGGGTATAGGTTCATGTTTATAAAGATCGTTTTAAACGGTGCACATCGTAGTTAGGTAGCAGCTCCAGGCGATGATAATAATACTGCACTAGGCCATGGAGTGTTAAATTGCCACAGGAATACATGAATCAAGCAAGAAGTCAGGGATTCTGTCAGGCAATCTCCGATCAAACGGAAAATACATGAGACGGAGTGGGAGGGAATGGCTAACCTGGTGTTTTATCTCCGTTTTCAGGAATTAGAACGTGAACAATGAACTTATTGGAGAGAATTAGCGTGACTCCCAGGACACAGGTTTCACAATATATCAACTGATACATGGGCGAGAGTGTTCTAATAGTTCAACCAAGAAAGAATGCGGAGTCTGATAGTGAACCATCAGAAAATAAAATATTAACCGTTTAAATTTCACTAATAAAAATATGTGGAATATGCTTCTGGGTCCAAATTTTCAATGACCGAAAAGCACACGAGGTCATATTATCAGTATACTTATCGTTACCATCATCATCAAGTGCCCTGCCTGCTGGCGTAGTTATTCATGTCTCTCCACAGACCTCGGTCTTTGGTGTTCTGGATCAACTCTGCTGATGGTATTCCCCCATGCCACCGTCTCAATCCATCCAACATCGTTTCTCTTGGTCTGCCTCTGCCTCTGTTCTCGCTAATCTTTCCAGCTGCCACATGTTCTAAAATGCCTTTCTTCTCATCATATGACCACAGAAAGCTGTTTATCTTTTTCTTCTTGTGTATAATGTTCTAGTTTAATTAACCTCTTTCAGGCAATTCTTACCATCGCAGAAAAAAAGATGATCCATGGAACAACTTTCTGGGCGCCCAGGTATCGTAGTGGTTAGATACTTGCCTGTTGGTCCGGTAGTCATTGCTTCTTCTTCTTCTTCTTCTTCTTCTTCTTCTTCTTCTTCTTTCGTTCGCTTGAAATATGTCTATAACTGCAATGCTGTCTCTTGTATGAATTGAACTGTCTTTTTCAGTTCACACAGCGGTCCATAGTGTCATTGCTTCAAATTCGCACCAAGACTGATTTTTAAAACTGGTCTGGGATTCTGGGTCATTAATAATAGCTATTACCCCGTATGGACAACAATCACCTTCGGATTAATAAGCTTGTGAGGGTAAAACCGTGGGCAGCTGCTTCTGCCGTTGGCTCAATCACAGGACTATCAATCTGAGCCGGTGATGGACTCTAACTATAACTTCTCCTTGAGGTTAAACGGGGTAAAACAATTGTATAATCGGATTCTAGGTCAACCCAGCCTTAAAATGTGTATCAGAAAATGTCACCGGAAGTGAAGGTGACCGGTGTGATATTGATTACATCACCTACTGAATGCCGATTGGTTTATAAAAACATGGAGCTAGCACCATCTACCCAATAGACCTCGAGACATGTAAAAACGGACTTATTCTGCGCAAGCATTTGTTAACGAATGCTGGTAAATGACTTCTTTTCTGCGCAGACACATATTAATGAATGTCTGTATTTTTCCCTCTATTGCGCGCAGGCACATGTTAATGTTTGTATTTTCCCTCTATTGCACGAAGGCACACATTAATGAATGCTGTATTTTCCCTCTATTGCGCGCCGGCATACATTAATCAATGCTGTATTTTCCCTATATTGCGCGCAAGCACATATTAATGAATGTACTTTCCGTCTATTCTGCGCAAGCACATATTAATGTATCAAAACTGAGAGGGAAAACCAAGAGAACTTTTAATCAGATAGCGGTGGGAACGATTAGTAGTATGTCTCTTCGCTGGCTGTTGATCGAGGGGACGGAGCATGTATGGGAATGTCCTGAGTGCAGTGATGTCGGCTCTTAACTCAACTCAACTCAATATTTTAATGTTTGTCTATACTTTCCCACTATTCTGAGCAGGCACATATTAATCAAAGTTTGTTAAATAATTATTATATAAACCCCAAAGTACAGAAAAGTTACAATCAACTTCATGTCAATATAAGAATAGATTAATCAAGACTTCAGAAGTTTTAATACAGATAGAACATAAACAAATTCACAAGTATTGTCTGACGCTCTTAGAAGTAGAAGAAATAAGATAACAGGATAACATACAACGTAAACACTGAAAGTTATCGCTACCAGAAAATAATTCGAACATGTCACCACCAAATGATGACAGCAGGAGTAAAGCGTACATCGACGCATGACCACCTCGACATCCCACAAAATAATGTCATCATTAGCCAGGTCTATCATCCATCTCAACCTACAATTCTGGAATGTTGGTAGAATTTGTTTCTAACCATTAAAATACCGCCATACTGAATTAAAATACAGATAGAATAACCAGAACGAATGCAAACGAAAACTAATTAAACTCGGTCTTGCAGAGGGCAATTTTTCTTCCCCAAAATTCACCTTACAGTCGCAGTAATAAAAAAGGGGTATTGGGTACTGACACAAATCAAACAACGTCCTTAGGTACCCGATTTCAACAAGTGCTATTCAATGCCAGAGCTACCTGTCCAAGACTTTGACGGCAATTCGATCAGTCTGGAGAGTTGCTCTAGGCTAGGGTTTGGGACATGTGTGGAGTTGGGTAGGGCGGGCAGTGGCGAAGGTGGAGCATCGGAATGCCGGGACTAAATGTTGCAACGTGTTCGATCTTGACTTAACCGTTAAGGTTTTTGTTGTTGTTGTGTGGGGGAGAGAGAGAGAGAGAGAGAGAGAGAGAGAGAGAAAGAGACTGTGTGTGCGCGCGCGTGTGTGTGTGTGCGCGCGCGTGTGTGTGTGTGTGCGCGCGCGTGTGTGTGTGTGTGTGCGCGCGCGTGTGTTTTAAATCAAGGCTTCCCAAACAGTAACGTGACAGGCTGAGATGGCCAAACGGGCACGAGGTTAACTGTTATCGCCACTTGAACTTGGGGCATATTTTGTGCTGTAACCTAGCAACTCCCAATATATGATTCTTAGCTATTCTACATGTTATACCATCATCATGGATCAATTCGTGTGTTGTCTATCTTGACTGGATTGCCTTTTCGGTTCACGGGTGCATTTTTCAGGAGAGTTCTGGGAATCGTCGCTGGAGCTACGGAGTTTGTGCTTTGTGCGGCGCTTTCGGCGGGTCGCCCTGCGGAAAGAGACCAAGCGATATGGGATAAAACCCGGGTCAATGAAGTCTTTCTGGTGACTGCCGTTTCCATCGACAATGAACTGTATTTCTCGTGAAGGACTTTAGTGTTGGCATTCTGGCGGTGGCATTATGTACAGTGTACCTGTGCGGACCGTTGGCTTGCCGATACTCCTGTCTGTTCCATTGTTCACATAGGGCAGTGAGGAGCATTTTGTGTGAAATTCACTGGCCCGGGAACGGAGCATAATGGGGACGACCCGTTGCCGTGAAGTTGGAACCGCGACTACCTAACTAACTGTTGACTATCTTCAGTGCCATAAGACAAGACTATCAAGAATTTTCTCCCGCTGTCTTCCACTGTATCTCTTTCCACAAATCTTTCCTGTTGTCACAACATGTTCCAGTTTTTGTCTTCTCATAACGTGGCCACACAAAAAAAAAAAAACACCACGACTGCCTCTTTCTGATGTTGGTGGTGAGTTGTTTTTGCAACTTTTTTTTCGCATATCCTTTACAGGACTGTCAACAGCAGCATTTTTCAGCTGTCTGTTGATTTCTTGGCAAGATTACGCTCAGTAGTTTGCCACTGCTTTCTCAGCGGCCGGCTCAGTTATCCCGCAAGTCACCAGCGGGTATCGAACCGCTCCCAGCTCTCGCCCGCTATGAGACTCTGTGTGATAAACGGGATTACGCGAGAAAGTGTTGTAACCCCTCGGCCAGAGAGACCGGCCTTTGCAACTTAGCTTCCCTCAAAATGTCCAGATTGTTCATTTTGACTGGCCAGTTAATTTATAGCATTCTTCTATAAAACCACATTTCCACGGCTACATGTTATATACATTTCTTAACTCCTCACTGTGTCTGCACTCGGCCTTCACACTACTGTGCTTACTGTTAAATTACATAACATTTTTTTTTTTTGGGGGGGGGGGGGGGGGGGGGGCGGCCTCACTCGCTTTGAACTCAAGCTTAGCCCATACACACTACTTCTAGTAGCACTGGACTGAATTGCGTGTGTGGATTAGCTTTCTCTATTACCCGTGTCTCTATTACCCGTGTATTACCCATCAGGCGAACCCACTCCGACTTCAAAGGTACTTGTAATTTACGTCCCCAAGTCAAGGACGAGAAGTCAGGGACGAGAACTCAACATGATAGTCCAACTGTCCCGTGTAGGGGTTGAACCCCTTACCTCTGCATCAGCACACCGGATGTTTAAGAACACGCGTTCTTATCCATTAGGATTTGCTGACCTCTTTTACTTCAAGGGGGAGGGGGGATCGTGGCTGAGAAGTTACGGCGTCCGCCTCAGGCTCAGAGGATCCCGGTTTCGATCCCAACACAGGCAGGAAATGTCGCCACTGGTATCTAATGACATCAAACGTAGTCTATATATCTTGGGTAGTGAGGTGGGATCGTGGTCGCCTACGATAAGGGTAAACAATAGGACGTCCGTGTGCAAATTGTGCACGTGAAACTATCCCTCGACAATTAGAATTGGTGTAGAGTAGGCCATAATGCCGCTGCCATGTTAAATTGTTACAAAAGAAAACATACCCTCGACAGAGCCTATTACCATGGATATATTATGTCTAGAGGGAGTAAACTGTATACACATTCATGATGAAGTCGTACAAACTGACCTTTGAAGTACATAGCTAAGTGTGACGCACTCCGCCAGGAGGAGGAGGTGGAGGATGAGGAGGAAGAAGAAGAAGAAGAAGAAGAAGAAGAAGAAGAAGAAGAAGAAGAAGAAGAAGAAGAAGAAGAAGAAGAAGAAGAAGAAGAAGAAGAAGAAGAAGAAGAAGAAGAAGCAGCAGCAGCAGCAGCAGCAGCAGCAGCAGCAGCAGCAGCAGAAGAAGAAGAAGAAGAAGAAGAAGAAGAAGAAGAAGAAGAAGAAGAAGAAGAAGAAGAAGAAGAAGAAGAAGAAGAAGAAGAAGAAGACGATAGCCTGCATAGAGCAGGTTGGTATTTAATATCACATGCCCCCTGATCTCTCGGGTGGTGAAATCTGATAAATAGCCTTCTCGGAAACGGGTGAAAAATAGGAGGTTCCGTGTGCATGTTATAAATCCCACGGCAGTTGCAAACTGCAGAGAGTGTAAGGCCGCTGCCTGATAAAATTGTGAGAAAAGATAAACCTACACACGGGTAGAGAGCCGTGACCTTGGATGGAATATGTCTACAAGAAGCAAACCTTACACACATGCATCGCAAATTCAGTCACATTGACTTCTGCATAACCTGTGATGCACTTCCTCGAAAAAGGAACAAAGAAGGTATTGCGATAAGCACGTTTTCGCTGACCGGGCGTAACATTGGAGTAATGCGGTCAGTATACAACCAACTGTCTTTATTTGCCCATACAAATCGTCCGTGGCAGTTTTATCAGCTTGGGTCGACCCTAGGGCCCTACTGGGCACAAAGAAACGAGTGTTCTAAATAACAGCATAGAGAATAGAGAAGTTATGTCATCATTATCATCAACTTCCTTTTTTTCCGTCAAGCGTTGTGGGAAGGAATAGTTGATGTTCTAGCGCCCGATGGGTGGCATTGGATAGTGTCATTCTACAATTTCTTTGATGACGTCAATCCATTTTCTTATCGGGCGGCCTCTTACTCTCGTATCAGATCTTCTTTGATGTAGCGCCAGCGCGGGTAGTTGATGGTGTTGTATTCTAACGAGATGGCCGAACCATTTGAGGTTCTGCCGTTCAATCTATGTGGCACAAGGTGTTGATTGCACTGTCTATTTTTTTTTTGGCGCTCGCTTGCTTTGAACTCAAGCGTAGTCCACACACACTACTTCTAGTAGTGCTGGACTGAATTTTGTGTGTGGGTTAGCTTTACCTGTTAACAGTGTCCTTCGCCACCAGGTGAACCCACTCCAACTTCATGGGTACTTGTAATTAACGTCCCCAAGTCCAGGACGATAGGTCAACATTTTAATTCAACTGTCCGGTGTAGGGGTTGAACCCCTTACCTAGGCATCAGCACATCGGACGTTTAAGAACACGTGTTCTTATCCATTCGGCCATGCTGACCTACACCGTCAGTCTAATGTCTAATAACACCATGTCCTACTCAGTTTCGGATAGCTAAGTTGGCAGCTCTTCTTCTCAAGCATCTCATCTCGCAGGTGTTGATTTTGTGTAAGTGTGAACTGGATGTGTCCAAGTATGACATTGGTAGCATGGGATTGGTGTGAATATGTTTTATTATTATTATTATTATTATTTGTCGTTTTGCGGACATATGTAAATTTGGGTGTTTCAGTATGCGTGATAGTTCATGCATAAGCGCACTTGCTTTCCTATATCAAATTTCGATATATCTGGTATACCTTTATGTGTTCATATTGCACTTTGGCTCGAGTGGTACATGGCTACGGTTTTTTCTAATAACTGTCCTTGTATCTCGTAATCTTCAAGATGTCCATAATGTATATCTACACTGTCGAAAGCCTTTTTCTTATCTACAAATACAATATTCTGCTGATCATTGTATTCGATTGGTTTTTTTTTTCCCCACATGTGTGTCTAAGTGTGAATAGTGCATCAGTGCAACTTGTACCTTTCGTGAAACCAAATTGCACTTTGCGTTGTTCTTTGTTCCAATAGTTCCGAGTACATTTTCCCTATGTGACTCGGGAGAGATATCCTGTATGTTTCGCACTCTCTCATATTGCCTGGCCTGTTCCATATAACTACTGGTTGCCAATCGACTGGGGTGTGTCTTTCTTCCCATGCTACATTAATAAGTCTTGTTAGCCATTTAATTCCAGTTTTCACACATTAAGCCCATAAACACGGGTTTTCAAGGGTGATCACTACATATATTTCCACAGACTGGGGGATTGGTTTCCCCCCCCCCCCCCACGTGTGTGTCTAAGTGTGAATAGTGCATCAGTGCAACTTGTACCTTTCGTGAAACCAAATTGCACTTTGCGTTGTTCTTTGTTCCAATAGTTCCGAGTACATTTTCCTTATGTGACTCGGGAGAGATATCCTGTATGTTTCGCACTCTCTCATATTGCCTTGCCTGTTCCATATAACTACTGGTTGCCAATCGACTGGGGTGTGTCTTTCTTCCCATGCTACATTAATAAGTCTTGTTAGCCATTTAATTCCAGTTTTCACACATTAAGCCCATAAACACGGGTTTTCAAGGGTGATCACTACATATATTTCCACAGGCTCCAGAATGTTACTATAAAGACACGAGAATGAGCGTTCACAAAACGAGATTTATGTAAATAATGCACACTTTAAGTGCTCAATTATTCTAAAATTAATTATTCATGCGTTGCTATTCAGTTCTTTACAATCTGCAGTACAATATTCAGACACCAATGCTCGTAATAAAATGTAGGCATTTTGTTGCATGCCCATGACTTTATTTTAAATTACACGGTTTCCTTCTGTTAATCTGTTTTATGCAGTAAGCAATGTCCTATTCCGTCTGTCTATATTATAACCATCATGTACACAATTTTTAAAATATGTATCTTAAATAATAATCGGCAGTATATGTACTCGGGGGAGGAACACGTGATGTAGCAACTAGCTTCCTCACCTGTCGACCTGATGGTCCTGAGTTTGAATCCCCGAGAACTGATTTTTCTTTTTAATCACTGCCTGGGCTTCGAGGAAGACGCAGCCTAAAATCGGTACACGGTGATTTCTTAGAAAGTGCCTACATCACCAATCGAGTGATGGTTGGTTTAAAAACACTGGGCTCGCGCCATATAAGCAAAACATCTCATGGCGCGAAAAGGGATGCGCTTGCATGTACGGTAAAACTCGTCTTCGTCATCAATGTCATGTGCCTTGCCGATAAGTATTAGTGGTCAGTGTTAATATAATTTCTAAACTGCATGACAGTTAATGTACCCAACTAATCGTATAAGATACATGCCCAAACGCAGCTTCACACAGTCACAAAATGATCGCGGTAACCCTATGTTCCACATGATATGCCCGTATCATACGAAACATTCACGGTTGATTACAGCTGCTTTCTCGCCTAAGGTCTGACCCCTTTACAAGAGAGATTTCCACCCGGCTATAAATCTTAACAACAAACAAACACCATTATATACATACCGTTATATGCATGTTAGGATTAACGCCGCCAGACGAGAGAGTTCATTCTTATGTTAATTTTATTAGTGTTGGTATTATTTTCAGTATACAATTGAATATAACTGTGATAGACGGGTTCTAAGAATATCTTGGATACAAAGCAGAACAAATGCATCCATACGACAAGAGCTGAATATTGAAGAAGGTTGGCTATTAAAGACGATAAAACAAAGAAAATTGAAATATTTTGGTCACTTGAAACGTCATGAAAGTTTGGAGAGAACAATAAAGGAGGAGTGTATGCCTGAGAAGAGAAGAAGAGGAAGGCCAAATAGAAGAAGGGTGCAGGATGTGGCGGATGATCTCCAGATGGGTGTATCGGACGCGGGACATCTTGCTTATGATTGAGAAGTTTTACGGAAGGTTGTAATGAGAGCGAGGTTCTGCAAAGGACATGCTACTGAATGGATTAGAGCAGGGGTGGGCAAAATTTTTTGTGCGTAGGGCCACATTGACAAATCTAAAGCTGTGGGGGGGGGGGGGGGCATTTATATTATGTCCACTTTATTTACAGCAACTTATCACAATAAGTAATTATTAATTATTTATAGGTTATTAAATAGTATAAATAACTAATTATTGCAATTTTATTTTACTTATACATTATATTTTACAATATGGACAAAAGCTTTTACTAAATTGTTAACAAGATTTTACAATTTTTTATTATATTTTTTTTAAAAATTATTCATCAATGGCTTTAATCTAGACACAAACCGAGTACATTGTCACTATAATTGTTGATTTCTAATGAGATGTATGTAACTGCTTGCAATTTTTGACAATATTCTTGAAATCTGGAGCAAGTTTACTTGTTGAAATTCACATGACAGCATGCAAGTTGCAGTCCGACAATAAAGACCTATTCTTAGATTTTTTGACCTTCAAGCAAAACAAACTTGTTCGCAAAGACAAGGGTAAGTTAATAAGTAAGTCACAAATAGCTGTAGAAAAATAACTAAATACGATAACAACTTGAAACCAGTTTATTATGATGCGGCTTACTAACATACAATTACTTTGTATTATTTCTAATTCTTTAAAGTTTCCGCAGTTTATTCTTCTTATTATTGACTTATAGTATAGTCTATGAGGGTTGGCATTAATGATGATATCCGTCCACAGCCCTCTGTCACACGTACTACACATCGTTATTGATACTGATATTCCTCCATGCCATGATGTCAAACAGCCCAGCCTCTCCTCTCTTTGTCTCCCCGGGCCTCTCTTTGTCTCCCCGGGCCTCTCATCCCCTCCAACCTTCCCGCTGTAATGACATACTCTAGCTTTCCCCTTCTCATGACATGCCCAAAGAATGTGAACTGTCATCTTCTAATGTGAGTAACCAGTTCTGTGTGTGTGTGTTAATTTATTTCAAGATATTGTCATAGATCTGTCTATCCGTCCACAATGTTGTCGTTATTCTTTTATAAGACCACATCTTTGCAACCTCCACATACTTGCTCACTGGTTTCTTACATACATCAGGACTGATTAAATATAGCTCTTATCACGGCTTACATTGGCACCTTGCCATCTTGACAGACGATAGTTTGAGACATTGTGCTTCAAAAAGGTATAAAAGTTACAACCCATGGCAGTAGCGAATGTGACTGATCCGACCAATTCACGCTGTAAATGTTCGTCCACATTAGATGCATATGAACACGTGGTCATTTTTACCATTATGCACCATCTTACTTCTTTCACGCTCTGTGTGTGCTTTATCTGCAATAATTTTATCCTTTGTCTTTATTCCATTTCTGATAGTTGCCTTCAATGAAACACGTTCAGCTGCGACTTGCTCCCAATATGCATTATCAATGCTTGTATCAATCATATCCCGCTTACACACATCTTTGTATCGTAGTAGAGGCCGAACCTGAGATCTCTTACCCATCTGTAATTCACCAAAAACGATGTCCTTTGGTATTCTACCATCATTCATCCTCCTAACGTGTCCTATCCATTTAAGTCTACAAAGACTGAGCATGGATCAAACCATCATACAACCTGATCTTTCCAATACTTCAGTATTTGTGATGTTGTTTTGCCACTTAATACCAAGTATTCTTAGCAGATGCCACATATGAAAGCTGTTTAAATGTTTCTCTTGGTGTGAGTAAGTTGAACAGGCTTCACTGCCATAAAGAAGAGTGCTAAGGACACAGGCTTGATAGGCAAGGACTTTTGTTTTGGCAGTAAGTTCTTGGACTACCAGAGTAACTAATAATAATTTCTTGAAACAGGCTAATGAAACTAGAACACTATTTACAATAATAAAAAAGAGACAAATAGATTTCTTCGGTCATGTGATGAGAAGAGAGACATTAGAGAACATCGCAACAACTGGAAAGATCGAGGGGAAGAGAGGTAGAGGCAGACCAAGAGAAATTATGCTGGGTGGATTGAGACGGTTGCATGGAGGAATATCATCAACAGAGTTGATCCAGAACACTAAAGACCAAGATCTGTGGAGAGCCAGCTGGCAGGGCACTTATTGATGATGAGTAAGCTTCCTGTTCTTTCAGGCTCGTTTTGTTAACCTGTTCATTGTTGTTGCTGCTTTACCAATCCTGATGTTGATTTCCTGATCTAAGGATAATTTGCTATTTATCTCTGATCCTAAATATGTAAAATAGTGTACTATCTCCAGTTCGGCGTTGTCAATAAAGATTGATGGTACCCCATGTGCACCTTGTGACATAATCTGTGTCTTCTTTTTGCTAATTGTTAAACCAAATTCAGAACAAGCATTGGAGAATGCAGATAGTAGACGTAATTCTTCCTCAGAGTGGGTCATAACTGCAGTATCATTTGCAAACAGCAACACTCTGATCAGTACCCTCCTAATTGTGGTCTTGGCTTTCAATCTCTGAGCATTGTAGAGGCTGCCACTCCCCAGTCATGGACCAGGTCTGTGATTTGTCTGGATTATGCCAGGTGGCCAAACTATCCAGATACTCATCTCTTTTTCTTCCCGTGTTCTTTTCCCATCAATTTTTCCAGTTGTAACTAAGTTTTCCAGTTGATTTCTCCTCACATGCCCAAAACATCTTGACTGTCTGTATCTAACTGCTCATATTAATTTACAGTTTTCATTTATTTCTTGTACAACCTGCTCATTGGTTTTTCAGTCGATTCATGCCATTCTTTGCCTTTTCCTAAGAAACCACATGTCCACTGCCATTAGAGTTTTTCAGCCTGCCTGCTTAATGTCCATGTTTCACATGCATACAACAGTATAGGTTCTATATAGAATTGCATCAATCTTTTTCTCATTGCAACCGACAGCTTTTAATTTGATACAATAAAATATTAAACAGCATATCACAAATAGCAATGAAATATCGATACTGTGAAAACAAAACAAGATCCACATAGTTCTCATCATTCGTGTATAAAACTACATCCCTGCAGCTTTCACATAATTCCTCACTTGTCTGCCAATTTTCCATATGCTTCTGCACATCAGGACTGGCTCTATATAGCCCATAAGAACTCTTTTCTCCATCTTGAATGACATAGATGAATTGCAGAGAATATTCTTTATCTTGTGAAATGCTGTCTTAGATTAGGCATGAGATACATGTAACTTCCGTAAAACATCTTCCATCTGCTGTTATTAAAGTACTCAAACACATAAATACATTAACTTGTTTCAGATTGGTTCCATTCACTTTGATGTTGCATTTAAATACACAATTTTTAATGTTCATTGTCATATCATTTACTTGTCTTTCTGTTATTCAGATAAAGTTTTTTGTTTTAACTTTCTGCTGTAATTATTCCATCATTTCTTGTAACTGTGTTTCATTTTCAGAGATCAAACCCATATCATCAGCATAATGCATGTTGTATATGCTATGCCCAATCATTGATAGTGAGTATACCAAGACATAAAAACTAACATTTTATTACCAGTTTTTTTTTTCATGTCTCATGACCACATCATCACATAGCATTCTGGTCAACCCATGCCTCATGACCAAGGTGATTCCAATGTCCTGTGTCATCTTAGTGCTGGTCAACCCATGCCTCTTCTTCTATGAACCAATCCTTCCACCATTGTTCTTTCCAAACCACTGTGACATTTTATATGGCCAAAGTATTTCAGTTTCCCCAGACATGATGCTGTTGTAGAATGTCAGCATTTTTCTTCTTAGTCCATAGAAACATTTCAGCTTAAAAGCCCCAATTTCCTACCTTTGTGATTGTGAAATGGTCTATAGCTCACATCTGTATAAGTTCCCACAGGAAAGATGCAAGTTCTCAACAACTGTACCACATTGCAACTACTACATGCTACAATCTGCATAACTTTTGGGATCAGTGGAAGACAAAAGCCGCTCTCAATAGACACCAGATAGAGAATAAACACACTTTATTTTCAAACGGTTAAGAATTGGGCTTGCAAGCTCATCTATCATTCTGCTGTTAGAATTTCTTCCATACATTATTTCATTCTTACTTTTCATGTAAGGTTGATGATATGCAATGGTAACAGTAAAATAAACATTATACATGCAGGGAAGCACACAGGCTAGGGGTAAGTTAAGATAGCATTGTGTTGTTTAGCACAACCGCAGCAGCGCAATGCTTCCCTGCCAACAGTGGTCATGGTTGAATCAACATTAAGGCGGAGATGTTTTAAAAAATTAACCAGAGCTCCCAAGTCGACCCAGACTAAAACAAGTACCAGGAAATGTTCTGGAAAGTAAAGCCGGCCCGGGTAATATTGACCACATGACCCCTCAAGATGGTCTATATAAATATTGTGCTAGCCATATTGTATGAGATACATTCAAAGGTGTGAGAATGGGATCATGAATGACATCTGAGATCAGAATGACATTTGTGAGATCAGAATGACATTTGTGAGATCAGAGTGACATCTGTGAGATCAGAATGACATCTGTGAGATCAGAATGACATCTGTGAGATCAGAATGACATCTGTGAGATCAGAATGACATCTGTGAGATCAGAATGACATCTGTGAGATCTTAATGACATCTGTGAGATCAGAATGACACCTGTGAGATCAGAATGACACCTGTGAGATCAGAATGACACCTGTGAGATCAGAATGACATCTGTGAGATCAGAATGACCCATTGATAAATGGCCCTGCATGCTTAGTTCTTAACCCTCTGAAGCTAAAGTTCATTTGTTCACACATTTGTTCTCTACAAGGTTTTCATTTAAGGGGCTAATGTGTTCCAATGACCCTAAAAGCTATGCAGCCTGTAGTGTAGTTACTGGCATTTCTCCCGAGTGAATGAATAGGTTAAGTAAACAGTCAGATAAAATGATTTAAGATGACAACTGTTTCAGAGAGAGAAGGCTAATTAAACTTTAACAAACTCAAATTGACGTCCAAGAAGTCCGAAGAAGAAGAATGTGAATTTCATACTATATTCAGAAGCATACACTAATAAACATTAAAAACAAACACTGCCATATAAAATATACACTCAAGGTGTAAAACCAACAACACAACACAACATTAGAAGGTTATCATAGCCATATGTGAAACCTAAATAAAGACAAAAAAACATTGCCGTTTTAAATCTACAGCCAAGATAATAAAATAACACAATATTATGAAGCATACAATTTTATGTATTTAAAGACAAACACTGAAATCTACATTTAAAACCATGTGACAACATGATATTATCAAACATACACTATTCATAGATTTAAAATAAACATTGTTGTCCTAAATCCACATTTAAGGTCATAGACAAACACTACCATACTAAATCTATAGCCAAGATAATAAAACTAAAAGGATATTCAAAAGCTTACAATATTTTGTATTTAAAATAAACATGCCTCAAATCTATAGCCAAGATACAATACTAATAATAATAGGATAAGAACTACATAACCGAGATAAAACTAACAACACGACATTACAAAGAGTACAATGGCATGTACTGCAAACAAATAATTCAAATATGTAGTATACAGCCAAGATATAGTTCAGATATTGAAAACAAACACTGCCGTGTGAAATAATTACACTTCCACTCAAAACACCGATAAGCCGAAAATCGTTTCAAAACCAAACATAAAAACTCACCTAGCAAATGAACGGTTCGGCAAGGTGCGTGTTATAACAGCTTATAACTTCGTCTATGATGATATCACAGTCACAGTATGGCCCAGTTAATACAATCGCATAATTATGAAGCCATGGTGAACACCACGAAATGCAACTACTACGTAGATCAGAGTGTTAACGGAACGGTGAAAAAGGTTTATAGGGTATAGGTTCATGTTTATAAAGATCGTTTTAAACGGTGCACATCGTAGTTAGGTAGCAGCTCCAGGCGATGATAATAATACTGCACTAGGCCATGGAGTGTTAAATTGCCACAGGAATACATGAATCAAGCAAGAAGTCAGGGATTCTGTCAGGCAATCTCCGATCAAACGGAAAATACATGAGACGGAGTGGGAGGGAATGGCTAACCTGGTGTTTTATCTCCGTTTTCAGGAATTAGAACGTGAACAATGAACTTATTGGAGAGAATTAGCGTGACTCCCAGGACACAGGTTTCACAATATATCAACTGATACATGGGCGAGAGTGTTCTAATAGTTCAACCAAGAAAGAATGCGGAGTCTGATAGTGAACCATCAGAAAATAAAATATTAACCGTTTAAATTTCACTAATAAAAATATGTGGAATATGCTTCTGGGTCCAAATTTTCAATGACCGAAAAGCACACGAGGTCATATTATCAGTATACTTATCGTTACCATCATCATCAAGTGCCCTGCCTGCTGGCGTAGTTATTCATGTCTCTCCACAGACCTCGGTCTTTGGTGTTCTGGATCAACTCTGCTGATGGTATTCCCCCATGCCACCGTCTCAATCCATCCAACATCGTTTCTCTTGGTCTGCCTCTGCCTCTGTTCTCGCTAATCTTTCCAGCTGCCACATGTTCTAAAATGCCTTTCTTCTCATCATATGACCACAGAAAGCTGTTTATCTTTTTCTTCTTGTGTATAATGTTCTAGTTTAATTAACCTCTTTCAGGCAATTCTTACCATCGCAGAAAAAAGATGATCCATGGAACAACTTTCTGGGCGCCCAGGTATCGTAGTGGTTAGATACTTGCCTGTTGGTCCGGTAGTCATTGCTTCTTCTTCTTCTTCTTCTTCTTCTTCTTCTTCTTCTTCTTTCGTTCGCTTGAAATATGTCTATAACTGCAATGCTGTCTCTTGTATGAATTGAACTGTCTTTTTCAGTTCACACAGCGGTCCATAGTGTCATTGCTTCAAATTCGCACCAAGACTGATTTTTAAAACTGGTCTGGGATTCTGGGTCATTAATAATAGCTATTACCCCGTATGGACAACAATCACCTTCGGATTAATAAGCTTGTGAGGGTAAAACCGTGGGCAGCTGCTTCTGCCGTTGGCTCAATCACAGGACTATCAATCTGAGCCGGTGATGGACTCTAACTATAACTTCTCCTTGAGGTTAAACGGGGTAAAACAATTGTATAATCGGATTCTAGGTCAACCCAGCCTTAAAATGTGTATCAGAAAATGTCACCGGAAGTGAAGGTGACCGGTGTGATATTGATTACATCACCTACTGAATGCCGATTGGTTTATAAAAACATGGAGCTAGCACCATCTACCCAATAGACCTCGAGACATGTAAAAACGGACTTATTCTGCGCAAGCATTTGTTAACGAATGCTGGTAAATGACTTCTTTTCTGCGCAGACACATATTAATGAATGTCTGTATTTTTCCCTCTATTGCGCGCAGGCACATGTTAATGTTTGTATTTTCCCTCTATTGCACGAAGGCACACATTAATGAATGCTGTATTTTCCCTCTATTGCGCGCCGGCATACATTAATCAATGCTGTATTTTCCCTATATTGCGCGCAAGCACATATTAATGAATGTACTTTCCGTCTATTCTGCGCAAGCACATATTAATGTATCAAAACTGAGAGGGAAAACCAAGAGAACTTTTAATCAGATAGCGGTGGGAACGATTAGTAGTATGTCTCTTCGCTGGCTGTTGATCGAGGGGACGGAGCATGTATGGGAATGTCCTGAGTGCAGTGATGTCGGCTCTTAACTCAACTCAACTCAATATTTTAATGTTTGTCTATACTTTCCCACTATTCTGAGCAGGCACATATTAATCAAAGTTTGTTAAATAATTATTATATAAACCCCAAAGTACAGAAAAGTTACAATCAACTTCATGTCAATATAAGAATAGATTAATCAAGACTTCAGAAGTTTTAATACAGATAGAACATAAACAAATTCACAAGTATTGTCTGACGCTCTTAGAAGTAGAAGAAATAAGATAACAGGATAACATACAACGTAAACACTGAAAGTTATCGCTACCAGAAAATAATTCGAACATGTCACCACCAAATGATGACAGCAGGAGTAAAGCGTACATCGACGCATGACCACCTCGACATCCCACAAAATAATGTCATCATTAGCCAGGTCTATCATCCATCTCAACCTACAATTCTGGAATGTTGGTAGAATTTGTTTCTAACCATTAAAATACCGCCATACTGAATTAAAATACAGATAGAATAACCAGAACGAATGCAAACGAAAACTAATTAAACTCGGTCTTGCAGAGGGCAATTTTTCTTCCCCAAAATTCACCTTACAGTCGCAGTAATAAAAAAGGGGTATTGGGTACTGACACAAATCAAACAACGTCCTTAGGTACCCGATTTCAACAAGTGCTATTCAATGCCAGAGCTACCTGTCCAAGACTTTGACGGCAATTCGATCAGTCTGGAGAGTTGCTCTAGGCTAGGGTTTGGGACATGTGTGGAGTTGGGTAGGGCGGGCAGTGGCGAAGGTGGAGCATCGGAATGCCGGGACTAAATGTTGCAACGTGTTCGATCTTGACTTAACCGTTAAGGTTTTTGTTGTTGTTGTGTGGGGGAGAGAGAGAGAGAGAGAGAGAGAGAGAGAGAGAGAAAGAGACTGTGTGTGCGCGCGCGTGTGTGTGTGTGCGCGCGCGTGTGTGTGTGTGTGCGCGCGCGTGTGTGTGTGTGTGTGCGCGCGCGTGTGTTTTTAAATCAAGGCTTCCCAAACAGTAACGTGACAGGCTGAGATGGCCAAACGGGCACGAGGTTAACTGTTATCGCCACTTGAACTTGGGGCATATTTTGTGCTGTAACCTAGCAACTCCCAATATATGATTCTTAGCTATTCTACATGTTATACCATCATCATGGATCAATTCGTGTGTTGTCTATCTTGACTGGATTGCCTTTTCGGTTCACGGGTGCATTTTTCAGGAGAGTTCTGGGAATCGTCGCTGGAGCTACGGAGTTTGTGCTTTGTGCGGCGCTTTCGGCGGGTCGCACTGCGGAAAGAGACCAAGCGATATGGGATAAAACCCGGGTCAATGAAGTCTTTCTGGTGACTGCCGTTTCCATCGACAATGAACTGTATTTCTCGTGAAGGACTTTAGTGTTGGCATTCTGGCGGTGGCATTATGTACAGTGTACCTGTGCGGACCGTTGGCTTGCCGATACTCCTGTCTGTTCCATTGTTCACATAGGGCAGTGAGGAGCATTTTGTGTGAAATTCACTGGCCCGGGAACGGAGCATAATGGGGACGACCCGTTGCCGTGAAGTTGGAACCGCGACTACCTAACTAACTGTTGACTATCTTCAGTGCCATAAGACAAGACTATCAAGAATTTTCTCCCGCTGTCTTCCACTGTATCTCTTTCCACAAATCTTTCCTGTTGTCACAACATGTTCCAGTTTTTGTCTTCTCATAACGTGGCCACACAAAAAAAAAAAAAACGACGACTGCCTCTTTCTGATGTTGGTGGTGAGTTGTTTTTGCAACTTTTTTTTCGCATATCCTTTACAGGACATCGCTGTCAACAGCAGCATTTTTCAGCTGTCTGTTGATTTCTTGGCAAGATTACGCTCAGTAGTTTGCCACTGCTTTCTCAGCGGCCGGCTCAGTTATCCCGCAAGTCACCAGCGGGTATCGAACCGCTCCCAGCTCTCGCCCGCTATGAGACTCTGTGTGATAAACGGGATTACGCGAGAAAGTGTTGTAACCCCTCGGCCAGAGAGACCGGCCTTTGCAACTTAGCTTCCCTCAAAATGTCCAGATTGTTCATTTTGACTGGCCAGTTAATTTATAGCATTCTTCTATAAAACCACATTTCCACGGCTACATGTTATATACATTTCTTAACTCCTCACTGTGTCTGCACTCGGCCTTCACACTACTGTGCTTACTGTTAAATTACATAACATTTTTTTTTGGGGGGGGGCGGCCTCACTCGCTTTGAACTCAAGCTTAGCCCATACACACTACTTCTAGTAGCACTGGACTGAATTGCGTGTGTGGATTAGCTTTCTCTATTACCCGTGTCTCTATTACCCGTGTATTACCCATCAGGCGAACCCACTCCGACTTCAAAGGTACTTGTAATTTACGTCCCCAAGTCAAGGACGAGAAGTCAGGGACGAGAACTCAACATGATAGTCCAACTGTCCCGTGTAGGGGTTGAACCCCTTACCTCTGCATCAGCACACCGGATGTTTAAGAACACGCGTTCTTATCCATTAGGATTTGCTGACCTCTTTTACTTCAAGGGGGAGGGGGGATCGTGGCTGAGAAGTTACGGCGTCCGCCTCAGGCTCAGAGGATCCCGGTTTCGATCCCAACACAGGCAGGAAATGTCGCCACTGGTATCTAATGACATCAAACGTAGTCTATATATCTTGGGTAGTGAGGTGGGATCGTGGTCGCCTACGATAAGGGTAAACAATAGGACGTCCGTGTGCAAATTGTGCACGTGAAACTATCCCTCGACAATTAGAATTGGTGTAGAGTAGGCCATAATGCCGCTGCCATGTTAAATTGTTACAAAAGAAAACATACCCTCGACAGAGCCTATTACCATGGATATATTATGTCTAGAGGGAGTAAACTGTATACACATTCATGATGAAGTCGTACAAACTGACCTTTGAAGTACATAGCTAAGTGTGACGCACTCCGCCAGGAGGAGGAGGTGGAGGATGAGGAGGAAGAAGAAGAAGAAGAAGAAGAAGAAGAAGAAGAAGAAGAAGAAGAAGAAGAAGAAGAAGAAGAAGAAGAAGAAGAAGAAGAAGAAGAAGAAGAAGAAGAAGAAGAAGCAGCAGCAGCAGCAGCAGCAGCAGCAGCAGCAGCAGCAGCAGCAGAAGAAGAAGAAGAAGAAGAAGAAGAAGAAGAAGAAGAAGAAGAAGAAGAAGAAGAAGAAGAAGAAGAAGAAGAAGAAGAAGAAGACGATAGCCTGCATAGAGCAGGTTGGTATTTAATATCACATGCCCCCTGATCTCTCGGGTGGTGAAATCTGATAAATAGCCTTCTCGGAAACGGGTGAAAAATAGGAGGTTCCGTGTGCATGTTATAAATCCCACGGCAGTTGCAAACTGCAGAGAGTGTAAGGCCGCTGCCTGATAAAATTGTGAGAAAAGATAAACCTACACACGGGTAGAGAGCCCGTGACCTTGGATGGAATATGTCTACAAGAAGCAAACCTTACACACATGCATCGCAAATTCAGTCACATTGACTTCTGCATAACCTGTGATGCACTTCCTCGAAAAAGGAACAAAGAAGGTATTGCGATAAGCACGTTTTCGCTGACCGGGCGTAACATTGGAGTAATGCGGTCAGTATACAACCAACTGTCTTTATTTGCCCATACAAATCGTCCGTGGCAGTTTTATCAGCTTGGGTCGACCCTAGGGCCCTACTGGGCACAAAGAAACGAGTGTTCTAAATAACAGCATAGAGAATAGAGAAGTTATGTCATCATTATCATCAACTTCCTTTTTTTCCGTCAAGCGTTGTGGGAAGGAATAGTTGATGTTCTAGCGCCCGATGGGTGGCATTGGATAGTGTCATTCTACAATTTCTTTGATGACGTCAATCCATTTTCTTATCGGGCGGCCTCTTACTCTCGTATCAGATCTTCTTTGATGTAGCGCCAGCGCGGGTAGTTGATGGTGTTGTATTCTAACGAGATGGCCGAACCATTTGAGGTTCTGCCGTTCAATCTATGTGGCACAAGGTGTTGATTGCACTGTCTATTTTTTTTTTTGGCGCTCGCTTGCTTTGAACTCAAGCGTAGTCCACACACACTACTTCTAGTAGTGCTGGACTGAATTTTGTGTGTGGGTTAGCTTTACCTGTTAACAGTGTCCTTCGCCACCAGGTGAACCCACTCCAACTTCATGGGTACTTGTAATTAACGTCCCCAAGTCCAGGACGATAGGTCAACATTTTAATTCAACTGTCCGGTGTAGGGGTTGAACCCCTTACCTAGGCATCAGCACATCGGACGTTTAAGAACACGTGTTCTTATCCATTCGGCCATGCTGACCTACACCGTCAGTCTAATGTCTAATAACACCATGTCCTACTCAGTTTCGGATAGCTAAGTTGGCAGCTCTTCTTCTCAAGCATCTCATCTCGCAGGTGTTGATTTTGTGTAAGTGTGAACTGGATGTGTCCAAGTATGACATTGGTAGCATGGGATTGGTGTGAATATGTTTTATTATTATTATTATTATTATTTGTCGTTTTGCGGACATATGTAAATTTGGGTGTTTCAGTATGCGTGATAGTTCATGCATAAGCGCACTTGCTTTCCTATATCAAATTTCGATATATCTGGTATACCTTTATGTGTTCATATTGCACTTTGGCTCGAGTGGTACATGGCTACGGTTTTTTCTAATAACTGTCCTTGTATCTCGTAATCTTCAAGATGTCCATAATGTATATCTACACTGTCGAAAGCCTTTTCTTATCTACAAATACAATATTCTGCTGATCATTGTATTCGATTGGTTTTTTTTTTCCCCACATGTGTGTCTAAGTGTGAATAGTGCATCAGTGCAACTTGTACCTTTCGTGAAACCAAATTGCACTTTGCGTGTTCTTTGTTCCAATAGTTCCGAGTACATTTTCCTATGTGACTCGGGAGAGATATCCTGTATGTTTCGCACTCTCTCATATTGCCTGGCCTGTTCCATATAACTACTGGTTGCCAATCGACTGGGGTGTGTCTTTCTTCCATGCTACATTAATAAGTCTTGTTAGCCATTTAATTCCAGTTTTCACACATTAAGCCCATAAACACGGGTTTTCAAGGTGATCACTACATATATTTCCACAGACTGGGGATTGGTTTCCCCCCCCCCCCCCCCACGTGTGTGTCTAAGTGTGAATAGTGCATCAGTGCAACTTGTACCTTTCGTGAAACCAAATTGCACTTTGCGTTGTTCTTTGTTCCAATAGTTCCGAGTACATTTTCCTTATGTGACTCGGGAGAGATATCCTGTATGTTTCGCACTCTCTCATATTGCCTTGCCTGTTCCATATAACTACTGGTTGCCAATCGACTGGGGTGTGTCTTTCTTCCCATGCTACATTAATAAGTCTTGTTAGCCATTTAATTCCAGTTTTCACACATTAAGCCCATAAACACGGGTTTTCAAGGGAGATCACTACATATATTTCCACAGACTCCAGAACGTTACTATAAAGACACGTGAATGAGCGTTCACAAAACGAGATTTATGTAAATAATGCACACTTTAAGTGCTCAATTATTCTAAAATTAATTATTCATGCGTTGCTATTCAGTTCTTTACAATCTGCAGTACAATATTCAGACACCAATGCTCGTAATAAAATGTAGGCATTTTGTTGCATGCCCATGACTTTATTTTAAATTACACGGTTTCCTTCTGTTAATCTGTTTTATGCAGTAAGCAATGTCCTATTCCGTCTGTCTATATTATAACCATCATGTACACAATTTTTAAAATATGTATCTTAAATAATAATCGGCAGTATATGTACTCGGGGGAGGAACACGTGATGTAGCAACTAGCTTCCTCACCTGTCGACCTGATGGTCCTGAGTTTGAATCCCCGAGAACTGATTTTTCTTTTTAATCACTGCCTGGGCTTCGAGGAAGACGCAGCCTAAAATCGGTACACGGTGATTTCTTAGAAAGTGCCCACATCACCAATCGAGTGATGGTTGGTTTAAAAACACTGGGCTCGCGCCATATAAGCAAAACATCTCATGGCGCGAAAAGGGATGCGCTTGCATGTACGGTAAAACTCGTCTTCGTCATCAATGTCATGTGCCTTGCCGATAAGTATTAGTGGTCAGTGTTAATATAATTTCTAAACTGCATGACAGTTAATGTACCCAACTAATCGTATAAGATACATGCCCAAACGCAGCTTCACACAGTCACAAAATGATCGCGGTAACCCTATGTTCCACATGATATGCCCGTATCATACGAAACATTCACGGTTGATTACAGCTGCTTTCTCGCCTAAGGTCTGACCCCTTTACAAGAGAGATTTCCACCCGGCTATAAATCTTAACAACAAACAAACACCATTATATACATACCGTTATATGCATGTTAGGATTAACGCCGCCAGACGAGAGAGTTCATTCTTATGTTAATTTTATTAGTGTTGGTATTATTTTCAGTATACAATTGAATATAACTGTGATAGACGGGTTCTAAGAATATCTTGGATACAAAGCAGAACAAATGCATCCATACGACAAGAGCTGAATATTGAAGAAGGTTGGCTATTAAAGACGATAAAACAAAGAAAATTGAAATATTTTGGTCACTTGAAACGTCATGAAAGTTTGGAGAGAACTAATAAAGGAGGAGTGTATGCCTGAGAAGAGAAGAAGAGGAAGGCCAAATAGAAGAAGGGTGCAGGATGTGGTGGATGATCTCCAGATGGGTGTATCGGACGCGGGACATCTTGCTTATGATTGAGAAGTTTTACGGAAGGTTGTAATGAGAGCGAGGTTCTGCAAAGGACATGCTACTGAATGGATTAGAGCAGGGGTGGGCAAAAATTTTTGTGCGTAGGGCCACATTGACAAATCTAAAGCTGTGGGCGCGGGGGCATATATATTATGTCCACTTTATTTACAGCAACTTATCACAATAAGTAATTATTAATTATTTATAGGTTATTAAATAGTATAAATAACTAATTATTGCAATTTTATTTTACTTATACATTATATTTTACAATATGGACAAAAGCTTTTACTAAATTGTTAACAAGATTTTACAATTTTTTATTATATTTTTTTTAAAAATTATTCATCAATGGCTTTAATCTAGACACAAACCGAGTACATTGTCACTATAATTGTTGATTTCTAATGAGATGTATGTAACTGCTTGCAATTTTTGACAATATTCTTGAAATCTGGAGCAAGTTTACTTGTTGAAATTCACATGACAGCATGCAAGTTGCAGTCCGACAATAAAGACCTATTCTTAGATTTTTTGACCTTCAAGCAAAACAAACTTGTTCGCAAAGACAAGGGTAAGTTAATAAGTAAGTCACAAATAGCTGTAGAAAAATAACTAAATACGATAACAACTTGAAACCAGTTTATTATGATGCGGCTTACTAACATACAATTACTTTGTATTATTTCTAATTCTTTAAAGTTTCCGCAGTTTATTCTTCTTATTATTGACTTATAGTATAGTCTATGAGGGTTGGCATTAATGATGATATCCGTCCACAGCCCTCTGTCACACGTACTACACATCGTTATTGATACTGATATTCCTCCATGCCATGATGTCAAACAGCCCAGCCTCTCCTCTCTTTGTCTCCCCGGGCCTCTCTTTGTCTCCCCGGGCCTCTCTTCCCCTCCAACTTTCCCGCTGTAATGACATACACTAGCTCTTTCGTTCTCATGACATGCCCAAAGAATGTGAACTGTCATCTTCTAATGTGAGTAACCAGTTCTGTGTGTGTGTGTTAATTTATTTCAAGATATTGTCATAGATCTGTCTATCCGTCCACAATGTTGTCGTTATTCTTTTATAAGACCACATCTTTGCAACCTCCACATACTTGCTCACTGGTTTCTTACATACATCAGGACTGATTAAATATAGCTCTTATCACGGCTTACATTGGCACCTTGCCATCTTGACAGACGATAGTTTGAGACATTGTGCTTCAAAAAGGTATAAAAGTTACAACCCATGGCAGTAGCGAATGTGACTGATCGACCAATTCACGCTGTAAATGTTCGTCCACATTAGATGCATGTGAACACGTGGTCATTTTTACCATTATGCACCATCTTATATCTTTCACACTCTGTGTGTGCTTTATCTGCAATAATTTTATCCTTTGTCTTTATTCCATTTCTGATAGTTGCCTTCAATGAAACACGTTCAGCTGCGACTTGCTCCCAATATGCATTATCAATGCTTGTATCAATCATATCCCGCTTACACACATCTTTGTATCGTAGTAGAGGCCGAACCTGAGATCTCTTACCCATCTGTAATTCACCAAAAACGATGTCCTTTGGTATTCTACCATCATTCATCCTCTTAAGGTGTCCTATCCATATATTAATATAAGTCTACAAAGACTGAGCATGGATCAAACCATCACACAACCTGATATTTCCAATACTTCAGTATTTGTGATTTTGTCTTGCCACTTAATACCAAGTATTCTTCGCAGACGCCACATATGAAAGCTGTTTAAACGTTTCTCTTGGTGTGAGTAGTGTTGACAGGCTTCACTGCCATAAAGAAGAGTACTAAGGTCACAGGCTTGATAGGCAAGGACTTTTGTTTGGGCAGTAAGTTCTTGGACTGCCAGAGTAACTAATAATAATTTTCTGAAACAGGCTAATGAAACTAGAACACTATTTACAACAATAAAAAAGAGACAAATAGATTTCTTCGGTCATGTGATGAGAAGAGAGACATTAGAGAACATCGCAACAACTGGAAAGATCGAGGGGAAGAGTGGTAGAGGCAGACCAAGAGAAATGATGCTGGGTGGATTGAGACAGTGGCATGGAGGAATATCATCAACAGAGTTGATCCAGAACACCTAAGACCAAGATCTGTGGAGAGCCAGCTGGCAGGGCACTTGATGATGATGAGTAAGCTTCCTGTTCTTCCAGGCTCTTTTTGTTAACCTGTTCATTGTTGTTGCTGTCTTACCAATCCTGATGTTGATTTCCTGATCTAGGGGTAATTTGCTATTTATTTCTGATCCTAAATATGTAAAATGGTCTACTATCTCCAGTTCGGCGTTGTCAATAAAGATTGATGGTACCCCATGTGCACCTTGTGACATAATCTGTGTCTTCTTTTTGCTAATTGTTAAACCAAATTCAGAACAAGCATTGGAAAATGCAGATAGTAGACGTAATTCTTCCTCAGAGTGGATCATAACTGCAGCATCATTTGCAAACAGCAACTCTCTGATCAGTACCCTCCTAATTTTGGTCTTGGCTTTCAATCTCTGAGCATTGTAGAGGCTGCCATCTGAGCATGAGTAAATGTATATACCAACATCCTGATCACTACCGCGGCTTATAGTTTAAAATATAGGGGGACATTGCACAATAAACTGCATGGTTTGTGTCTTAGATAAAATTGTTAATGTGAGAAAGTCCCATAACTTGGTGTTACTCTGGCACTGTGTCTGCAAATCATTTTTACTGGTCATAAATGAGATGGCTCGGTCACATAACAAGATATTGTTTACCATGTGCCATGTCGATAGGCCAAGGCGACCATGGTTCACCATCTCACAAACTCCCCAGTCATGGACCAGGTCTGTGGTTTGTCTGGATTATGCCAGGTGGCCAAACTATCCAGATACTCATCTCTTTTTCTTCCCGTGTTCTTTTCCCATCAATTTTGCCAGTTGTAACTAAGTTTTCCAGTTGATTTCTCCTCACATGCCCAAAACATCTTGACTGTCTATATCTAACTGCTCATATTAATTTACAGTTTTCATTTATTTCTTGTAGAACCTGCTCATTGGTTTTTCAGTCCATTCATGCCATTCTTTGCCTTTTCCTAAGAAACCACATGTCCACTGCCATTAGAGTTTTTCAGCGTGCCTGCTTAATGTCCATGTTTCACATGCATACAACAGTATAGGTTCTATATAGAATTGCATCAATCTTTTTCTCATTGCAACCGACAGATTTTAATTTGATACAATAAAATATTAAACAGCATCTCACAAATAGCAATGAAATATCGATACTGTGAAAACAAAACAAGATCCACATAGTTCTCATCATTCGTGTATAAAACTACATCCCTGCAGCTTTCACATAATTTCCTCACTTGTCTGCCAATTTTCCATATGCTTCTGCACATCAGGACTGGCTCTATATAGCCCATAAGAACTCTTTTCTCCATCTTGAATGACATAGATGAATTGCAGAGAATATTCTTTATCTTGTGAAATGCTGTCTTAGATTAGGCATGAGATACATGTAACTTAAGTAAAACATCTTCCATCTGCTGTTATTAAAGTACTCAAACACATAAATACATTAACTTGTTTCAGATTGGTTCCATTCACTTTGATGTTGCATTTAAATACACAATTTTTAATGTTCATTGTCATATCATTTACTTGTCTTTCTGTTATTCAGATAAAGTCTTTTGTTTTAACTTTCTGCTGTAATTATTCCATCATTTCTTGTAACTGTGTTTCATTTTCAGAGATCAAACTCATATCATCAGCATAATGCATGTTGTATATGCTATGCCCAATCATTGATAGTGAGTATACCAAGACATAAAAACTAACATTTTATTACCAGTTTTTTTTTTCATGTCTCATGACCACATCATCACATAGCATTCTGGTCAACCCATGCCTCATGACCAAGGTGATTCCAATGTCCTGTGTCATCTTAGTGCTGGTCAACCCATGCCTCTTCTTCTATGAACCAATCCTTCCACCATTGTTCTTTCCAAACCACTGTGACATTTTATATGGCCAAAGTATTTCAGTTTCCCCAGACATGATGCTGTTGTAGAATGTCAGCATTTTTCTTCTTAGTCCATAGAAACATTTCAGCTTAAAAGCCCCAATTTCCTACCTTTGTGATTGTGAAATGGTCTATAGCTCACATCTGTATAAGTTCCCACAGGAAAGATGCAAGTTCTCAACAACTGTACCACATTGCAACTAAAACCTAAATTTGTGTTCTATCACTGGATAAAACCACAACGTATTACAAGGAATTGGTTTTCTTGGTTTCACAGTAGTTTGTCAACAAATAAATATGTCTTAAGTATAAATACTTAATATGAAAGTGAAACGTTCCCCAGAAAACAAAAATGATATGAGTACATTTTCAATCCGATTTCTGGGCCAGAGAAATTAACAACTCTGTGTCACGAATAAATTTTCAAGAATTCAGAAAAAGAATTCAATGTTATAAGTAAATCATCAATACAAAGATACAGCCCAGAGAAACAAATGTGGGAGAACATCAGGATGCAATAAAAACTGAAAGATGTTTATACAGTGCTTTAATTTAGGACTGCCATGCATATACCCCAAGAGGAATGCTGATAAAAAAGCTTCATAAAAAATTTACAATGATGGTTTCCTAAACTGTTTACACAGTCAAGTCTAGAGAGCTGAAGAGAGTGGTTCTCAACATAAGCAATACTGTCTTGTTCATACACCTTGAAACATCAACCTGAAAGCGGCAGTCAAGGTTGTTTACATCTTACTACAGAGCTTGACCTCAAATGGAGCAAGAGTGAGTCAAAGTAATTTTCTCTGTTCTACATATTTTGACACTCTTACAGCAAATGTTTAGCTGTCATTTAAAACATTCCACAGAAACTTGTATCAGCATTTCCTATCTTTAGTTTATTGAAATAAGCACACAATGTTTCCTAAAGTTTAGCATAACAGTTATTAGTACCCAGCTTCATAAAAGTATACAAGTATGGCAATACCACTGTCATCCCATGCTTTCATGTTATCAGGTGAGGATTTCTAAGTGACATATGCCTGGGTTCACTGACATTAAGGAGAATGACCTTGCTAGTACATAAACAAGTGACCAGGGCATGAGAAAGAATAGACGGCATGAGAAAGAATAGACGAATGTTGGAGGGAGACAGTGAGTTAAGGGGTGTGAAGGGGTTTTCAGCCAGCTAGTGTGGATGGGGAGAGAGACAGTTTTAGGCTGGGGTGTAATGTTGTGGGAGCCCAGGGAGGGGCTACACAGTAGGGTCGAGTGTGTAGGGTAGTTGATTTCTGCTTTCTGCCCAGCTTTACTGGGGGGGGGGGGGGGGGGGGGGGGGGGGGGGGTTCACAAACAAACACAATTACAGTGCTTTAAGTGTGTTAAGACAGGGTGATTTAAGTGTTAGGCTGCATGTTATAATAAAAGTGTTCAGTCAGTAATCATCTGTCTCTTGTTTCCTATTAAATTGTATTTTTTAAACACATTCATTCATCGAAGTGATTATTACCAAACGTTTGGTAATAATGTCCCGTACATTATTCCCAAATGGCTGGTCATGTGACCTAGGTTTTGCTACATTATTAATGTTTGTGGAAATATTATCGTGTCCTTGGAGTGTAGTGGTTAGTGTATTCGCCTGTCACGTGGGAGACTGGGGTTCGTCTCCCCACCGACAATTTCTTTTTTAATGTTTAATAAACAAAATATTAAAGCATTACGAACTACAATATAGAACCGAGAAACTCGAAGCATGTGAATAAAGTGTGCTCTATGGATCTGCAGAAGCTGCCGGGGGGCAGCGACAGAGTGATCGAGTGTCGGAATCAATGGATCCAATAGATGTCTTTGTTTACCGTGAATTTTATTTGCCAAATGAAATATGACTGTACGTAGTGTGTCCTTGTCGACAAATATCGTATTTGTGAGGTTTGAAGAAAAAGAACTTGGAAGAATTTTGGGAGGTCATCGCTGGAGCTACTGAGTTTGTTCTCGGTGCAACACTGTCGGCAGACGGCAGAAATATGTCTTCTCATCTGTTAAACCTTGTACCCGTGTCGCTGGCACTCAGACCACCAGACAAATATCGTCTTAGTGAGGTATAAAGAAAAAGAACTTGCCAACAAAAGACAGACAAGAAGAGAGAATAATAGAGTCTTCTGAAGCCAATCGTCGGCGGTAGTAAACGTCACGTGACCAGCCATTTGGGAATAATGTATGGGACTGTCATATATTTTTGAAGGGAGTGGGAGATCACTGTAGTGCATGCCCCATCTCTAACAAAAGATGTAGAGCCCCATCCTCTTCTATCTTCAATAACCCCAGAATATGAACCTTGAGTTATCTGCAGGCCTCGTTTTGTTAAGTATTGTCTAGGAGATATAGATTATGGCCCTGGTAAGAATGGTAATTTACTAATTGGGAATCTGCCCCTTCTCCAATGATTCTTTAGCTCTGGAGCCCCCTTTTAGTTTATCAAATCTGAGGAAAGTCAGGAGAATTTTCTCAGCCTGATTTAGATGAAGAAAACATGGATGTTGAGCAGTTTATAGGTATAGAGTCTTTTATTTCCCCTTTAGTAAGTCATTATGAGTTAATTATCTTTTAAACAATCAAACACATAATCAATCACATTAGATTTTGACAACATGATGTACAAAGAAGTTGTTGACACAGATAGGTTTGAACTTGACAAATTAACAGAAGGTCAATTCATGTTAATCATTTATTGACTGGCCTGAGCCTTCTGGTCAGTACATACATCTCTATTGTGCTTTACACAAAGTAATAGAACAGTTGCACATTGGACCATTGTCCCAGACAATCAATAACAAGCATCAATATATGAGATGTCAACAAGTGTGAAAACATAGTAAACATTTTGATGTTGTACATATTAAGTATGATAGTGGTGTCTCAACCATAAACATTATCAGTTTTTCCTGAAATTGGGTGTGGGTTCGACCAAGGAAAATGTAACCTGGTGACTGGAAGATTAGGTAAGCCAGGTCCATTGACTGATGGATCCACGTCAGGTCTGCCCGTATAGCTCCACTGAAGGCCTCCCCATGCTCTGCTCATAGCGAAGTCATCCTCCATCTCACTTGTGGTTCATCTCCTCTCTCGGCTTCCCTCCCTCAAGGTCTGATTTAGGTGGTTAGTTTGCTGATGTGTTGGGTGGTTGTTGGTATGAAGCCACCAAGATCACTGATGAGTATTCACATAAATATATACAATCCTACCAATACAATCTTTTAAAAGTAGGTAAAAGAACCTAAATTCCTGAAGTAGGAACTAGTTCCCCTCCCCCTCTTTTTTCTCTCTAAGCTAGTGTTGGGTTAATTTGGGTGGTCAGAGTTATCACACTGTGTACGCCTTGTATCAACTTGTTCCTGCTGTATGTTAGTCCTCATTTGACCGGGGTCAGTGAACGTGTACAGTGAGACAATGACAAGAGTGAGAAGGTGTCAAGATGCATGTAAATAAATGACATACATTTATAACATTTCTTCTACTCAATGGAGTTCACAATGTGTATAAATAATTCTCTGTGTTTTCCCAATTAACTACCTCTTCTTCTTGTTGTGTCCAATAACTCTCTTCCATTACCTGTTGTTATTGTGATGTTGAGTGTTGTGTTGTGTGGTGATGAGTGGTGATGAGTGGGGTTGTGTTTTAAGTTATGTTGAGTAATGAGTTAAGTTCACTTCGCGTGGTGGTGTTCCGCGAAGCACAACTTTCTCATGTATTGCAGTTCCTAAGTGCTCTTCTTCTTCTTCTTCTTCTTCTTCTTCAGCATTCCGAGCCATTGAGGTTCTTTGCTGCAAATACAATCTGTCTCCATTCGTCTCTCTGGTGGACCTTCTCTTGCCAGTCGTTGATTCCAAGTGCTTGTAGGTCTGTATGTATAAGTGCTCTTATCTAATTAAATTTGACATAAATATAAATATTTATTTCGCCAAACCCTATTATTTCTATAGACAAAGGAGAAAGGAAAGATTGATTTCACTTTCAGCTTTCTAGATTGTAAATAGGCATAGATAAGTCTGTTTTAGAACAAGGCACTTGTTCTAGTACACGAACTGTCATTTCAGCTGTAGACAGTGATAGCATCCTGTTTCTGGTGAAATGCACAAGATTGCTTTCGAATCATCACTTCTCACAGTTGTTTAGAATAGAATGTAATAGTGTAATGCACTTCTTAAAGTTAATAATTATCTTTAAGAATATCAGAGGTGGCAGTTTCATCGAAGAGAATATTCTGGCCGGAATGGCTTTGCGTCATTAGAATCTACAGTCGAGCATTTTTACATTTCTGAGGTTTTAATTAATAATCATACATTTCAATTGACATCACAAACATGGGTTTACGTTACTTGACACTTGATACATCGGGTTCTTAGTCTAATCAAGGGCCAACAAACGTACCTCGGATCCAGACTTTTGCCTTGTCCATTGAATTTTTGATCACACACTCTTCTCACCTCCGTCCATGGAGCGAATTCAGACAAAAGTGCGGCTGATTAACATTTCTGATGAAATAATAATTTATGTTAATTATGCACTGGCGCGAAGGCGGGTCAGGTGGTTTTTTCATCCAATGATTTTCCGAGCTTGGTCTGATGAAATCCTTCTAAGAATCCACGTCATTTGTCACTTGTTCAGTTCCAGTTTCGATGTTAAGTTTTACGTCCCAATCTCCAATTGCGTTTGTGAAGTCAATTTCTTTTAATGTTGTTTCCTCTTTTTGCGGCATTTGTTGATAAGATGAATAATGTTGGCTGCGTTATGCCACAGGGACATTAATACCAAACGTTTGGTAATAAAGTCTCCTTTCATTCATTCATTCAGTAGCATGTCCTTTACAGAACCTCGCTCCCATAACAAACTTCCAGGAAACTTCTTGGTCATAAGCAAGATGTCCCGCATCCAATACACCCAACTGGAGATCTGCCACATTTCCTGTACCCATCTTCTCTTTGGCCTTCCTCTTCCTCTCTTTCTGGGCATACACCTCTCCATTATTGTTCTCTCCAAACTATCGTGACGTTTCTAGTGACCAAAATATTTCACTTTTATTTGTTTTAATCGTCTTTAGTAGCCAACTTACTTCAATATTCATTTCTTGTATGGATGTATTTGTTCTTTTCTTTATCCAAGATATTCTTATAACCTCATACACAAATATGATTAATTAATCTCGGCTAAGGAAATGGCGCATAGCTTTCATTCATTTTTATGGAATCATTAAATTACATATTAATGAGGTATCGTATCGTTGGATTGCTTTGCATTTTTTTTTTTCAAGATGCAAGTCAAGTTGAAGTTGCATTATTTGATTATTAATATATTAATATATTATAAATAAAATAATTATATATTAATAATTATAATATTAATAAATTGAAAAGCAATTTCAATTTGGAAAATACCAAGTCCAAAGTCGGCCTTTGTGTGACTGAGTAATGTGAACTAATGTGTGAAGCTTCAGTACTCTCAACTTTCAACTGTGAGCTGCTCACAATGTTGAAAGTTAAGTCTAAGAGGAGACGACAGGGTCTGAGAAGACACAGACACTTCAGACAGCCAGACCAGATGGATGAGATATCGGCTAGCTCCTCGGCCACCAAACGTTTCCATTCCATAATTCATAATTTGGCAATGCTGGTGACTGAAATACAAGAGCACTTACCTTTGAATGTGTATCCATTTCTGTTGTTTTGGTTTTATAATTAAAAATAATAGGCACACATGTCAATATTATTATCCAATACTGTCAATACAATCCTCCATCAACAGCAAAACAAATGAACACATGAAATTCTTGTTTGGGTACTCTTCTGTGACAATGTTTATGTACAGCATTCATCCGCTGTTAGGTGAGGTCATCATCAACATGTGCCATGTCGACAAGTGCAGGCTGGCATTGTTCGCTATCTCACATGGTCATCAGGGCCTTGGATGTGTTCTTGTCTCGATATGTGGCCAAGCTAATGTAGCTTCCAGCAGCTGCACATTGTCTTATCTCCAACAAACTTATTCACGAAATTTCCCCACCACTATGTACATGCTTAATTAGTGACTCAATGAATATGCCGACATCAAAGACATTGTACAATCACATTGAATGACACTATCTAGTGCCGCCCACCGAGCGCTGGAGCGCAAATTATACCTCCCCACGCCGCTTGACGGCAGAAGTGGAAGATGATCATGATGATAATGAATGCATTAATTAAATAATTACTATGCTCAGGAAGATAGAGATGCGTTGGATCCGAAGACAGTGGTTGGTGTCTCTGGGGCTGGCAAAGATTAGTTTCATTTTCGTGCCAGGGCATGCGGGTGTGTTGTTTGTCCATCAAGAATGATGATGACCATTCATTTCCTCCAGTGGGGTTGAAAGTATGGAGCCGTGAGGTCTAAGATGGCTGATAAGGCTTATTTTGGCTCGAAATGTTCTTTGACAATGTGGACAAAGAATGCTTGACGTTTCTGGAGGAGGATTTCTGCAGTGGTTTTTCTGTTCTGTCTTTTCTTCACAGCTCTTGCAGTCCTGGTTGCCTCACAAGTGACTGCACCCTTGCGTAATGATGCACGCCACGAATTTCGGTCTCTTGCTGCAGTCTCCCAGGTGTCATGATGAATTCCAAAAGCATTCAGTGAGATTTTCAGAGTGTCTTTAAAGCGTTTCCTCTGGCCGCCTTGGGAGCGTTTACCACAACTCAACTCGCCGTAAAAAATTCGTTTAGGGAGCCTGTGATCTGGCATGCGAGTCAAGTGACCAGCCCAGCGAATCTGATTCTTCATTAGTAGAGTGTGGATACTGGGCATGGACGCTCTTTCTAGGACTTCAGTGTCTGGGATCTTGTCTTGCCATTTAATCTTCAGTAACTTCCTAAGGCAGACTGTGTGGAGGTGGTTTAATTTCCTAGCGTGTCGCCGATAAACAGTCCAGGTTTCACAAGCATATAGCAGTGTGGATAATACAACTGCTTTGTAGACTTTCAGCTTTGTTTGCAGGCTTATTCCATTTTTGTCCCATACATTCTTGTACAGTCTGCCAAAGGCCGTGCTGGCCTTGGAGATTCTTGCATTCACTTCATCATCAATTGTGGCAGCTTGTGACACGGTGCTGCCAAGATAGGTGAATTTGTCCACAACACTTAGACTCTGACCATTCACTTTGATATTCGGCACAGCGGGTGTACAGGAAAATGAGCAGGCTTGTGGGTAAGGCTACTGTGGGGGGCGGACGAGCCAGGGACCAGGTTGATATACTGAATGCTCTATGAGAAGTAAGGCTTCTGCGAGAACCAAGTGATGACTGAATCTACAACCATGGTCAGACTGCGATAACAGCAGGTTAAAATAGGTGTGTCCAGACAAGAACACTATGCAGGAAACCATAGAAGATTAATAAACAAACACAGAACTGGTGTCGTGAGCCGCTACACGCTGCGGAGTTACTGAGGATGAGATCCGGGCACTTGTGAACTGAATGGTTCGATGTGCAGTGAGGGTGATCTGTCGGTACTTCAATTTTAATTCACCGCAACAAAGAAGAATCCCTTCGAGCCTCATTTGCATCGGTCCGGCAATCATTTTCCGGTTTAGTGTTCGGTGGACTGCTAGACCGATCGATGGATGTTTTTTTTTAGTTTTGGGCCCGTAGGGCCCTCACTGTCGTCGACCGTGTTCTTGTGTGTGTGTCTTCATGCTGTCTGTTCCCCTGTTCTTGTGTAGTCTATTAGCCTTCATGATACCAGTGATTAGCAGGGACTTAAACAGATCATAAATGTCTTTGTTGCTTCTTCTTTTCCACTCTCCACTTTGTGTATCCCTAATGGGCCCAAAGATGCGTTTTAAGACTTTGTTCTCAAAGGTTTGTAACAAGGCTTCGTCTCCTTTAGTTGTACTCCAGGTTTCAGAGCCATACAGCACAACTGGTCTAATCAGTGTTTTGTATATTGTGATCTTGGTGTTACGAGATAGCGCATTTGATTTTAGCAGATGTTGTAGTGCATAGTATATCTTATTTCCAGAGTTGATTCTAGCTTGTATTTCTTCCCTTATTATGTTGGAGCAGTTGAAGATTGTACCCAGGTATTTGTATGTTTCCGTTCTTTTAATGGTCATATTATCTATTTGTATGTGGCCAGAGTTTTTAGCCGTTCCTTCTCTTGAAATTACCATATATTCTGTCTTATCCTGGTTGATAACCAGCCCCATTTGTTGAGCTTTTTCCTTTAAGTAAGTCAATATTTCCAATGTCTTTTGTTCATTTTCCCCTATAATATCTATATCATCAGCATAACCAAGCAGATTGGATGTTCCTCCAATAGCACATTCCTCCTTTACCTTCCTTACAACTTTCTCTAGAGCTAGATTGAAAAGGAGCGGCGATAGTGCATCACCCTGTTTCAAGCCAGATGTTATTTGGAAAGGGTCTGATTTCCTGCCTTTATATGTTACTATATTATAAGTATCTTCCATGCATAGTCTGGTCATGTTGATTAACTTCCTTGGTATTCCAAATTCCTGCATAGCATTCCATAGACTATTCCTATGGACACTATCATAAGCCTTTTTAAAATCCACAAAAATGTTATGGAGATCTCTTTTATATTCCCAACTTTTCTCGGCTATTTGTCGTAAGATAAATATCTGATCTATTGTTGATCTGTTTTGTCTGAAACCCGCCTGGTAGTCACCTAATATGTCTTCTGAATATGGTTTTAGTCTATTTAGTAATACAGCGGATAGTATCTTATAGCTTATGGACAGGAGTGATATTCCTCTATAATTTTCACATTGGAACTTGTCTCCTTTCTTAAAGATAGGTATCAATAATGACTCTTTCCAGTCATGGGGTAATTCTTCTGTCCTCCAGATTTTTATTATTAGTTCGTATAGCTTTAGATGTAATGCATGGCCGCCTGCCTTTATAAATTCAGCAGCAATTCCATCAGTCCCAGTTGCCTTATTGTTTTTAAGTCGTGTTATTACATATAGGATTTCTTCAAAAGCAGGTTCTTCAATTTGTGGTTCACACGTTAGAACCGCTTCCTGTGGGAAAGTGTTATTTGGAGCTTCACAATTTAGTAATTCAACAAAGTATTCTTTCCATGTGTTACACATTTCCTCATTGGTATTTATCATATTCCCATTTTTGTCTTTTAAACCATATGTGTTGTGTTGGTGCCCTCGTTTAATTGACTTCAGTTCTTTAAAAAACTTTCTGGATTCGTTTTTCTGGTGATTAGTTTCCACATCCTTGATTATATTGCTCATATATTCTCGCTTCTGCTGCCGACCTATTTGTGTAGCCTCTTTACATTCAGTTCTATATTGCTCTTCATTTTGGATGTTGTTGATGCCATTTAACCACAACTGTCTGGCATTCTTTTTCCTAATGACTGCTTCTTCACATTTTTAATTGAACCATCTGTTCTTTCTTAGTTAGTTAGTTAGTTAGTCGCGGTTCCAACTTCACAGCAACGGTTCATCCCCATTATGCTCCGTTCCTGTGCCAGTGAATATCACACAAAACGCTCCCACTGCCCAATGTGAAAAGTGGAAAAGACAGGAGTCTCGACAAACAACAGCCCGCACACATACACTGTGCATAATGCCGCCGCCAGAATGTCAACACAATAGTCCCCCACGAAACATCCAGTTCATCTCTGATGGAATCGGCAGTCATTTTCCCATCTGGATGTTTCCTAGATGTTCACCCACACAGTCCACGAAAATACAGTTCATCGTCGATGGTAGTGGCAGTCAACCAGAAGCCCAGCAGCCACGCATTTCTGCATAAGGCAAAAACCGGTCAACTCTGGGACATAGCCAGCTGCCATCGCTCTGAACATGCAATCACGTTCCAAAAAACCTTGGGCAGATTCAAAAGCATTTCACACGAAACCCACAGCTCACAGTGTCGCGCCACGCACTCACTCAGTAGCAGGGCGATGGAACCATCAAGCCTCCTTAGTCGCCTCTTACGACATGCATGGTAGGCTACAGTGTTGCTATTCTTTGCTTCCCTTATGGGCCCCGGCAACACACGGGAGATCTGTTCTTTCTATGCGTGGTTAACACACCGAGACATTGTATTCTTGATGTTCAACCAAGTTTGGTCAACGCTTTCCTCCAACGGGTTTTGTAGAATTTCAAGTTTACATTTTATTTCATCTGCAAATTTCTCTTTGACTGTACTTTCTTGTAGTTTTTCTCTGTTATATGTTGGGTGTAACCTTTGTAGTTTAGCATAGAATGCTCTCTTAAGTTTTATTTTAAGTTTTGCTCCCACGAGGAAGTGGTCGTTGTGGCACTCAGCTCCTCTATAACTTCTTACTGACTCTAGTCTTGCTAATTTAAACACCGAGATCAATTGCAGTGTCTACATCTCCTGGCCTTGCTGATCTGCCATAGATGATGCAGATACATTCTGAATCTACCAAGGCCTCATCCAGTGCCTATCCTAGCCTGTTTTCCCGGGATCCCATTTCCTGGCTCTTGTCTAGAAGTGCTGGACTGAATTTTGCGTGTGGATTAGCTTTCCCTATTAATAGTATCCCTCGCCATCAGGCGAACCCACTCAGACTTCAGAGGTACTTGTAATTTACGTCCCCAAGTCAAGCACGTAAGGTCAACATTTTAGTCCACCTGTCCGGTGTAGGGGTTGAATCGCTTACGCGGCATTAGCACACCGGATGTTTAAGAAGGAGATTTCTTATCCATTCGACCATGCTGACCTCCAGATAAGTGTTTTATTCCATTCCTCACAAGCAACGCCTGCCCATGCCTCCCTTGTCCATGTAAATGTTGTGTCCTGGATATGTCAGCGCAGTGGTCATAATCTCTGGCAACATTAGGATATCAAAGTCAATAGTCATAGACAAATCTTTTCCGAGAGGTTCTTTTCTGCTAAGCTCTGAGACAGTTGGAGTATCCTACACTTCAAACTCGGTCTTTCCATCTGAAGCCTTGCTTTCCGGCTTTTTCTTCTCCTTTTGTTCTTTCTCATTCCCTCCCAAGTTCCTTTCATTATCCCCTTCTTTTCAATAGGACTTCCAGCATAAGGATAGAGGTGGGGGAATTTAGTGGGGGGGGGGGGGGGGGGGGGGGGCGTTCGCTCGCTTTGAGCTCAAACGTAGTCCATGCACATACTACTACTTCTAGTAAACTGGATAGATGTTTGCGTGTATATTACTAGTGTCCCTCGCTATCAGGCGAACCCTCTCCGACTTCTGAAGTAAGGTAGAGGCTGGAACGCATGGAGAGTGGTACAGAACGACATATTGTGTTTTTGACAGATCTGTGGATCATACTATGTAAAATAGAAACTGGCATGTTCAACGTGCAGTAGCTTGCATCGCTCGGAAAAAAAACCCACGAAAGTCAAGAGCATATCATGGACCTTCTGCGTAAGGCGAGGACACGGACAGGCTGATAGACTGGCTGTAGTCGCTCTTTTGAGCAATGAACTAGATTATGACAAAATTGGTGTGATGAAGTTTCTGGGATCGAGTGGAAGGCATAGCTAAACAAAGGTCTCATAACAGGAGAAGCTAATTTAAAAGTGGTGAGCAGACGGTATGGAAGACAATGCCTAGAGGAAAACGGAGGCGGACCTACAATCAGGCTACAACATTATTCATCAGCATGGAAACTCTTCATTGGGTACAACAGAAGGGGGCGTGGTGCGCGTTGAAATGTCCAATGATGTTGATTCTTAACTGTATTTACACATACACATACCATGTTTCCCCGAAAATAAGACCGGGTCTTACATTTATTTTAGCTTTAAAAAATGCACTAGGACTTATTTGCAGGGGGATGGGATGTCTGATTTTACAAAAAATTGTTTTCAGACACAAACATCTACATTTATTCTTGTAAAAATTATACAATTATTCAAATATAGTCATGACATCTCTTCTGGAACATCGTCATAACTCTCCAAATCCCGAATTCTGTCTGATCAATTGTCGTTTGAGATCCTAGGCCCATAAACACTATAGTTTCATCCATGTACTTAGAAAAGTCGATAAGTTTGCGTTCAGTAGTTTGCCATTGCTTTCTGAAAGACCGGCACCCATAGCATTTCAGTAAAATAAACGCAAGGGGATCTGCTACCAAGTCACCCGCAGCTGTGTTTCCAACGCGGTATGCGGGATTACAAACTGCTTCCGTAATATCTTCGCCACGAAGCCGACAAGTAATTATCTTTTATAATCTAAAGTTAGCCGGACTCCCTGGTCTTGGGTTTACAGGACTTTCTCCATAATCCCATATACTCTAGTGAGCAACATGACGTGAGTGAGAATTGGTAGCGGTTCTCTCCGCGTCGGTAACTTACGGGATATGTGAGCTGGCCGCTCAGAAAGCAATGGCAAACTACTGAGCGTAATCTTGCCAAGAAATCAACAATCAGCTGAAAGACGCTGATGTTGACAGCGATGTCATGTAAAGGATATGCGAACAAAACAAAAAAAAAATCTCAAGTTCGTTATGGTAGGTGGCGGGTCTTTTTATAGAGATCATGGCTGCGATGACCATTCAGTATGGTCACTGACAATAAGGAAGGCAATGACAAACTACCTTCTTTACAGACACCTAGAAAACTATAGTAGTCAAAGACATTGTGGAGAAAGACTATGAACTATGCCAGAAATAAAAAGGATTGTTATACACTGGAATCCTTCTCATTGCAGCATACCTGGCAATGAAGAAGCCGACCGATTAACAAAGGAAGACGGAAGACCACCTGAGAATGATATAGACATATCCAGATTCGTGCCGTGCTATGATACAGAGAGGCGACCGCATCAGGCGACACTGTAAGGGGGCTTCATAAGGGGCGGCATTTTTAAAGAAATAACATGAAGGGGCGGCATTTCGAAGACTTGCATCAAATTGAGAAAATCTACCGCACGGTACTGGACATATCATGTGATGATGCCAAAAGATTTATGAAGCAATTATAGAATCACAAGTGGAAATCAGAGCATCCAGGTCACCAGAAAGATGCTGCTTATTACCAACTCAACTGAAAAGAACAAGTTACAATCTTCGGACTACGGACAGGCCACAATAGGCGGAAATACCAGATGTTTAACAGGCTAAAGATAGGGGATTGTGATGAATGTAACAGTGGAACAGGTAAAATGACAGCTAAACATCATGCTTAAGTGATTGGTTGGTTGGTTTGTTGATTCAAAAACAAAAATTCCAAATTCGGCCTCGTCTAACCTGCTTCATGAGCTGTAGTTATTGTTGAGGTCCGTGGTTTTTGTGGGTTTATTACCCTAATTCTTGTCTGGTGAGTCCTATCTCGGACTGATTATGTAGCGTTTGTGTCTGTGACGTCAGCGGTGGGCATCGGTCAGCGGACTATCCTTTGTGCTCGTCTGTTCTTGTGATTTTCTTTGTTTGCGTAGGCTCCTGGCTCGTTTGGCTGCAGTCCTTATAAGGACTTTTCGTTACCCTCCTCCATGCATCGTAAGCTGGGGGATCGGTCGGCGGCTGTCCTTTGTGCATATTTCCTCTTGTTGTTTTCTTTGTTGGCGCAGGCTCCTGGCTTGAATGGTTGCAGTCCTTAAAAGGACTTTTTATTTAGTACTTTTGCCTCCTGTTCTGTGTAATGCCCCTAGAACCTTTTCGATGTTATTTAAATCCTTGCGCTTTCTTTCCCTTTCTTGTGTAAGTTTTTGCTGTTTTTCGATTGCTTCCTCTGTGGTCAGCCATGGGACGATCTCTTCGTCTTCTATGTAGTACTCGAAGTCGGCATCGACGTCATAGTGTAATTCCGGGTATTCTGTCGGTTTCCCCCTGAGTTTCTTGGGCTTCTTTCCTTTTGCTTCCTGTCTCCTTATGTATTCCTCGAGTCTGAGTTCCTCTTGTCTTGCTCGTTTCTTTCCTTCTTCTATGTACCCCTCCATTTCCTCCTGGGTAGGTTCCCCTCCAATCCACGGTATGTCGTCTGAAGGTACCTTATCTTGTCTTTCTTCGGCTGTCTGGTGGAATGTTGGTTTCCCCTTGGATGTTTTGGGCGTCGAGGTTCGGCTGCTGGTTTTATCTTTCGTCTCCGGCTCGGTTTTTTGTTGTGTTTCTTGCTGCTTCTTTGTGGTCACTTGCTTGATTTCTGTTGATTTGTTTTGAGTTGATTTCATTTCAGCTTTTAGCCGCTCTCTCTCCGCTTTTATAGTGCGTAGCATTTCTTCATTTTCTTGCTTCAATAAGGTCATCTGTTCCACTTCTCGCTTGATGTTTTGCCGGATCTCCTTTATTTCCGCCAGTAGATTCTCGTTGTCGCTGGTCGGGTTAGGCGTCAGCAGTGCCTTGACTTGTTTCTTCAACTCGTCTATCTGCTTTTGAAGTTGATCTCTTTCAGCTTGTGCTATACCCGTGGCTGTCTCGCTCCTCTGTATTGCTTCCTTGAATGGTGTCTTTGTGATGATGGCGATCTTTAAGACGTCTCTGTGTCTCTGCAGGTACGGACAGCCCAAGTATCTTGCTCCATGTTTGCCCAGGCAGTTGGCACACTTTCTTTTGTTGTTGGGTGATCGGAAGTCCGTGTCCAGCTTGGCCAGCGGACACTCCTTGAAGGCGTGGTGAGCGGCGCAGTATCGGCAGATTTCCGTCTTACTGCGACACGTAGCTCTGCTGTGGCCGGCCTTCTGACATCTGGAACATTGAGTGATTCTTGGTATGAATCTCTCTGGCTGTTGAGTTTTCTTGCTGAATGATACTGTGATCGGCATTTCGCTGCCCTCCGACGTCACTACTGCCTTTATGCCTTTATTTGCCACTACTGCCTAATGCTTAAGTGTTTTCTTTACATTTATTTATACTGACGACTGAACGAAGAAGAAGGAGAAGAATAAGAGAAGAAGAAGAAATAATCCAACAGTCTTGAACGAGTTCAGTTGAGAAATATGAACATGTTGTGGAGGAGATGAAATTATGAATATATGAGAGAAGAGAAGTTAAAACAAAAATGAATAATAATTAATATGGGGAGGACGGAGGTCAGTATGGCCGAATTGATAAGAATTCTCTTTCTTAAAATCCCGTGTGCTGATGTCGATGTAACGGGTTCAACCCATACACCGGTCAGTTGAAGTTATATGTTAGCTTCTCGTCCTTGACTTAGGGACGTAAATTACGAGTATCTTAGATGTCGGAGTGAGTTCGCATGATGACCAGTGACACCGCTAATATGGAAAGCTAATCCACACACAAAAACCAGCCCAGTGCACTAGAAGTTGTAGCTGGTGTGTGGACTATGCTTGTGTTCAATGTGAGGGAACGCAAAAAAAAAAAAAAAACGAAAGTAAAAACAAAATGGGAAGGACTTGTAAGGAACTGGTATGATTATAGCTAAGGGTAGGAAGGCATGGAGTAAGTTGGTTGAAGGCATAAGCTCTCAAATGGGGGATAAAGGATAACAGAAGAAGAAAGAGAGAAACATTATTTGTTTGTTAGAAAAAGAAGGGGAAAAAAAAGTTGATATTGAACACAACGTAGCGACTTCAGACAGCGAGAAAATGCTTGCCGAGGTTGTATGACTCATGATCATTCATGCATCAACAAGCTTTTTACGACCAAGATAATAAATTGATATTTATTTTTGAAAACTTACTTGTTTATTTTCTCGATATCTTTAAAATAATAATAACAGTTTCTTAAAAATAGTAATGATTAAAATACTGTTTCTGGTTTGCAAAAGTTTGATTTGTAAAGTAACCAAATTCCAATTTCGTATTTTGACTTGTAAATTCGAATCCACTTTTCAAACTGATCTGGCGCATGCGCAGTGACAGTAGTTTATGTTTTCCGTTTCACTTTTAGAGAACAAAATCTTTGATTTAGAGGTGTTAATTTAAAACAGTATTGTCGCTGGGAGTTGTAGGCAAACGTGGTCATTTACCGTTTATTATGTTTTGTTTCAAACAATAACTAGAAATGGCAGCATTATTTTCGTGTACGAAATGTCATAAACGATATCCCTTTGAAGAATTATCACAAGGCGAGCAGCTTTGTAAGGTAGGCATTCTCCTGAAAGTCCGCAACTTCAATACGGAGTACTACTTGAACTATTTCATGCTTGAAACTAGATTGTATTTATAAAGGCAACAGTTAAAAGACAGCTGTCAAGAGCTCTAGGGAATGTCAATCATAAGTTCGACAAATTACAACAATTAGTACTACTATTGATTTGATTTACTAGGACGGACATACACTTAAGATCGTAACTTTTTTATTTTTAGTTTAGTGAGAATTTAGAAATCACTGTCACTCATTATTCTGAATCCAACCTTTCAGTTTCGCTTTCCAGACATTAAAGGTAGCTGGGGATTAACTGCACTAGATAAGCTTTTGCTACACCCTAAAAAGTCTCTTTACAGATGTGAAGTTCCAGTACTGGTCTGCACACTGATACTCCACACCACTGCTTTCTGAAATTGATGAGGGAAAGGAAACCCTGCAACGAGGTCCCTGTGAAGATGCTACTTTATTATCTTGGTGGAAGGAATCTTTACACCAACCTCACTGTGATAGATGTAGGCTGTTTTCAGATCTCAGATGTCATACACACACAAAATCACTCATCTACTGCCCACAGTAGCTTGCAGTGTAAGGTGGGGGGGGGGGGGGGATGGTCTTGAACCTGAGGAATTAAGGCTGCCTGGCTAGTGCAGTCACTGCGAACTGTGCAGGTTAGGTATGTTTTTTTTTTGGGGGGGGGGGAGGGGGGGGGGAGGGGAGGCATTGACAAAAAATTCACATAATGCATAATGATTCAAACCTGGGTCTCCAGAACATTCTGACATTCTTAGCCACTCGGCCAGCCCTCCCCTGTGATCTCAGATGTAAAGAATTAAAACCCTGTCTTGCAGAGTATGCATCCACAACCAACCATTCAACATTTTGTCACCTACTACCATATGGGTCATGACGTATGATGATATGCTAGATCAGTGATTCTCAACCTTTTTTGGCCCGTGCCCCCCATCACCATATTTTCATAACGTCACCCCCCCCCCCCTTTAGTATTTCCTACCTAAAAATTTGGCCTGTGCCCCCCTTCACCATATTTTCAGCACGTCATTCCCCATTTTCGTATTTCCTACCCAAAAATCCTGCCCCCGCACCTACACAGTATATGTAACAATGGAAGCTAAATTTAAATCACATACTAAAACAAGTCTAGATGTCCACATAAAACATGATTTGTGGGTCTACTTACTTTATAAATAGAATTTTAGAAGGGTGAGACTTACAGAACCGTACAGTATGAAAGGAAAAACGATATCAAGTAATCGGTTCTTGTATTAAAGCAATCTTTAAATAATCTTAATTCCTCCCCTGGAAACCCTAAAATTCCCCACCAGTTGAGAACCACTGTGCTAGATTATCGAATAAGCAGGTCCCGGAAATGTTAATCCGGTCAACAAATGCCCGCAGAAGTCTGATATGTCGGCCTAAAGGTGCAGTATCACAGCTCCGCTGTAAACAGGTACAATGCAACCAAATCCGAAAAAATACTGGATGAACACAGAAGAAGAAGAAGCAGGTGGGATGACCAGCTTCCATTGTTGCCACCTTTTCCTTTAGGAAAAGTATCCATTATCTCAAAATGAATTAAGGAGAGTTTATTCCCAGTGCACTGTGAATAATCACTTTGTGTTATTCACAGTGTGGCTGGCCACGTGACGTTTACTATCACCGTCAATTGGCTTCAGAAGACTCTATTATTCAGATTCTATTATTCTCTCTTCTTATGTGTCTTTTTTGCAAGTTCTTTTTCTTCAGACCTCACTAAGACAATATTTGTCAAGGACACACACTACGTAAAGTGAAATTTTATTTGGCAAATAAAATTCACATTAAACAAAGACATCTATTGGACCCTCAATCACTCCGTCGCTGCCCCTCGGCAGCTTCTGCAGATCCATAGAGCACACTTTATTCACAAGCTTCGAGTTTCTCAGTTATATATTTTATTTCGTAATGTTTAATATTTTTTTTAAAATTATATTATTTTTTCTGAAAAATTAAAAACAAACAAATTTGCCTTCGCGGCGGGGAATCGAACCCGTCTCCCGGGTGACAGGCAGAGATATTTTCCACTATGCTACAGAGAACAATAATATTTTCACATAAATTAATAATGTAGTCAGTCGTACGTCACATGACCAGCCACACTGTGAATAAAGCGAAGTGATTATTCACAATGCCCTGGGAATAATCACTTTGATTAAATTAATCCCAGAATCATCTTTATTACAAAATTCCTGCCATGACTTATTACTAAACCAAGACCACTGTTTAATTTAAACTTTTTAGTGTGCTGACGTTGGTACTACCACATCTCTTTATTTTAAGCGAGCTGTTAATGGAAGTCAAATAATGTATTCATTTGGTCAAGAAAAACAGAGTCCCATTAATTAAACAAATATATGGAGGTCAGCATGGCCGAATGGATAAGAACATGTGTTCTTAAACATTCAGTGTACTGGTGCCGAGGTAAAGGGTTCAGCCCCTACACCGGACAGTTAGATTAAAATGTTGACCTCTCATCCTTGACTTGGAGATGTAAATTACACATACCTTTGAAGTCAGAGTGGGTTTGCCTGATGGAGAGAGACACTGTTAATAGGGAAAGCTAATCCACATGCAAAATTCAGCCTAGCACTACTAGTAGTAGTGTGTATGGACTACGCTTGAGTTCAAAGTGATCGAGCACCCAAAAAAAAACCAAGTATATGAGAAATGTTAGTTTTTTAATTGGCCTGTTATAAAGTGTTTATTGCTGACTATGATGGAGTTGAGAAGCCACATTGACTGTGAAATAAAGTTTGGGCATGTGGTGCTAGACCTCTGTTTTTATAGACCAAATGACATTCTTCTTCTTCAGTGTTCGTCCGGAATGTTGTTTTAGACATAATTGTGTTGTGCCTATTTACTGCAGAGCTACGATATTTGAACCTTTCGGCCAACACATTCGACTTCTTCAGGCATTTGTTGGCCGGGTTAGCTTCCCAGGTAAAGGGCATTCATTGAGTGATGTGTTTGGGATCACGTCAGTTTTCTCCAAGAAATTTACCGGTACTGACTTTAGGCTGGGATCCCCGGTCAATTTGTCAGAAGTTGAAGCCATCCCGAGGCATATGAAACCCAAGATCGTTGTTACGGAAGACGAACATCTTCTGCGTTCATCTGGAATGTTTTTTGACAAAATTGCATCATGCCTGTTTACAGCAGAGCTGCAATATTTGCACCTTTCGGCTGACACAACCGACTTCTTCAGGCATATTTTGGCAGGTTACCTTCCCGGGTAGGCAAGCATCTAACCACTATGATACCTTGACTAGCTTTGAAGTAAAATTTAGTTATTAATCTCCTTCATAACAGAAATATGGTCGTCAGGTACCAGGGAGAAAAATTACAAAAGATGAAATGTATGAGCATTGAGAGAAAAATTGCTAGTAAAACACTGAAAGATGGGTGGGTTTTTGTTTAAGGTAGAACAATTAGGAAAAAAGCAATTATTAGAATAAATGAATACCATAAAGGATACATTTACAAATTAAATATTACAAATGTAAATTAAGGTGTATATTATATACATCTTTCTATAGATAGACTCTTATATTTATAAGTGATAAAGGCAATATTCTACTAGCCCAGCCTTCTGAAAAATAATTACATATGAGTAGTAGCTAAATTCATGGGGGAAAAACATGTGGATAACTGTATTGGTTCATTGGTGCAGTAAGGATAACAGTGCATTTGTGATGAATATTTTCTTCAATGATATAATGGTTTGTTATTTGAAAGCAGCCTTTTACATTGCTGTTAATGATTAAAATGTTATATTCTATATTTCTCTTTCAGGACTGCAGAAACAACTTTCCTGTGGTCAAGTGTACTTACTGCCGGGCAGAATTCCAACAAAACAGGTTGTTGTCTTGTTAATATAATATACATTCAAAGAGAAATGACACTATATAAGAATTTTCAAATTTTGCAGCAATAATTGCCACACAGACACATATTTATTTTCGCTGTATGTGTTAGGCACAGCTTTCTGGGACACCAACATTAGAATATAATTGTGGTGTTCTAAATAATTTAGCGAGGACACAGAGTGGCATGAGGCTTCCCAGCTAGATGGGGGGGGGGGGGGGGGGGGGTGGGGGGGGGGGGGGGGGGGGAAGAAAGGCCATCACAAAGCAGAGTGGAGCATATAAAACTCAAAGGACACTTTTACACACCTTAAGACACATTAGGCACTTGGCGCTAGACCCATAATTTTATAAACCAGTCAGACTTGATGGATGATGTAGTAAGTGTACATCAGCATGGCCTATTGGGTAAGAACGCTTGTTCGTAAACATCCGGTGGGCTGATGCCGAGCTAAGGGGTTCAACCCCTACACCAGACAGTTGGAATAAAATGTTGATCTATCGTCCTTGACTTGGGGGACGTAAATTACAAGTGCCTCTGAAATCAGAGTGGGTTCGCCTGATGGTGAGGAACACTATTAATAGGGAAAGCTAATCCACCGCAAAATTCAGTCCAGCACTACTAGAAGTAGTGTGTATGGACTATGCTTGAGTCCAAAGTGAGCGAGTGCCCCCACAAAAAATGTAAGTATATCACCCCAGCTGCCTTTAACTTCTCAAGACGTTAGCTGGTACCTATTTTAGACTGGGTCAATTTGGGAGACCGGATCAATTTTTAAAATCCACCCTGATGCAGATTCCAACGCATGACAGGTGATGAGCATCTTGAGACTACACTACTATGGCTTCTTAGTGTGGAGCATATGCTCGGTATGATGTGTTTGCTTCAAAGATCATATCCAGCGTGGTTCCAAATGTTGCTGTATGTAGCCGGGGCGCAGTGTTGGGGTGAGCGCCCAACATTGCTTAAATACCCCAATGGCTCGTGAATACATAACCTATGCAGCAAAAGTCCAACTCCTGGCCTTCACGTGGCAGAACTGTTTCTACTAACAGGAGAAGGGGCAACGGCGAGTTTCTGGCGCCAAAAAATAACCAGTGTGCTCTAGATGTGTATACACATACATGCATGTGCAGACACGTGTGTACTCATCTAAACTCGAGTGAGACCACAGTCTGCTCTAGCAAAGGAAAGGTGCTGAAGATGGAGACAACCAGCCAGGAAGCGCAGAAATCAGGATGCCACGCAATTACGCAAAATGGAATATGTCGACTACTGCTAAATGTTATGGTGCTCGCCCTGCTTTGGACCCCCAGGCAGGTGCAGTGCCGGGCCCTATGTTTCGAAAGGATCCAACTCCAACTACTGGAGGTCCTTCTCAGATGTCCTGTGGAGCCAGGGGACATGAGAATAGAACGGCTGTCCATACTAAACAAAGACTTAAAATAATGCACTGGAATGTGGAGGGAGTCAGCAACAAAAAAATAGGAATTAGAAAACATCCTGGACCAAGAAAAAGTAAGCATATGTTGCTTGCAAGAAACTCACCTCAACGAAAATATAGCCTTCAAAATCAGAGGCTACCAGTGTTACTGTTCTGACCGAAAGGACAGGCGAAAAGGTGGGATACTTACCCTTGTAAAAAATAACATCACTGCTTCCCAAATCGAAGTCTACATGGAAGGGGCTGAGTATCAGACACTTAAACTTAAGACAGGCTATACAGACCTACATCCTGATCAATTACTACTGTCCAAGTGACCGCCCACAGGCACTGGACACACTACCATTAACAGAAAAAATGATTGTGTGTGGCGAATTTCAACAGCCACTCGCAGAGTTGGGGCTATGATCACATGGACCAGAGAGGAGAGAGACTGGAAGACTGGCAGGATGAGAATAGATTCATCTTGGTTAACAAGCCAGTCCGACCCACATACTTTCTACTCGAGATCATGGCACACTACAACTACACCTGACCTGGCTTTTCATTCACCAGACCTGGAGTGGAACATTACACGAATTGTTGGGAAACAACTCGGTGGCAGTGACCATCGGCCAGTCTTTCTAACTGTAGAAAATGAGCTTGTAAGTGAAAGCAGCACCCTCTCGAGGTGGAACTACAAGAAAGCAGACTGGGCAATGTACAAGAATCGCACCAGCATACTGGTTAGAAACCTGAACACTGAGAAAGACATAAATAAAGTAGTTGAAGAGTTTGGGAAATGCATACTACAGGCAGCGCGAGAAACAGTACCAAGAGGAGCCCGTAAACAATATAAACCCTACTGGAGTAGTGAACTGGAACAGTTGCATAATGATGTGGAAGTGTGTAGAAAGCAAGCAGAGGCCACACCCAGCCAAGAGCACCACAATAAATTCCAGCACGCAAAAGCCAAATTTCAAAGGGCCAAGCTGCAGGCTAGACGGAAAAGCTGGCAGGAAAAAACAGAGTCTCTGAACTTTGAAAGAGACACAAGGAAATTGTGGAAGCTAATAAAACAACTTAACGATGAGGGCACAGGGAGAAACTCAAAAATTGCACTACATAAAGATGGAAACATCTTAACAAGAAAGCAAGCAGCTGACCATTTTGCGGACTCATTCGCACAAGATAACAATATCAAAATTAGTCCAGAGAAACAACAAGAGATTCGAGAGAAACGGCAACATACAGGACAGAAGGAAATAGTACATGAGGTTCTGGAGGCACCCATCACAATCAGCGAACTGGAGCTAGCCATATCAAAACTGAAAATGAGAAAGTCACCAGGAGCTGATGGTATCTCCAATGAAATGATCAGGAACCTAGGAACAGAGGCCAAAGCAAAGCTGTTGCAGATCTTCAATAACAGTTGGACCTTAGGCAGTGTTTCACAAGCCTGGAGAGAAGCAATCATGGTACCCCTCCTAAAATCAGGGAAAGATAGTTTCATTGCCTCTAGCTACAGACCAATTAGCCTCACCAGCTGTCTCTGCAAAACACTGGAGTGCATCATCAATCACAGACTGCAGTGGTACATTGAAAGTAAAAACATCCTTGTGCCACAGCAGGCTGGCTTTAGGCAGTGCTACTCTACGGAAGATCAGACAACCTACCTCTCTCAAGAAATTGAGGATGCATTCCAAGAGAAGAAGCTGGTGCTTGCGGCATGGATAGATTTGAAGAAAGCCTTTGACAAAGTCTGGAAAGAAGGTCTGATGAATAAACTGAGAAACTGCAAAGTCAATGGAAGAATGTACAAATGGGTGAAAGCATACTTGCACAACAGAAGAGCCCGAGTACAGATAGACGGACTAAAGAGCAAGAAAGTACTACTGCGTCACGGTGTTCCCCAGGGTGGAGTCTTGTCCCCCACACTTTTTCTAATCTTCATCAATGATCTCGTTGCTAATCTACCGCATGGAATTAAAGCTGCAATGTACGCCGATGACCTGGTTCTATGGAGCACAAATGAACATGCATCAGTGGCCACCAGATTGCTACAAAGAGCTGTAGATACATTTGTTGCATGGGCAAATAGATGGTGTGTCAGCATAAACACTGACAAGTGCAGCACCACCCTATTTACCCTCTCTCCAAAACAAAAGGCAGGGACCATCCAGATAAATGGAACACCCCTAAGAGAAGATAAAGAACCAACATACCTTGGAGTAACATTTGATGGCAGGCTGACATGGAGAAAGCACATCAACAAAGCAGTAGCAAAAGCCAGAAGGAAAATAGCCATCCTGAGAAAGCTAAGTGGAACCACATGGGGAGCCAGTGGGAAAATACTTAGCAAAGTTTATCAACAGAGCATACGACCACACCTGGAATACGGGTCAACTGCATGGTGTTCAGCATCAAAAACCACACTACAAGAGCTGGACAAAGTGCAACATCAAGCACTTAGATTCACCACAGGAGGGATGAGATCAACCCCTATAGTGGAAATGGAGAAGTTGGAAAGGACACAAGCACTGAGTGAGTGCAGAGATACGAAAACACTAATACAAGCAGAAAAGTTCCTCAGCTTGCCAGGCCACCCTATGAAGAACAGATTTGAAAATCTAGCTATGGAGCGTTTGTTGAAAAGTAGTTTTATCCACCAGGCCAAACGACTCTGTAGAGAAACCACCGATCCGCTCATAGTTGGTATCCCCCTAACAACTATTCCAGAGCGAACTCCATGGAAAGATGAGCATAGACTGTCATTACAAATCCAGACAAAAGTGAGAGGAATATTTGACAAGGAAGAACAGAACAGTGTGCAGCGCAGAACAGCCACTCTCAGCTTCCTTGATGAAGAATACCCACAGGACCTCTGGATCCGAGTCTACACAGATGGGTCAGCACAAAATGCTGTTCGAAATGGAGGAGCGGGTGTGTACATAGAATACCCAAATAATACTAGGGACACAGCTAGAGTACCAACAGGAAAGTACTGCCATAACTATGATGCTGAAATTGAGGCAATCAAGATAGCAACAGAGAAATTACTAAATACCAGCAATGGTACACAACCTGTGGTGCTATTGACAGATGCAAAATCAGTACTCGAGGCGCTCCTGTCTGGGAAATTGCCAGTACTAAGGACACTACTTTCTGAACTTAGCAGTCAGCATAAGGTCACCATACAGTGGATACCATCCCACTGTGGAGTACCCGGAAATGACAGAGCTGATCAATTGGCTAAGGAAGGAGCCAAAGAAGAACAGCCTGATGTGCCTGTTACATACCACCAAAAGAAAAGAATGATCAAATCAGTCAGAAAGCCACCAAAACCTGCTCAAGATGACTACCACATTATGGACAGACCAGAACAAGTCATTATTCTGCGCCTCAGAACAGGACACAATAGATTACGCAACCACATGTATACAAAATTCAAGATTGGTGAAACAGCCATGTGCACATGTGGTTTGGCGTCGCAGACAGCAGAGCACATACTCCAAGACTGCCCAAAATATAACATATCTAGGCAAACCTTCTGGCCTAGAGAGACGACAGTGGAAGATAAACTCTATGGACCGCTGTGTGAACTGAAAAAGACAGTTCTTCTTCTTCTTCTTCTTCGTTCATCCGGAGTTTTTTTTTTGGATGTGATTGCGTTGTGCCTGTTTACAGCAGAGCTGCGTTCTTGCGCAGTTAGGCCGACACATCCGACTTCTGCGGGCATTTGTTGACCGGGTTAACCTTCCCGGGGGTTTCTTAGGATGTTTGACTCTCACTGTTGTGGTGTTATCCCCCATCCCAGCTGGTCCATATAGAACAGCCAAAGATCCTGATCAGCCCTCAAGGGAAGGCAGGGGCAGACCATGGGCATTCCCCGCCATCCAAGGAGGCTTCCATACTTGCAGAGCCGATACATAGCGCTCTGGTACTGGGCTCACCCAAGGAATCGTCACGTCCTGCACATGGCTGCTTAGCCTCACTTCCGTATATTGGGCCTTCCGTTCACCATAGGCTGTTCTTCCGGAAACCAGAAGTATGCAGTCTGCAGATGACATCCACACAGTGAGCTTTCGATTCGGACTTTCCACGTAATGGATTTGCTATCCAAGCAATATTCCATTTCATGCCACTAGGACACTTTTCCACCTTTTATGAAGCCCACACAATGGGCTTTTGATTCGGACTTTCCACGTAATGGATTTGCTATCCAAGCAATATTCCATTTCGTGCCACTAGGACACTTTTCCACCTTTTATGAAGCCCACACAGCGAGCTTTCGATTTGGACTTTCCACATAATGGATTTGCTATCCAAGCAATATTCCATTTCATGCCTCTGGGTCTTCATGCACCTTTAAATGTCAACCTGTATGTAGTTAAAGTAAGCTGCGGTCAACTTGAGCTTGTTGATATCTCCATAGAGCTTGTCCTCAAATGAAGCAGGTGTGGGCCAAAATATCTTTCTCTGTTCTGCATACGTTGGGCAATCCTGCAGCAAATGTTTTGCTGTCATTTTTCCAGTTCTACAATTACATTCATCAGTATCTCCTATCTTTAGTTTATTGAACAAGTGGTATTTCAGCCTGTTATGTCCTGTGCGGAGTCTGAAGATTGCTACTTGTTCTCTTCGGTCGAGTTTGTAATATGCATCATCCTTCTGATGGCCTGGATGCTCAGATTCCCATTTGGTTCTATAAGTGCTTTTTATCAACCTCTGCCTCATTATAGGTTATGTCTATGTCAGGCTGTGGTAGTCGTCCGCCCTCTTTTGCCAGTCTGTCAGCCTCTTCGTTTCCAGGTATACTGCAATGTGATGGGATCCACTGTATTACAACTTTTTTGGATTTCTGGCATAGACCATGGAGTGCTGCTCTTAGGTCAGTTAGTTCTGTGCTGTTATTGCTCTTGAGTATTGAGACAGCTGACTTTGCATCTGTGAAGATAGCTATTTGCTTCTCTTTATTTTCCTCCATCAGGAGCATTTCTGCTGCAGTTTTCAGAGCCTCTACCTCCGCTTTGAAGTTACTTGAAAATTTTCCAGTTGCCATTGACTGTGTTTTTTTCGCTCCATTTTTTAAATTTAGGAGAATTCCTCCTCCTCCATTCTCTATTGAATTTTTGGCTGATCCATCTGTATATGCATGGGTCCAATTCCTGCTTGGGTAATGTTCTTTTATGTAGTTTAGGGTTATTTCTCTTCTTTCGGTTTCATGCTGAGTGTTCTTTTTCTCAATACCAGGAATGTTTTCTATCATCTCAGGCAGTTGCTGCTGTCTCCAAGCTGGGAAGTTGTGTGCATTGTGTATGGGCTTGACTGTTGATATGTTAAGTATAGGATCTGCCCTAATCCTTCGTTTTGCAGTTTCTACAAAGTTGCTACGCTTCAGTCTTCCCTTTCCAAAACCATTAAATCTGTTGTACATAGGGTGGTCTGTCAATCTTCTAAATTTTTCTGCTTGTTGCTGGGCTCTGCTATCTCTTCTATCCTGCATTGGTTGTAAACAAGTGATCTTTTCTAGTTCATTAATAGGCGTTGTCTTCAGGCTTCCAGTTATGATTCGCATTCCTTGGTTTTGGACTCTACTTATTTTGTTAAAGTTTGACTTAGCTGCTGTTGCCCAAGCTGCAATGCCATATTCCAGTACTGGCCTCACCCGTCCAGTATATAACTTCTTGAGAACTTTCTCATCTGCTCCCCACGTTGTACCAGCAAGCTTTTTCATGATTGCCATTCTCTGCCTTGCTCTTGTTCGATTTTTCTCAACCTGTGTCTTCCATGTCAGGCGACGATCAAAGGTGACTCCTAGATAGTTTGGATTTTCTTCATGGTGCAATATTTTTCCATTCAATACCAGCTTAGGTTGCTGAGTTTTATTTGAGAGGGAGAACACTGTGCATGTTGTTTTCTCCTCACTTATCTTCACTAGCCATGATTTTGACCAGTCCTCTAGCGCTAATAAGGCTTGCTGTATTCTGCTGTTAGCTGTACTAATATATTCTTCAGATGTCCATATGGCTAGGTCATCTGCAAAGGAGGATGTGTGTACTCTGGCTGGAAAATTTTCTGTGATGTCATTTATATATGCTAGGAATAATGTTGGTGAAAGAACTCCTCCTTGGGGGACACCTTGCTCCAGCAGCATCATTTTGCTTGTTTGTCCTTGTACTTTTGTCCTGGCAGTTCTGTTCTCAAGGTAGTGGCTGATCCATTTATACATTTTTCCACAAACATGCATGTTTTGCAGTTTTACTTTCAGTCCTTCCTTCCATACTTTATCAAATGCTTTTTCTAAATCTATCCAGACTGCTAGTTTGTGCTTTTTCTCTTGGAAGGCATCCTCTATTTCCTGAGCTATATAGGTTATTTGATCTTCAGTGGATCTGTATTTTCTGAATCCTGCTTGGTGTGGTGTTAAGAGTTTGTTTTCTTCCAGATGCCATGTTAGCCTGCCATTGATAATGCGTTCCATTAATTTTCCTACACAGCTAAGTAGACTGATAGGTCGATAGCCATTTGGTTCTTCCAGGTCTTTTCCTTTCTTTGGGACTGGTATTAGTATAGCTTCCTTCCATGCCTGTGGGACTATTCCTCTCTTCCAGCTGTTATTTAGGACTGCTAGTAGTTTCTTCTTTGGCTTGGTGCCTAGTTCTATTAGCATTTCATTTGTGATTCCATCCTTTCCTGGTGATTTCTTCTTTTTTAGGGTATTCATTGCCTGTTCCATTTCTTCCATTGTTAGATTTGCCATCATATATTCTGCTGCTGTCTCTGTATTTCTATGATGTATCTGTTTGTCTTTGATTGCTTTCTTCTGTTCGGTTGTAATATCAATGTGGTTTGCATTTGCATAGTGTTCCATTAGTGCATTTGCAGCCTTTTTGCCTGTAAGCAAGGCATTTCCTTGTTTAATTATTTGTTTGTTTCTAGGTCCTTCATTGTTCATGGCTTTCACTAGTTTCCATAGTTTGTTTCCATCCCTGTCAAAATTCAGGTTTTCTGTTTTTTCCCTCCAACAATCTCTTGTTGTTTGATTTACTGTTCTTTTATATTTTGCTGAGATGGCTTTGAGAGAGATGTTTGCTTCAATTGTTTGTTCTCTCTCTGCTGTCTTCCTGGCATCTTCAACTTTGTCCTCCAAACTTTGTAGTTCTTCAGTCCAGTATGGTTTGTAATTTTTCCTCGCTCCTCTTGGAATGGACTCAGTGGCTGCCTGTATTATCGCTCTGTTTAGACTTTCCACCATTTGCTTTATGTTGCCATATCGTGTATTTATGTTTTCACAATATTTGTCTGTTAGTATGGCAAATCTGTCCCAATCTGCTCGTTTGTAATTCCAGCGGGGCAAGGGCTTTTGCTCCTGTGGAACATACTCCATATTCATTTCAAGCTTGATTGGTCTGTGGTCACTACCTGCTAATTGGTCCAGCACATGGCGATCGATTTTGTGGAGGATGTCTCCTGTGCAGAAAGCTAAGTCTGGAGTAGAAGTGGTAAGCCATCTTCTGGAGTAGAAGCTCGGTGTGTCATCCGCTTTGTTGAGTAGATGGAGATTTGAGTCTATTTCCCAGTCCTCCAATTCATCTCCTCTTTTGTCAGTATCTGGGTATCCCCATCTTTCTGAACGGCTATTAAAGTCTCCGACAATAATGCAGTTTGTGTCAGTTATTTTCATGTTTGAGAGTGTAAGGTCCTTATCTGCTGGGCTATACAGATTGTAGATTCTTATTTTCACGTCCTTTATCATTATATCAACACCTATAATTTCCGTTTGGTTGTCAGAGATCACAGATACTTCGCTGCAAGGTATTGTATTTCGTGTAAGTATTAGAACTCCTCCTTTGTGTCCTTCGCGGTCGAAACGTGTGGCCTGATATCCTCTGACTGAGAATTTGTGATTGGCGTTGAGGTGTGTCTCTTGAATGCATGCCACATCTATTCTATCTTTATGAAGACGCTGTGTTAGGGAGTCTTTCTTCTTGTAAACTCCTTCGGCATTCCACTGTAGTATGTTGAGTGTCCGGGGTATTTGGTCAATAGCTCTTAACCTACTCCTCTGTGCCTTGACTCCACAGCACAGGGGAAGGTGACCACCAGTAGTCATGGGTGGACCCCCTCGAGGCAGGGGGCCCAGCACTATCACCGCCTGATGGGACTTCACGGGATTAGCACCTTATCGATTAATTTTGATTTGTGACATCATGAATTAAGTTACGTTGCACTGCTTTGTCAAGCCTGTGGCTCAGTACATCCGATTTCGACAAGCATTTATTCGGGATGCTTTCCCTAGCCTTTGACTGTCCCCAGTCTACCTACAAGGCAGCAGGTTTCACGTTGCACTGCTTTGTCAAGCCTGTGGCTCAGTACATCCGATTTCGACAAGCATGTATTTGGGGTGCTTTCCCTAGCCTTTGACTGTCCCCAGTCTACCTACAAGGCAGCAGGTTTGTGTGTCTCTTCGTCTGGTCCCTCTCCCTTGACCTGTCCGACATGGGTGGCCCTACCAGTAGCTGTGCTACCGTCGGCATAGCTCTTGGGGTCATTGGGACGCACAAGCCCCTCTACCTCGTCACGGTGGACACACAGCAGAGGGGAAAAGACAGTTCAATTCATACAAGAGACAGCATTGCAGTTATAGACATTTTTCAAGTGAACGAAAGAAGAAGAAGAAGATCTGGTGACAGTGAGCTGACTCTAACATTGAGCAATTTTTGCTAGTTCTTCAGTACCAAGCACCAGCCCTCTCAACCTTGGTATACTCCTTGGCCATTCTCTCAGCCAGCCAAATGAAAATTACGACACTGGAGAGCATGCAAATTAAAACTATAACAAAACATCAGATGCACTAGAGATAAATTCATGTGCAGAGATGAGATTTGTCCTTGATTTCTTTGCCATGGAGACTAAATGAGGATGGGTAAGGCAAATGCATATATAAAATGTGTCAAAGAGGAGCACTCATTGTGTGTATGTGTGTGTATATATATCAGAGGTAAGTAGCAAATTACCCCTAGATCAGGAAATCAACATCAGGATTGGTAAGGCAGCAGCAACAATGAACAGGTTAAGAAAAAGAGTCTGGGAGAACAGGAAGCTTACTGCCAAAACAAAAGTCCTTATCTATCAAGCCTGTGTCCTTAGTACTCTTCTTTATGGCAGTGAAGCCTGGACAACTTACTCACACCAAGAGAAACGTTTAAACAGCTTTCATATGCGGTGTCTGGGAAGAATGCTTGGTATTAAGTGGAAGACAAAATCACAAATACTGAAGTATTGGAAAGACCAGGTTGTGAGATGGTTTATTCCATCCTAAGTCTTTGTAGACTTAGATGGATAGGACATGTTAGGAAGATGGATGATGGTAGAATACCAAAGGACATCTATTTTGGTGAATTACAGATGGGTAAGAGATCTCAGGGTATATAGTATATTATTTTTCCTCTTTTTTAAACAGTAATGAAGCAGAAACCTGTTGTGGTTATGTGAAGTGTTAAGACTCACAGTTTTTATTCCTGAATGTATGGAGGAATAGGTACCCAATTTTTCCCCCCAGCAGCTCATGGCAAGTCCAGGCATTGAATTCTCGTTGACAATGTCACTGAAACTTCCCTACCGTTCCACCAATGTTATATAATAACTTGTACAAGTTATATTGATTGATTGATTGATAAATTAATGAATCATCAATCAATCAATCAATATGATAACTTGTAAAGAATGAGAATTGCAGTAACTTTCTGACATATTTGTGCTGTTTGCTTATTTTATTTATTCAGCAAAGGAAGTACTAGCTCCATTTGTGCCAAGTGTGCCCAGAATGTCAAGCATTTTGGAAAGGTTAGTGTAGTCTGTAGATGCACATTAATAATGAAATGCCAGATTACACACCCATTATAATTTTTAAAGATAAATTCTTCTATTACATCCATTCATATTTGTAAAGATAAATTCTTATATTGCACCCATTTTCATTTGTAAAGATAAATTCTTCTATTGCATCCATTATCATTTGTAAAGTTAAATTCTTCTATTGCATCCATTCACATTTGTAAAGATAAATTCTTCTCTTACATCAATCCACATTTGTAAAGATAAATTCTTCTTTTACACCTATTCACATTTGTAAAAGTTAATTCTTCTATTTCTCCCAATCACATCTCTGATAGTAAATTCTTGTCTTATACCCATTCGCAATTGTAAATATAAGTTATATTCTACTTTATTCCCCTTTTCAGGGAAGTGCATTACACATAGTTACACACGTAACTCAGAAGTTGGTGTGTCTGAGTTTTAGCATACACTTGTTTAACATTTACTTCTTATTCACATAAAAGATACTATTTTGTATGCTGCTTCTGACAGGAAAAAATAATGTACATTTGTACCATCACTAAAACAATGGGGCATAAGCTGAGAAATGCATTAATTGGCAATTTCATTGTTGTGCCAGTATTTGTGTTGTGCTTCGGACAAATCTAGATAACACGCCTAAATTGTAGTGTAGCCTATTGCAGTTAGGCTACAGACATGTAGCCAACATGTCATGGAATACTCCCTTACAGTTACATTTAACACAGGGTTCACTGTGGCGAAGATGTGAATGTGATTTGTAGTCCTGTATGTCGTGTTCGAAACACAGCTGCAGGAGATTAGGAAGCAGACTGCCTTGGTTGATTTTCATACTGTGGTATCAGTGCCGGTCATTCAGAAAGCAATGTCAAACTACTGAATATAAACTTGCCTTGTAAATCACAAGCAGCCAATAAATGCTGGGGTTGACTGCATGTCCTGTAAAGGATATGCAACTATCGTTTTTGTTAACAGTTGAGATCTTGCAGAGAATCAATAAATATTTTATTTATTTAGTGTACCTCACACAGATTATAGTGGTATTCCTGGTCTCTGAAGATGCTTCTTCTTCCCTTTATCCCTTGTTGGGGTACAGTCCCTCAGCCAACTCAACTCCAAATCATCCTAGTTTTGCTGTCTCTTGCATCTTGCCTTTTGTCCTCCCTATATTCTACCACCTTTGCTGTATTTTTCAATTTGATTTACTGTTCTTTTAAATTTTGCTGAGATGGCTTTGAGAGAGATGTTCGCTTCAGTTGTTTGTTCTCTCTCTGCTGTCTTCCTGGCATCTTTAACTTTGTCCTCCAAAATTTGTAGTTCTTCAGTCTAGTATGGTTTGTAATATTTGTCTGTTAGTATGGCAAATCTGTCCCAATCTGCTCGTTTGTAATTCCAGCGGGGCAAAGGCTTTTGCTCCTGTGGAACATACTCCATATTCATTACAAGCTTGATTTGTCTGTGGTCACTACCTGCTAATTGGTCAAGCACATGGCGATCAATTTTGTGGAGGATGTCTTCTGTGCAGAATGCTATGGCTGGAGTAGAAGTGGTAAACCATCTTCTGGAGTAGAAGCTCGGTGTGTCATCCGCTAGTTCTAACATCCCATTTGCCATTTCTGGATTTTGTTAGGTGAAATTTCACTGAAACTCTATTTTGAAAATTATACCCATGCAGTGCTGATGCTGAGGAAGTGGGTTCACTTCTCATCCTTGACTTGGGGAGGTAAATTACAAGTACTTCTGAAATCAAAGTGTGTCCGCCTGATGGCAAGGGACATTGGTAATAGGGAAAGCTAATCCACACGCAAATATCAGTCGAGTGCACCATTTGTAAAATTGTATATAAATACATACAAATACACAGAATAAGACAAATAAAAAGCTCAAAACAGGTCAAGTTTCAGCTACATGGCTTTGTTTTCCTTGAAGATCACAAACACTAATATCAGTACAGAGGTTTTCCCAGCACACAGGTTTTCCTTGAACACCACAAACACTAATGTCAGTACAAAGGTTTTCCTTGAACACCACAAACACTAATGTCAGTACAAAGTTTTCCTTGAACACCACAAACACTAATGTCAGTACAAAGTTTTCCTTGAACACCACAAACACTAATGTCAGTACAAAGGTTTTCCTTGAACACCACAAACACTAATGTCAGTACAAAGTTTTCCTTGAACACCACAAACACTAATGTCAGTACAAAGTTTTCCTTGAACACCACAAACACTAATGTCAGTACAAAGGTTTTCCTTGAACACCCCAGACTCTAATGTCAGTACAAAGTTTTCATTGAACACCCCAAACTCTAATGTCAGTACAAAGGTTTTCCTTGAACACCACAAACACTAATGCCAGTACAAAGTTTTCCTTGAACACCACAAACACTAATGTCAGTACAAAGGTTTTCCTTGAACACCACAAACACTAATGTCAGTACAAAGGTTTTCCTTGAACACCACAAACACTAATGTCAGTACAAAGGTTTTCCTTGAACACCACAAACACTAATGTCAGTAAAAAGGGTTTTCTTCTACACCACAAACTCTAATGTCAGTACAAAGTTTTCCTTGAACACCACAAACGCTAATGTCAGTACTAAGGGTTTTCTTCTACACCACAAACTCTGTCAGTACAAAGGGTTTTCTTCTACACCACAAACTCTAATGTCAGTACAAAGGTTTTCCTTGAACACCACAAACACTAATGTCAGTACAAAGGGTTTTCTTCTACACCACAAACTCTAATGTCAGTACAAAGTTTTTCTTGATCACCACAAACACTAATGTCAGTACAAAGGGTTTTCTTCTACACCACAAACTCTAATGTCAGTACAAAGGGTTTTCTTCTACACCACAAACTCTAATGTCAGTACAAAGTTTTCCTTGAACACCACAAACGCTAATGTCAGTACAAAGGGTTTTCTTCTACACCACAAACTCTAATGTCAGTACAAAGTTTTCCTTGAACACCACAAACACTAATGTCAGTACAAAGGGTCTTCTTCTACACCACAAACTCTAATGTCAGTACAAAGGGTTTTCTTCTACACCACAAACTCTAATGTCAGTACAAAGTTTTCCTTGAACACCACAAACACTAATGTCAGTACAAAGGTTTTCCTTGAACACCACAAACACTAATGTCAGTACAAAGGGTTTTCTTCTACACCACAAACGCTAATGTCAGTACAAAGGGTTTTCTTCTACACCACAAACGCTAATGTCAGTACAAAGGGTTTTCTTCTACACCACAAACTCTAATGTCAGTACAAAGTTTTCCTTGAACACCACAAACACTAATGTCAGTACAAAGGGTCTTCTTCTACACCACAAACTCTAATATCAGTACAAAGGGTTTTCTTCTACACCACAAACTCTAATGTCAGTACAAAGTTTTCCTTGAACACCACAAACACTAATGTCAGTACAAAGGTTTTCCTTGAACACCACAAACACTAATGTCAGTACAAAGGGTTTTCTTCTACACCACAAACTCTAATGTCAGTACAAAGGGTTTTCTTCTACACCACAAACTCTAATGTCAGTACAAAGTTTTCCTTGAACACCACAAACGCTAATGTCAGTACAAAGGGTTTTCTTCTACACCACAAACTCTAATGTCAGTACAAAGTTTTCCTTGAACACCACAAACACTAATGTCAGTACAAAGGGTCTTCTTCTACACCACAAACTCTAATGTCAGTACAAAGGGTTTTCTTCTACACCACAAACTCTAATGTCAGTACAAAGTTTTCCTTGAACACCACAAACACTAATGTCAGTACAAAGGTTTTCCTTGAACACCACAAACACTAATGTCAGTACAAAGGGTTTTCTTCTACACCACAAACGCTAATGTCAGTACAAAGGGTTTTCTTCTACACCACAAACGCTAATGTCAGTACAAAGGGTTTTCTTCTACACCACAAACTCTAATGTCAGTACAAAGTTTTCCTTGAACACCACAAACACTAATGTCAGTACAAAGGGTCTTCTTCTACACCACAAACTCTAATGTCAGTACAAAGGGTTTTCTTCTACACCACAAACTCTAATGTCAGTACAAAGTTTTCCTTGAACACCACAAACACTAATGTCAGTACAAAGGTTTTCCTTGAACACCACAAACACTAATGTCAGTACAAAGGTTTTCCTTGAACACCACAAACACTAATGTCAGTACAAAGGGTTTTCTTCTACACCACAAACACTAATGTCAGTACAAAGGGTTTTCTTCTACACCACAAACACTAATGTCAGTACAAAGGTTTTCCTTGAACACCACAAACACTAATGTCAGTACAAAGGGTTTTCTTCTACACCACAAACACTAATGTCAGTACAAAGGGTTTTCTTCTACACCACAAACACTAATGTCAGTACAAAGGTTTTCCTTGAACACCACAAACACTAATGTCAGTACAAAGGTTTTCCTTGAACACCACAAACACTAATGTCAGTGCAGAGGTTTTCCTTGAACACCACAAACACTAATGTCAGTACAAAGGTTTTCCTTGAACACCACAAACACTAATGTCAGTGCAGAGGTTTTCCTTGAACACCACAAACACTAATCACTCTCTTTGGATCCACCCCATCTCTATCCTCTTGAGCATGCTTATTGAGACGCTAAGGAATCATGCCCTAGTGAGTGTCTCGAGCCATGTTATTGCTTTACATAGTGCCATTACTTCCATATTCAGACTACTTGTGAGCAAAGCATAAGCACCAGAATCTTCCTTCACATTTCTCCCTCCGGACTGAGCCATAAGAGCCCATGAACTTCTCACTCATCGAAGGACTGACCCATCTGTGTAAATGACAGCATCACCAAAGAATTCTCGAAAATCAAAGCTTGTACTTCCACCTCCACAGCAGCCGGATTTTCTTGCCTGCATTTCCTATCTAGTTGGATGCAAACTGAAAAGGACGTGCAAGAATCTGTTGGCATCTGTACCCACTCCTCGCCAGGTTCTATGTCCTCAAGTGAACACACCTGTTGAAGAATGTCTTCGGCTTGACCCATCCACGACTTTACTCTTTTTAACCTGCCGCCCTTTACCTTCTTAATTTCACTGTGCAGTGGATCTTGTGTGTTTGCGTTGACTCTGAGGTACACACGTGCTCTGCAAATTTGTATTCTGTCCTCAATGGTTGGAAAATCAAGAAGGTAGCGTATCGCCCTGCATGCTGTATCTCTTGTACATCCAAGAATAATACGCATAGCTTCGTTCTGTATCCTTTCCATCTGCTTACGGCTGATAGGATCGCCATCGCATACTCCAAAACAGAAAGAACCAGACCCTCGTAAAGGATACATAGATGGCGCTGCTCACAGTTTTCCACCGCCATCACCTGCACCGCAGCCAAACCTCACTTGGCCTTTGTTGTCACCCAGTCTGTGTGCTTATGATAAGCAAGGCTTCTATCAAAACATATCTCCAGGTAGTTCATTGCATGCATTCTTTCCACTGTCTCTGAACACAGATTTACAGTCGGCATTGGAGTGTTGACAATATGGTTATTCAAAGAGAACCATGTCACTGCTGTCTTTGTTGAGTTGACCATTGCCCCAGATTCCACACACCAAGTGCTTATGCGATTTAGTTAATGTTTGTAGTTCCACAGCAACCCAATCTCTATCCTTACCCTGACGATACAGTAACACATCGTCGGCATATGACAATGTTCCCCTGTCCTCTGATCTGCTTGCCGGTAATTCTCAGTGTAGGCATTGAATAGCACCAGAGATAATGGTGATCCCTGTGGCAGGCCTGGATATATTTTTTGTTCAGAAGTCCAACTGCCACATCTAAAAACATACTTTCCATTTGAAGAGGGTTGTGGAGATCCAACTAAGGAGGAATGGACTTATCTTGAGTTCAAGAAACTGAAACATTAAGAAATCTAATGGTATTCTGTTGTACGCATCTATCTTTACCCTGACGATACAGTAACACATCGTCGGCATATGACAATGTTCCCCTGTCCTCTGATCTGCTTGCGGTAATTCTCAGTGTAGGCATTGAATAGCACCAGAGATAATGGTGATCCCTGTGGCAGGCCTGGAAATATTTTTTGTTCAGAAGTCCAACTGCCACATCTAAAAACATACTTTCCATTTGAAGAGGGTTGTGGAGATCCAACTAAGGAGGAATAGACTTATCTTGAGTTCAAGAAACTGAAACATTAAGAAATCTAATGGTATTCTGTTGTACGCATCTATCCTTACCCTGACGATACAGTAACACATCGTCGGCATATGACAATGTTCCCCTGTCCTCTGATCTGCTTGCGGTAATTCTCAGTGTAGGCATTGAATAGCACCAGAGATAATGGTGATCCCTGTGGCAGGCCTGGATATATTTTTTGTTCAGAAGTCCAACTGCCACATCTAAAAACTACTTTCCATTTGAAGAGGGTTGTGGAGATCCAACTAAGGAGGAATGGACTTATCTTGAGTTCAAGAAACTGAAACATTAAGAAATCCAATGGTATTCTGTTGTACGCATCCTCAAAATCAATCGCCGCAGCACGTTTCAATGCCTGAGTGGAAACCTTCAAAGACATCATGGCCACAAAACAACTGTGTTGGTCCATTTTCTCTGTTTGGATGGTACCCTTCTAGGGTAGGTGGGAAACAACCTTGCCTCTCTAGCTGATTTGGTATTTTCCTGGCAATTAACTTCTCCAGCAGCTTGCCTATTGTATTTTGCATGGTTATTACCCAATATCACTAAATTTTTGTATGGTCTTTGCCAGGCTTCAGCAAGGGAATCAGATAACTGTGTATCCACTCTTCCTGGATGCTAGCACTTTCTATGCTGTTGTTGAACATATCTGCTAGTTCCTCTAGCTTGTTGTCGGTACACATATTGATGATGTCATACCTTATACCATCTGACCCTGGTGCGCTGTTTTTTGTTTGTCGAAGCACAGCCCTGATCTCTTCCACTGTTACTGTGTCTTCAACTGCAATGTTCTAGACCATATACTTATCTGGTGTAATCGCCTTGGCAAAATTTTGGCCTCTCATGTCTGTATGGTTTTCTTTGAACACCACTAACACTGATGTCAGCACACAGGTTTTCCTTGAACACCACAAACACTGATGTCAGCACACAGGTTTTCCTTGAACACCACAAACACTAATGTCAGTACAAAGATTTGGTTTAAGAAACAAACAAATCACAGGATGGTTAATACAGAAAGTAACCATAAAAACAAATTTTGGCTAATTTTAATTCAAGACCGTATTAATACTTCTTCTTCTTCTGTGTTCATCCGAAGTTTTTTTCGGACGTGATTGCGTTGTGCCTGTTTACAGCAGAGCTGCGTTCTTGCACCGTTAGGCCGACACATCTGACTTCTGTGGGCATTTGTTGACTGGGTTAACCTTCCCGGGGCATTAATACAAGAACCAGTTACTTGATATTGTTTTTCCCTCTAAATTTTACGGTTCTGTACTTATCGCCCTATGAAATTTGTTTTGTAACCTAAGTAGACCCGCAAATCACATTTTATGTAGATATCTAGACTTTTTCTAGTATGTGTTATTAAATTTAACTTCCATTTTTATGTATACTGTGTAAGGTTGGGTGGGGGGGGGGGGGGGGGTGGATTTATAGGGAGGAAATTCGAAAGGGGAGGGGGGGATGGAGTTCAGAACATATGGTAAAGGGGGGGCATGGGCCAAAAAAGGTTGAGAACCACTGGACTAGAGGATGCACTAGAACAGTGGTTCTCAACCTTTTTTGGCCCATGCCCCCCTTTACCATATATTCAGAACGTCATTCCCCCCAATTTCCTCCTTATAAATCTCCCCCACCCTTACACAGTATACATAAAAATGGGAGCTAAATTTATTAACACATACTAGAACAAGTCTAGACATCTACATAAAACGTGATTTGCGGGTCTACTTACATTATAAAACGAATTTCATTAAGGCGAGAAGTACAGAACCGTAAAATTTAGAGGGGAAAACAATATCAAGTAACTGGTTCTTGTATTAATGTGATCTTGAAATCATCTTAATCCCACCCCCTTAATTCAAACCTGCCACTTCCAAATGACCATGGCGTCTCGCTGCATGAATAAGTTTACTTTGATGCATGGCCATGGGGTGTCTAGTTGGTCATGAGTAGAAGTACACTTCTTCCTGCAATGAGGTGACAGTTTCGAATCCCAGTCGGTAACTATAGCTTTCAATCGTTATGTTGTCTAGTGCATCTTCTAGTCTTTCTACTTCTTTATTTTACTTATTATTTGAGAACCAATCAATATTTGTGTGTTTAGGAACTATATTGTTATTTGACTAGACGCGCCATAGAGACACACATATTGCATTGTCCTACCAGGTTACTGTGGCTTTAGCATCTCTAGATAACAGACAATTTCTTCTTCTTCTTCTGCGTTCATCCGGAGTTTATTTTTTTCGGATATGATTGCGTTGTGCCTGTTTACAGCAGAGCTGCGTTCTTGCGCCGTTAGGCCGACACATCCGACTTCTGCGGGCATTTGTTGACCGGGTTAACCTTCCCGGGACAGACAATTTTAAGCTCAGTTATAATTGTGTAAGGCACCATAGTAAATGTGGTCAGCTATTGACAGAAACTTACCAAGTTCTAATGAAATGTGTAAAATTCATGCAAGAATTTAAATGGTCACTACTGCTGTTTCAGCCAACTGCCTGTGAAAACTGCAGCGTCCTGGCTGCTTTTATTGGAAAACGCTGTCAGAGGTGTGTCAACTCAGAAAAGAAATGGGGCCCCCCATTAGTCTGTGAACAATGTAAACTAAGGTGTGCCTTTGATCGTCCAGAGAGAAGAAAGGTAAAAATAGCAGAATACATTTACCTTACCTTGTGGTTATCTCATCATTAAGTACTTTTCAACTGGCATGGGTGATTATATCTTTAGCACTATGTATCAAGTCTAGCACACCTACCTGCTGGCTAGGTGGTATGTGTTCGAATGTCCAATCAGGCTTATTTTTAAAACTGACCTGGGCTTGAAGGTCAACCTATGTCAAAATAAGTGCCAGGAAATATCCATAGCAACAAAGGCAGCAGAGTGCCAGTTGATCTACAAAAATGTGGCAGGCATCATATACATATTACATCTTAACCCTTTACAGGGCGCAGGTTTTTCCTTTTTGTAACTGAACGGGCAACATTTTTCAGGTTGTCAGTCAGATTTAGGGTTACGTTAGTTAAAACATCAAATCTAAGCTGTTAGTGAACAGATTTTTAAAAATTAAAATACAAAATGAAGGAAAATGAATGCAGATTTATTATTTTACTCACATGTGAAATAATGCATCCAGTGTTGCCTGCATTTCAGTTGCATTTTGTTGGAACCCACACTCGATTATTTATTTGTTCGATCTTTTTGTCTAGCATACTCATTTGTTTGATCGGTAATCCTTTGAAAAGTCTCAGAGAGATCCGAAGTGTGTACACTGCTTACACTGATATCACTGATAATATCTAGCTGCAATTCAGTCAACTTCGTGCACTTCAATGTCACTTAAATCGAACCCAGCGGAATCTCCACTACACTTGAAGAATCGTCAAAATCCACTTTGAAAGACAACGCATAAAATCTATTTTTAAAAATCCAATCACATTTAAAGAAAACGCTTGCAAATGGCTCCCACGTTATCAAGTTATCGACAACACCGGATGTAAACAATGGGAAGTCTCATGATCGTGTGTTTTCAACGCTTAGTTGTCACGGACGCTTTCGGGCATTTTGCCTGTTCGGTAGTACGGACGCTTTCGGCCGCTGTGCCTTGTAAAGGATTAAGGTATATTAACGGGTAATTTAGTTTTTTACTTTTATGTGTCACGTTATTGTCTGATACCTTTCCATGCCATGATACAAAACTGGTCAGTATCTTGCCTTCCTATATATTTTTCCATTTGTCGTGATAGTTGTCATAGTTTTTATCTTTTTCACAATGTGGCAAAGATTTTGTTGGCTGTTTTTATCTAATGTGTGTGTCATTTCATTTATATAATGGCATCCTACAAAATATTTAGATTATGTCACTCTGGAAATTAAAATAAAAAACATATTTCTTTAAGCAACTTTCTTGCTTGTTTACAAATTGTCTAGGATTCACATTCATATATTAGGATTGGTTCTATATAGCACATGAGATTTCTTTGTGTAATTTATAACAGTGAGCATTTAGTAAGTTGTTCATTTGATAAAATGCAGATTTTGATTGACAAATTCTGTTTTGTTATTTCTTTAGTATAACTTCCATCTTGACACTTTTAAGATACTTTTTTAATTTTTTACGGTCAGAGAAAATTATAAAGTATAATAAATTGGGTAGGTTAATATCTTGCAGATAAACTTTCAATATTAAGTTCTAACGTTAAATCAGTACAACTGTATGGCTCAGAAACATTGAGAATAATGAACAAGATTACAGATAAACTACAAACATTAACTAATTAGTATCTGAATAAAATAGAAGGAATAAAGTGCTGGCAGAATAATCAATGTGGAGCTGATGCAGAGAACTAGACAAATACCAGTGAACCAAGAGGTGAAGAAAAGGCCCTGGGTAGGACAAACATTAAGAACACCTGAGAATGGTATTATTAGAAAGGCCTTTGTCTGGAATTCACAGAGAAAAGAAATAGAGAATCCACGATGCAAAAGAAATAAAGAATCCACAATGCAAAAGAAATAAAGAATCCACAATGCAAAATAAAGAATCCACAATGCAAATGAAATCATGAATCCACAGGGGAAAAGAAATAAAGAATCCACAATGCAAAAGAAATAGAGAATCCACCATGCAAAAGAAATAGAGAAAGACCTAAGAACACATGAAGAAGAGAGATATAGATAAAATATGGGAAGTACATGGGCGGGCTGCATAGGATAGCTAAGAAGGGAGGACTTTGAGCGAGTTGGTTGAGGGTCTGTGCCCCAATGGAGGATAAAGAATGAAAGAAGAAGTAGTATGATCTTCAGAGAAATAACTTCAAACACTGTTTTTGTGTGTGCTGTTTATTCTCTGCAGGATTCAACTGTTATATTGCATATTATCATTTCCTATTGCATTCACATATTTCTGTATTTAGAGAAAACATTGTTTATTTCAGGTGAATGGAAAAGTGATGTGCTGGTTGTGTGACCAGGCATATAAAAGAGTTCTAGCAAAAACCCGTAAGACTCAAGACATGGTTCTCAAATCATCAGGATTACTGTCGTCATCGTCAGCTGATTCACCTTCAAGGTTAAACTCATCTGCCAATAATGGACAGAACTTGCAAGCTAGTCAATCAATATCCTCGTCGGCTTCGTTCGAAGGCATGACAGTACTAGAGCGTTTAACTAAACTTGCCACAAGTGGAGGTAGCAGCCGAGGCAACACTCCCCCTGGTGATGTTGACAGACAGGTGAAGATTGAGGGAGAAAGCAGGCTGGCTGAAAAACCCCAGAGCTGTTCAGATGATGCTAAAAGTGGAGAGGGTGATAAAGAGGAGAAGCATCGCAGACACCATCATCATCGAAAGCACCATCATCACCATTCTCACCCAAAAAGAAATCATTCAAAGTAAGTAATAGTGATTGTGCCATTATGTTTTTTGGCAGTATGGTCTTTAATTTCATTGCTGTTTCACCCGTGGCTGTATCTTTTTTATTTTGCTTCTTGCTTTTTATTGATTTGTTGGTCTGCATGTTAGATTGTAAAAAATGTGCTATGATTTGCCACCACCCTAGTAAAATTTGAAAACAAAAATGTGGAAAGTTGTCCACTATATATGTATGTGTCCCTCTCTCTTTCTCTCTCCCTATTTTTTTTTTTCTTACGCTTCTGTCTCTGCATATGGAAGTCAAGGGAAAACCACCACATTATTTTCTCAAGAAAACAGTGTATGGGAGGCCACATGCTAGATTTATGGCATGTTCGTAAATTGGGTCTTCTCATTTTACAATGGAAGGTAACTATGTTTCTATCATAATAACCAGTTGTCTTTATTTGTAATCATGCAACAGTTCTAATCCATCTCCTACACACTCCTTTCCTTTTGTTCTTGTTCTTCTCCACCTCCTTATTTTCACCTTCTTATTCACCTCCTCCTTTTCCTCTTTTCTCTACAAATCTTTTTTTTCTTCCACCCCTGTTCCTTTTTCTCCTTCTCTCCATCTTTCCTCGTCTCTTTTCTTCTCTTTGCCGTTATTTCTCCTCCTTGTTCTTCACCTTCTTATATTTATTTGCTGCTGCCATCATCATCATTCACTTACAGTTAGCTTCATGTATCTCTCTTATAAAGCTGGAAATGTATAAGATTCTCTTGCTACCATGCCGTTTTTATCATATTTAGTTTGGGAATGAAGACGTTGCCACTTTGCACTGTTCACAGAATATCTTGAGTGGACAACACAGTTAGTAGTAAGGAAAGCCTAGCTGCATATATCATTTGGAGATTCATGGTCCTGTTAAACAATTATATTACAGAGAGGATGATGAAGCTGGTGATGCCAAGAAACCAAAGCCTGAGAAAAATCAAGCAAACGGAGTAGTAGTGGCAGCAGTATCAACCCCTAAGAGGTAAGAACACAGTATTAGAATTGACTTCTGGGTACATTCTTTGGGAGTTGTAAATGTCTGTATTCAAGATAAGGTATAGTTCTTATAGCAGGGGACTGTTCCTCAGCTCAGAAGGTACCAGGTTTGATGTTAGATAGGGCTAGGAAATTTACTAAGAATCACCAGTATTTAATGATAACACATGACCTCATGGATAGTGAAATCTGATAATCTTCCTTCTCGGATAAGGATGAAAAAGAGCAGGTCCTGTGTTCAAATTTTCCACATTAAAAATCCCACAGCAGTTGGAAATTGCAAAGAGTAGATCATAAAGCATCTGCCTTGGAAAAATTAAAAAGTCCAGGTAGATAGAGCCCATTATCTTGGATTGAATCTGTCTGTAGGTAACAAATGTTACATAATAGGTGTCAAGCCTGAGATGAGAAACAGTAGGCCTTTTCAGGTTGTCATCTATTTAACGATTCACCTACAAGAACACCCCCTAACACAAGAAAAGAGCTTCAAGTACCTAGAAAGTATATCATCAAATGGCAAATCTGCAGATGAGATCGAAAATAGATGCAATAAAGCAAACCAACTCATTGGACAAATGGCACAATACTAAAAAACAAACATGTATCAATAGCTACTAAGAAAGTACTATACAACACAGTCTTCCTACCAACTCTATGCTACCAATGCCAAACCTGGACAATGACAGAAAAAGAATAAAGAAAAATCATAACAGAAATGAGATTCATGAGAAGAATATTCAATGAATCAAGAAGAGATAAATCAGAAATGAAGAAATCAGGACTAAAGTGGGGGATATAGCAGTGCTAGATTTTATTAGGAGGCAACAGGTAAAATGGTTTGGCCATATAACTAGGTTACAAACTAACAGTATACCACAACAAGCAATGATGTACCAACCAAATGGAAGCAGAGGAAGAGGCCGACCACGTAAACGATGGACAGAGGGAATAACAGTCCACGGGAATATCAATACATGAAGCCAATAAACGGACACTCTCTCACTGTTTATACTTCACCTCGATACTGCAAGGTACAAGAGGAACAAGATAAAATGAGATGTCAAATTAACACATGGTTATCAGTTATCAGTTAGGGTATCTTCATTGCACTCCGGACATGTCCATAGGTGCTCAGATTCTCCCCCCAGCATATGCATCAGCGTCCGGTGGCTAATAGTGCCGGTTCTGTGTTGGTTGACGAGGCGCTTTTCAGTACTTGTTTGTTGGTTTAACGATTCCTCTGACAGGCTTAGTTTTTAGTTCTAAAGTCTGATGATTTTGCGTTCAGGTCGTTTGAGGCTCTGGAAAGGACTTGCATCTGTTGGAGTGAGTACATCAGTACCATCTGTTGGAGTGAGACTGGATGTTTCTCATGACCTAGTACATCAGTACCATCTGTTGGAGTGAGACTGGTATAGAGATGTTTCTCCTGACCTAGTACATCAGTACTATCTGTTGGAGTGAGACTGGTATAGAGATGTTTCTCCTGACCTAGTACATCAGTACCATCTGTTGGAGTGAGACTGGTATAGAGATGTTTCTTCTGACCAAGTACATCAGTACCATCTGTTGGAGTGAGACTGGTATAGAGATGTTTCTTCTGACCAAGTACATCAGTACCATCTGTTGGAGTGAGACTGGTATAGAGATGTTTCTCCTGACCTAGTACATCAGTACCATCTGTTGGAGTGAGACTGGTATAGAGATGTTTCTTCTGACCAAGTACATCAGTACCATCTGTTGGAGTGAGACTGGTATAGAGATGTTTCTCCTGACCAAGTACATCAGTACCATCTGTTGGAGTGAGACTGGTATAGAGATGTTTCTCCTGACCTAGTACATCAGTACCATCTGTTGGAGTGAGACTGGTATAGAGATGTTTCTCCTGACCTAGTACATCAGTACCATCTGTTGGAGTGAGACTGGTATAGAGATGTTTCTCCTGATCTAGTACATTAGTACCATCTGTTGGAGTGAGACTGGTATAGAGATGTTTCTCCTGACCTAGTACATCAGTACCATCTGTTGGAGTGAGACTGGTATAGAGATGTTTCTCCTGACCTAGTACATCAGTACCATCTGTTGGAGTGAGACTGGTATAGAGATGTTTCTCCTGACCTAGTACATCAGTACCATCTGTTGGAGTGAGACTGGTATAGAGATGTTTCTCCTGGCCTAGTACATCAGTACCATCTGTTGGAGTGAGACTGGTATAGAGATGTTTCTCCTGGCCTAGTACATCAGTACCATCTGTTGGAGTGAGACTGGTATAGAGATGTTTCTCCTGACCTAGTACATCAGTACCATCTGTTGGAGTGAGACTGGTATAGAGATGTTTCTCCTGACCTAGTACATCAGTACCATCTGTTGGAGTGAGACTGGTATAGAGATGTTTCTCCTGACCTAGTACATCAGTACCATCTGTTGGAGTGAGACTGGTATAGAGATGTTTCTCCTGACCTAGTACATCAGTACCATCTGTTAGAGTGAGACTGGTACAGAATGCTGGGCAATACTTCTACTTTAACTTCACATGGCCAATACCTCTACTGTAACTTCACATGGGTAATATGTCTACTGTAACTTCACATGGGTAATATGTCTACTGTAACTTCACATGGTCAATACCTCTACTGTAACTTCACATGGGTAATACCTCTACTGTAACTTCACATGGGTAATATGTCTACTGTAACTTCACATGGCCAATACCTCTACTGTAACTTCACATGGGTAATATATCTACTGTAACTTCACTTGGGTAATACCTAAACTGTAACTTCACATGGGTAATACCTCTACTGTAACTTCACATGGGTAATGTGTCTACTGTAACTTCACATGGCCAATACCTCTACTGTAACTTCACATGGGTAATATATCTACTGTAACTTCACTTGGGTAATACCTAAACTGTAACTTCACATGGGTAATATGTCTACTGTAACTTCACATGGGTAATATGTCTACTGTAACTTCACATGGGTAATACCTCTACTGTAACTTCACATGGGTAATATGTCTACTGTAACTTCACATGGGTAATATGTCTACTGTAACTTCACATGGTCAATACCTCTACTGTAACTTCACATGGGTAATACCTCTACTGTAACTTCACATGGGTAATACGTCTACTGTAACTTCACATGGGTAATATGTCTACTGTAACTTCACATGGCCAATACCTCTACTGTAACTTCACATGGGTAATACGTCTACTGTAACTTCACATGGTCAATACCTCTACTGTAACTTCACATGGGTAATACCTCTACTGTAACTTCACATGGTCAATACCTCTACTGTAACTTCACATGGTCAATACCTCTACTGTAACTTCACATGGGCAGTACCTCTACTGTAACTTCACATGGGCAGTACCTCTACTGTAACTTCACATGGGCAGTACCTCTACTGTAACTTTACATGGGCAGTACTTCTACTGTAACTTCACATGGGCAGTACTTCTACTGTAACTTCACATGGGCAGTACTTCTACTGTAACTTCACATGGGCAGTACTTCTACTGTAACTTCACATGGGCAGTACCTCTACTGTAACTTCACATGGGCAGTACCTCTACTGTAACTTCACATGGGCAGTACCTCTACTGTAACTTCACATGGGCAGTCCTTCTACTGTAACTTCACATGGGCAGTCCTTCTACTGTAACTTCACATGGGCAGTCCTTCTACTGTAACTTCACATGGGCAGTCCTTCTACTGTAACTTCACATGGGCAGTCCTTCTACTGTAACTTCACATGGACAGTACCTCTACTGTAACTTCACATGGGCAGTCCTTCTACTGTAACTTCACATGGGCAGTACTTCTACTGTAACTTCACATGGGCAGTACTCCTACTGTAACTTCACATGTGCAAAGCATATCTAGTCCATGATTCAGAACAGCATATACAGACTGGGATTAGACCTAGACAGGTCATGTTGGCATTATGCTTTATTTATTTATATTATGTTTATTGTTATCAGTCAGATATGACTGAACTATTATATGTCAATATTCGGTGCTACCTGCTTTTGGTTAGCGCCAAAATAAAGGGCGATACCAAACCCAACATCTCACATTGTGCTAATGGCGGAAGAGCGCAATTGTAAGGTTACAAGCCTTACCTAGTGCGAGGAAATGCAACTTAAAGACGGAATGCAATGGCAGGGCAAACCAAGTCCTAAGAATTGGTCGGCAACTGGTTGAGGATGGAAACTGAGGATGGAGGAGAGACGGGCAGCAGGCCCGCATCGCCAAATTGGTAAGAATGCATGTTCTTAAACATCTGGTGTGCTGATGCCGGGGTTTGGTGTTCAACCCCTACATTAGACAGTTGGACTAAAATGTTGACTTCTCGTCCTTGACTTTGGGACTTGAATTACAAGTACCTCTGAAATCAGAGTACGTTTGCTTGATGGTGAGGGACACTGTTAATAGGGAAAAGCTAATCCATACGTAAAATTCACTCCAGATCTACTAGAAGTAGTGTGTATGGGCTATGCTTGAGTTCAAAGCGAACCAACAAAAATATGCAGATCATGTTTCTCTCCCTAATCACAGCGCAGCTAGCATATGTGCTTGAGAATTCATTTGGATACACCTTGTCTTCTGCCTGTTTACAGTACAGGTAGCAACGTGTCCGAGGCAGGTGTCGACACTTCCACCTCGGAGAATGTCATCCTGATCACGCAGTTGCGAGAGCAGATTGAAAGTATCAAGAAGCAAATAGCGGGCAAAGACCAGCAGCTCTTGGAGAAGGATAAAAAGGTGAGTGTAACACATCAGAGAGGAGGTCAGCATGGCCCTCTCATCCGGGGATCCCTCTCATCCCTCGGATGAGAGCCTTCGAACAGATATCTGGGCCAAGCATGTAGCAAGCTTAACATCTCACCACCATTTTGCAGTGGGTGAGTATCAGCCCGCCTCTCACATCCAGGGGATAATGACTTAGAGACATTCAGTCATATCCCTCAGCGGAGAGTCTTAGAGTATGTGTCCGGACCAAGAGTTAGTGGCATCGTGCGCCTGATTTGGTCTTTGACTGCCTATCCTTAGTCTACCTGCAAAGCAGCAGGTTGTGTCTCTCTTGGTCTAGTCCCCAATCCTAAGGCCTGTCCGACATGTAGTTGTGCTTCCGTCTGCAGAGCTCTTGGGGTCATTGGGACACGCAAGCCCCTCTACCATGACTAGGTGGAGACACTCCAGAGGGCATAAGGGGTTTAGCCCCTAGACTGGACACTTGGACTAAAATGTTGACTTCGCATCCTTGACTTGGTGATGTAAATTACAAGTATCTCTGAAGTCGGAGTGTGTTCATCTGATGGTAAGGGACACTGGTAATAGGGAAAGCTAATCCACACGCAAAATTCAGTCCAGTGCTACTAGAAGTAGTGTGCATGGACTATGCTTGAGTTCAACGCGAGCAAAACACACACACAAAAATCAGAGGTATTAGAAACACAGGTCTTATAAAATAAACTGTTGTGCTTGCTGTATAAAGAACTCCATTGGGAGTCTCCGTGGCGAAGTGGTCAAGCCATTTGACTTGGGCTCCGAAGGTTGTGGGTTCGATTCCGGGCCCCGTCCTTCGGTTCACGGGTGAATTTTTTCAGAGACTCCCATGGGTCGTTGCTCGAGCTACGGAGTTTGTGCTTTGTGCAGCGCTCTCCGTGCTGCGGAAAGAGACTGAGCCATATGGGATAAAACCCGGTGCAATGAAGTCAACCATGTCGACTTTTAGACTTGTATAAAGAACATAAAGCAAATATCTCTGCTAGGGAATGAACAAATAGGCCATGATGCATGTGGTGCAGAAACTGATATAAATCTTAGATAAATAACATTAAAGAATCTACAGGATGCAACAGTTCCAAATTTGTTCTCATGGCGCAGGAAAAGGGGGGGGGGGCCTGAGTGGTCTCGAGGTATGGTCCTCAATGCACGTAAAAAATCTCTTGCAGCTGGAAATCGAAAAAGAGTAGCCTAACGTCGCTGCCCAAGCAAAATTTCGAGTTAAAAAACTACCCAAAGTATTTCAGGATCCTTGCCAGTGCTATGGAGTTCATGCACTGAGCTGAGTTTCTCCGGACTCAAGCTTGAGTTAGGAGTAGAACGGAGCACATATGGGTCATACCCGTGTGCCGTGATGTTGATCCGTGGACTAAAAACTAAAACTAAACCTGACTGGGGTGATGTGGTATATTACTGGGGTGATGTGGTTTATTACTGGGGTGATGTGGTATATTACTGGGGTGATGTGGTATATTACTGGAGTGATGTATATTACTGGGGTGATGTGGTATATTACTGGGGTGATGTGGTATATTACTGGGGTGGTGTGGTATATTACTGGGGTGATGTGGTATATTACTGGGGTGATGTGGTATATTACTGGGGTGATGTGGTTTATTACTGGGGTGATGTGGTATATTACTGGGGTGATGTGGTATATTACTGGGGTGATGTGGTATATTACTGGGGTGATGTGGTATATTACTGGGGTGATGTGGTATATTACTGGGGTGATGTGGTATATTACTGGGGTGGTGTGGTTTATTACTGGGGTGGTGTGGTTTATTACTGGGGTGGTGTGGTATATTACTGGGGTGATGTGGTATATTACTGGGGTGATGTGGTTTATTACTGGGGTGATGTGGTATATTACTGGGGTGATGTGGTATATTACTGGGGTGATGTGGTATATTACTGGGGTGATGTGGTATATTACTGGGGTGATGTGGTATATTACTGGGGTGATGTGGTATATTACTGGGGTGGTGTGGTATATTACTGGGATGGTGTGGTATATTAAACATTGATCTGGACTCCTTGGTTGTCCCAGCCTCAAATGGGTACACTGTCTTGGGAAGTCAAAGTGACTGGCATTGTACTGACCACATTACCCACCCAGTGCTAAATGCTTTATACAAATATGGGCTTAGCACCATATGCCCAATGAAGATTAAGACATGTAAGAGAGTTCTTTGCTATTTACTAGTGTTATGATCTTTACTGGCAGGTAAATGGGTAGCTTTACTGAATCCACTTGTCATGTCCATGGACAATTTAACTTCTCTTTGTTTTTGTGTTTTTTACCAGATCACGGAGCTGAAGGCCCAGATGTATGAAAGTGACAAAAAGTTTCGATCAAAAATTACTGCTATGCAGCAGAGTCACTCCACAGCTCTGGAAACTTTGCAGGTTAGAGAAATTCATCCTCCATCCCTCTTTTCTTCCTCGTCCTCCTCCTCATCTATCTCTTCCGCAATTTCTCATATCCTTTCTTTTCATCTTCCTCATCCTGTCCTCTTATTTTCCTTCCTCTTATTTTTCTTCTGCATCCCTTTTATTTTTCATCCTCTCCTCCCCTTTCTACTGATGCTGTTGCTTCCTCCTGCACACGCTTATATTATCTATGTATGCGGTGACATGGCTAAGCAACCATGACAGTCTTTTTCTCATGTTTACAATAAGTTGCCTTTGTGTCTTAGCCCCTACAAGAAATATTTACTCATTTTGGCTGCGCAAGGAATTTTCAGCATTCTTCTGTAAAACTTCACATCTGAAGTTTCTTGTGATTTTTTTGTTGTTGCTTGTCTACTAATAATCCAAGATTCACAGCCACATGTTAAAATTAACCTGCAAGAATTCTTCTTTTTAACATCCAGTAGCAAGGATTTATTGCATAAGATGTTCTTTATTTGATATAATGCAGTGTTTGCTTGCCCTATTCCGTTCTTTATCTCTGTGATACATTTTCTATCTTATGTTATCCATGTGTCTAGATATTTGAATTTCTACACTTGCCCCAAGTTAACACCATTCACTTTAATAGTACACTTAGACATGATCTAACAAATTAGGAAGATCTTGGAAGCCATGGAGATGAGGTTCCTGAGACGAATGTTGCAAATTCCTTGGACTGCCAGAGTAACTAACAACGATTGCCTGAAAGAAGCTAATAAAACAAGAACATTATATATAACAATAAGAAAGAGACAAATGGCTTTCTTCAGTCATGTGATGAGAAGAGAGGCATTGGAAAACATCGTGGTCAGTGGAAAGAGGAAGGGGCAGACCAAGAGAAATGATGCTGGGTAGAGGAATATCATCAGTAGAGTTGATCCAGAACACCAAAGACCAAGATCTGTCGAGAGACTTGAACAACTATGCCAGCTGACAGGGCACTTGATGATGATGAGGCATGACCTGTTTCTGTGAAATTACTAATACTTCTCCCTTCCTGTTATTCAAGCTGAGACCCATGTTTTTCGCTTGGTATAATACAAGTAAAGTGGCATCTTGCCGTCTTTACAGCGAAAGTATGTGGATTGGAACTAGAGCTAGAATTCCATCCCACAATGCCTGGGCTTGGATTCAGAGAACATGTGTTGCCCATGCAGCATGATTCTTCTCTCGGCCTTGCCTTGTTTTCTCCAGAGGAAAGGATGACCAGTATGTCTGGAACAAGGTAGGCTGCAGATGCTGGCGGCTCAGCATCAAACCAGGCCCTCACATCTGGGGGATTTGACTTAGAGGCGTTCAGCCATATCCCTCAGTCGAGTGCCTCAAATCAAGTGTCTGGACCTGTATGAGCGTTTACATCTGCCAGTCTCCTCCTGACCAAGTGTCTGGACCTATATATACTGTCAGACTCCTCACCTGACACTGTCTTCAGTGCCGATCCCACGACCAGCGAGATTCCACCCGCAGGAGATCTTGCTCATCTATGTCGCAAAGAAATCGCCACAGAAGACTGAATAAGTAAAGAAACGATAAAAGTAGTAGTATTTCACTTGTGCTCCCACCTATGCTACACCCTTCATGTGTCTTCACAAAGTCGGACTAGAGTCAAGCTCAACAGGATTTTCTTTCCCCGCAGATTCTACCAAGCCTGTTCCCTTGGCACGTATTGTTATAATATAATACAAATATTGTCATAATATAATACAAGTAATGTTATAATACAAGTATTGTTATAATATAATACAAGTTATTTTGTGTGGTTTCTCTCGGGACAGATAAAGAATAGGGAGCTTACCCGTCAAGTAGCGTCATTGTCAAAGAGCAAGAAAACTACAGAGACCGCGACACTGAGCCTAACTGCCTTGTAACAAACCTCTGTGGCCTCAAACGTTTCCTGTGTTGTTCTTGCATATTATTTTCATGTAATTTTTAATAATATACCCAATTGTAGAAAACATTTAGGGCTGTTTTCATACTTTGGCAACTAGAGGCACTGATGTTTGCTTGAAGTGAATGGTTGTTTTTTTTTTTTTAAATGTTGAATGAATGTGATTTCTATGTTTTTTAACCCAGATGCAGGTGGGTAGGGTTTGGGGAATTTATGAACATGCAGTGACTTCCGTTTTGCATGATACGTATTGATACATTTATATAATGCTTATGTTGTAGAGTCCACATACTGTTATTGTATCTCTTCTTCTTCTACTGTCTTTTGTTGCTCAATAGAGGCCATCAAGCAACTCATGCCAGGGCCTCTTATTCTTTGCTGTTTCCAGCGGCTACTTCCATGTCCACCCTGTGTAATTCACCTGTCTTTGAGTTTCTTCTCCATATGTTTCTAGTTCTCCCTCTGTTTGTTTTTTTTTTTTTTTTTTTGATAATGAAGACACAAGCAATAGATTGCAGGATTTATTGCCTGTCATATTTCGCTGCATCTCGTCAGGTACATACTGTAGAAATCACACAACATAATGTAAAATAACTATATAAATCCTTCAAGCCGACATATACACATATTCACACAATAATTTCAATTGTCTACCTTGGTAATTTTTAGCTGGCTATCATGCTTATACAGTTTGTTCTCCAACCAGCAGAAAGCTGCAGTAACCGCCTCCAAATCCATTCATCACCTGACGAGATGCAGCAAAATATGACAGGCAATAAATTGTGCAATCTATTGTTCATGACTTCGTTATTCAAATTCACTATGGGAAAACATTGTTTTGACTCCCTCTGTTTCTTTTTCCCTGTGGATTCTAAAGGAAGGACTTTCTAGTTATACTATTCTTTCACCCAGTGGGTTCTAAGAGAGGACTTTCTAGTTATACTATTCTTTCACCCTGTGGGTTCTAAAGGAAGGACTTTCTAGTTATACTATTCTTTCACCCTGTGGGTTCTAAGAGAGGACTTTCTAGTTATACTATTCTTTCACCCTGTGGGTTCTAAGAGAGGACTTTCTAGTTATACTATTCTTTCACCCTGTGGGTTCTAAGGGAGGACTTTCTAGTTATACTATTCTTTCACCCTATGGGTTCTAAGAGAGGACTTTCTAGTTATACTATTCTTTCACCCTGTGGGTTCTAAGGGAGGACTTTCTAATTATACTATTCTTTCACCCTGTGGGTTCTAAGAGAGGACTTTCTAGTTATACTATTCTTTCACCCTGTGGGTTCTAAGAGAGGACTTTCTAGTTATACTATTCTTTCGCCCTGTGGGTTCTAAGAGAGGACTTTCTAGTTATACTATTCTTTCACCCTGTGGGTTCTAAGAGAGGACTTTCTAGTTATACTATTCTTTCACCCTGTGGGTTCTAAGAGAGGACTTTCTAATTATACTATTCTTTCACCCTGTGGATTCTAAAGGAAGGACTTTCTAGTTATACTATTCTTTCACCCTGTGGATTCTAAAGGAAGGACTTTCTAGTTATACTATTCTTTCACCCTGTGGGTTCTAAGAGAGGACTTTCTAATTATACTATTCTTTCACCCTGTGGGTTCTAAGAGAGGACTTTCTAGTTATACTATTCTTTCACCCTGTGGGTTCTAAGAGAGGACTTTCTAGTTATACTATTCTTTTGCCCCGTGGGTTCTAAGAGAGGACTTTCTAGTTATACTATTCTTTCACCCTGTGGGTTCTAAGAGAGGACTTTCTAGTTATACTATTCTTTTGCCCCGTGGGTTCTAAGAGAGGACTTTCTAGTTATACTATTTTTTCACCCTGTGGGTTCTAAGAGAGGACTTTCTAGTTATACTTTTAAGGTTTTCTTAATGTGTGACCTTCCAGTGCCAGCATCTTATTTTTCATGTTTTGATTCCATAGTTTGCCCCATGAACTTCACATTTGTGACTCTGTCAAACTATTTTACTCACTCTATTCTCCACAGGCACGAATTTATGAATGTTTATAGCATTTACGCAAACGCTCTCTGTCAATTTTTATGATTTTTTTTCAGGTCTTGCTGTTTTTGTTATGATTTATTGTAGCTTGATGTGAAAGATGTTCAAGACAGAAGTAAAACTCAACAGTCATTCTATCTCACACAAACAAAAAAAGGATATGTTTTTCATTTTGCAATCTATGTTTTTATCTGCGAAAAGCCAACTCTATTCCTCTAAAAATAGTAGACTTTTCTTCTCTGTGACAGGGTGCAATTTACCTTCTTGTCTAACAGAATATTCATGCCAGCAAACTGAACACACAGTTCTTGAATTGGTTAATTTGATAATTTTGTTAGAGCAAGTTGAAAACTATTCATAACTCTAACAGCAGAGTTACATTTTTATCAGTTCAGAACGGTAAAATATTACATGTCCATTGCAGGACCTTGCAATCATCCCAATCCCACATTGATTATCTAGGAATGATTATGTTTAGTGGTTTGCCATTGCTTTCTTACCGATAATTCAACGCTAAAGTCCAGCTGACCGGTGTAGGAGATGGAACCCCTACCCTGCCGTTGGCACACTGGAAGTTCTTGCTCTTATCTTTTTGGCCATGTTGACTGCTGTTAAAAAGAGCAGTAGTCATAAAGATCTTCAGTGAAAAAGGTGTCATATTGTTATCAATAAAAATGTAATTGTCATATTTTTATTGGTAAAAAGGTTGTCATATTTTATTGGTCGAAAATGTAGTAGTCATGTTATCAGTAACAGGTAATAGTGATATCACTTGAAAAGGTAATAATTAAATATAAATGTAATTATTAGTAAAAAAGTGTACCAGTCTCATCATGACTAAAATGGTAATAGTCGTATCATAATCAGTTAGAAAGGTGATAAGACTCGTCTTTATCAGTTAGAAAGGTGATAGACTCATTTCTATCAGTTAGCAAGGTGATAGACTCATCTTTATCAGATAGAAAAGTGAGACTCATCTTTATCAGTTAGAAAGGTGATAGACTCATCTTTATCAGTTAGAAAGGTGATAGACTCGTCTTTATCAGTTAGAAAGGTGATAAACTCATATCTATCAGAAAAGGTGATAGACACATCTTTATCTGTTAGAAAGATGATAGACTCATCTTTGTCAGAAAGGGGATAGACTAACCTTTATCAGTTAGAAAGGTGATACACTCATTTCTATCAGTTAGAAAAGTGAGACTATCAGTTAGAAAGGTGATAGATTCATCTTTATCATCTATAAAGTTGATAGACTCATCTCTAAAGTGATAGACTCATCATTATCTATAAAGATGATAGACTCATTATTATAAAGGTGATGGACTCATCTTTATCATCTATAAAGGTGATGGACTCATCTTTGTCATGTAGAAAGGTTGTAATGAACCACTATCAGTAAAAAGGTAATGATAACATGTTTATCAATAAAGAGTTAGTAAAACAACTATTTTTACAGCATATGCACCATTGCTGGTGTTGCTGGATGATTCTAGAAGGAATGAGGATTACAGTCTGTTTGCTAGAGAGTAGAAAGATAGAATTATCTGTTAATTGATAAAGATGTGATTTAAAAATGCAGTAGTCATATCTTTATTGGTAAACAAGGCAATGGTCAGTTTGATCAGTAAGAAAAGGTAACAAGTCACTTTTTTTATCAGTTAAAAAAAAAAAGATAATAGTCACATCTTGAAATTGAGAAGCCACAAACAAGAGGTTGCATAATGTGTTGCCAGTCATGTTTTGCTGGTGCTGAGGTGCATACTGCAGAGTTAGAAATCATGTGAATAGGTGAATCCTGTCTGGCTGAAATGCATAACACACACAGTCATTGATACTGTTCAGATGTGGGGCATTTCTTACCCCATATCTATCACAAATTTACTATTTAGTCTTTCTGTCTGCACAAAAGGGGTTTAATTTTAACAATGGTCATCGGTTGAACCGTATTAATGACTTATGTATCTCAGCTGGAAAGGGATTCATCTGTTGATTTAATTTGTCATCTAACTCTGCAGTGTGCACCTGACCAGATGCAACAAAATGTGTCAGGCAACACATTGTGCAAGCTATTGTGTTAGACTTCTTTGTATAACTTCAGAAAGGGAGAACGTGGCTGTGAGACATATCTTGGTCAGTGACAAGGACAAACTTGAAAATAGGGGATCTCTGGGGTAAAGTGTTCAGCTGTCCACCTGATGTTCTGAAGGTTGTGGGTTCCGAAACTCTCGAGGGTCATCACTGGAGTTACAAAGTTTGTGGATTGTGCGATGTTCTCGACCAGCGGCTGGTTGTTCTAAACAGAGTAGCACCCCGTGCAGTGAGCCGGCCCTGTCTAGTTTAGTACTTGAGAATGGATTAGACACTCTAATTGTTTCATTCATATGTCATTGCTTATTCAGCCATACAGGTAACTCTCTCTATAACTGTTCATGGGCTGTGGTTGCTTGTAACGTATCTCACTGTGAGCTTACATCTGCCGTTATCAGAATCATAATTGCTAGCGTGAACCACTGTTTCTCCTAGTGTCAAGTGGCAATAACTTCAGTACCTAGATTGTACTTCCTTTCAGAGCTGCCTTCTTCTTTTACCTTACACCCCTCAATGTAGTCTGCAGTTCTTAAAGTATTGAGAGACTTAAATATTGAGTTGTTTCAGTCTGTTTCCTTTCACTTTGATCTTGTTTTTGGCGAAGACACATTTTCTGTATAAGTACAATTACTTCTGTCTTTTTCTGTTATTCAAAGTCCTTAAATACATCTAGATTTTCTTTATTAGAAATAATTCTCATTGGAGATAGTGACACTGACGGTGACTTAGTGGACAGTAGATCCGTTGGTGATGAAAGGAGGTCTATAGCCCAGGATCTTGTGTTGGCTGTCGTGAACATTCTGTCAGGATGACCTTGTTCACAAGACTGGTCAATGATTCAGTCAATGCACACACACACACAAAAGTCTGTATTCATTTTGCCTGTATTGTGGAGAAAAACACAGAGAAAAAGAAATAAACAGTCGAAATATAATTTTATTTTGTAACTTGTTCTTATGTGGGTAGAGTGGCTTTATTTTTTATGAATGAAAAATATACATACATATATGTATGTATATAGGGGGGGGGGGGGGGGGGGGGGGGGGGGGGGGGTTTGCAAAGCAAGCTGACAAATGAATTTTAAAAAACAAATATTAATTGGTACTACATTACTTCTCTGCATGGTTACCAGCTAGTTTCTGGCATCTTTCTTTCAGTCAATCATGTGCCATGCCAGAAAGCGTGGGCGGTCATGATTCGCCGTTTCTTACAACTCACCTTCTTTAATTTTGGAATTGTGTCTATATATATATATATATAATAGTATCAGAGAGTGCACAGAAAGGACTCTCCTTGAATATCAAGAAAACAATATCAATGGTGATATCAAAGAAAATGGGGACACCAAAATGTAACATAGAAATAGAAAGGGAAATTCTCAACCAAGTGGATAATTTTAAAAACCTAGGGGCACTTATAACATCCGATGGAAGATGTACAACAGAGATTAAGAGCAGAATAGGGCAGGAAAAAGCCGCATTTCAGAAAATGAAGAGTATCTTATGCAATAAGTCGCTATCAATGAATGTAAGAAAGAGAGTGCTAAAATGCTATATAGAACCAGTTTTGCTGTATGGCAGCGAATCTTGGAATGTAAATGAACAAATTAGGAAGAACTTGGAAGCAACAGAGATGTGGTTTTTAAGATGAATGTTGCAAATTCCTTGGACTGCCAGAGTAACTAACAACGATTGCCTGAAAGAGGCTAATGAAACTATATATATATATATATATATATATATATATATATGTATGTCTTATTTTGTTTACAGCAACCTATCACAATAAGTAATAATAAATTATTTATAGGTTATTAAGCAGTATAAATAACTAATTATTGCAATTTTATTTTACTTATACACTTATACATTATATTTGACAATATGGACAAAAACTTTACTAATTTGTTAACAAGATTTTACAACTTGTTAATATAAAAAATATTCTTTATTACCTATCAATGGCTTTAATTTAGACACAAACCGACTACATTGTCACTATAATTGTTGATTTCTAATGAGATGTATGTAACTGCTTGCACTTTTTGACAATATTCTTGAAATCTGGAGCAAGTTGACTTGTTGAAATTCGCATGACAGCGTGCAAGTTGCAGTCCGACAATAAAGACCTATTCTTAGATTTGTTGATCTTCAAGCAAGAGAATGCTTGTTCGCAAATGTATGTTGATCCAAACAATGATAACAGTTTAGCTGCAAAGTTTTTCAAGTTGGGAAATGATTCTTGTGATAAAGATCCATAGAAATCCAGCAAACCATCTGACTTGAATTTCTCTTTCAGGTCATGATCTGCTTGTAAGTCAAGCAGCTCCAACTGTATGTCCTCTGTGGCTGTATCAGCTTCTGCACTAAAAGGGGAACTGAGAATATTGAACTGTGGCTCTAAGTTCTTGAAATCTTGGAATCTCCATCCAAATTCTTCAATCAATGCATCTAATTGGGCTTTGTACTTTTCAGTCATTTCACCAGAAATGGTTTCTTGTTTCAGCAAAGGGAAGTGACAAAATCTTTTTTCACTTGCTTGTCTGGAGAACAGTGAGAGTTTTGCCTGAAATGATTTTACATGTACATACAATTCATGTGCAAACACACCATTGCCCTGAAGTTTGACATTCAGTTCATTTAACTTTTCCATAATTTCAATGGCAAACATAAAGTCTAACTTCCACTCTTTATTGACAATGTTAGTATTAAAGTCACATTCAATGCCCTTCATCTCTAGGAACATCACTATTTCTTCTCTGAGTTCCCACACTCGCCTCAACACCTTGCCGAGACTCAGCCATCGAACACTGGTGTGGTACAGGACATCGGAATGTTCAGTTTCCAAATCGTCAAGTAATGCCTTGAACTGTCTGTGATTAAGTCCTCTTGATCTGATGAGGTTGATGACACTGACAACTGGGTCAATAACATGCTTGATATTCAAAACAGTTTTACACAGACTTTCTTGATGGATCACACAGTGAAGTGGTAATAATGTGTGGTCTGGATATTCTGCTTTAATCTTATCACTTATCAACTTTACCAGACCTACATTTTTTCCAGTCAAAGCACGAGCTCCGTCAGTTGTAACACTTGCTATCTTGTTCCAAACCAACCCAGTTCTTTCAATACAGTTAGTAACAGCATTGAATATATCATGGCCTGTGGTTGTGTCTTTGAGTGACTCAACACTCAGTAACTCTTCAGTGAGTTTGAAAGAAGTGTTTATTCCAGTATAAATATCAATAATTGGGCAGTATCATGTACATCGGTACTCTCATCCAATGCAAGAGAGTACCACAAAAATTGTTTACTTGCATCTTGAAGTTTATGCATCAAATTGTCACTTATCATGTCAACACATCTGACCACAGTTCTCCTTGATAAAGTAATGTTGTCAACTCTGTTGTTTTTTTGGTTCTGGATGCATAATATTTGCTGCATCTAGCAAACATTCCTTGATTAACTCGCCATCAGAAAATGGCTTGTTCTGTTTTACAATTCTGTGTGACAGCACAAGACTAGCTCCAGTTGCAGCATCTTGAATTGAAGACTGTTTAGTGAAAACAGTTTGCTGTTTCTCCAAATTTTTCACCAACTCCAGGCATTTCCTTTCCCTCCCTTTGGTTGTTACATTGTATCCAAAATCGGAATGTTTTGTTTGATAATGTCTTTTTAAATTGTACTCCTTGAAGACAGCCACTGACTTATGACACAACAAGCAAACTGATTTGCTACCAACTTTTATAAAACAGTACTTAGTTGTCCATTCATCATTAAAAACACGGCATTCATCTTCAATCTTACGTTTGTTATTGACACTCATTGTTTTAATAAAATTCGAACAGTTAGAATTGTACAAAACTTTAAAACGGAAATGAAACAAAACCTACTTCCGGCTGTGTGTGAAAATAAAATATTCGGAAAACAAGTAGTAAACTCAGAATAAATTTCAGAAATATATCAAGACTACTACAACAAATAAATTAATTTGAACATTGTAAATGTGGAAATAATTTATAACAGCAAAAACTTTTAAATTTAATATTTTCTTGCAAAATAAATCATTTTATTCACCGGAGAAATATCTGTTTTTCATAAAATCATCCTTATTAAATTTTTACATGTCGATAAATATTTCTCTATATAAAATCGATAAATTCGCATTTTAGCATTACGTGGTTCCAAATGTTGCTGTATGTAGCCAGGGGCCGGTTGGGGTGAGCCCCAACCTTGCATAAATACCCAATGGCTCGTGCATTCATCACCTATGCAGCAAAAGTCCAACTCTGGCTTCTCGTAGGCGGAACTGTTGTTAACTAAACAGGAGAAGGGGCGACGGCGGGTCAATGGCGCCGGAGAAATACCAGAACTGCTCTAGATGTGTATGCACGTACATGCCTGCTGCAGACATGTGTGTGACGTGCCTACACACCTAAACTCGAGTAAGACCACAGTCTGCTCTAGCAAAGGAAAGGTGCTGAAGACGGAGGCAACCAGCCAGGAGGCGCACCACAGAAATCAGGATGCCACGCAATCACGCGTAATGAAATATGTCGACTACTGCTAAATGTTATGGTGCTCGCCCTGCTTTGGACCCCCAGGCAGGTGCAGTGCCGGGCCCTATGCCTCAAAAGGGTCCAGCCACAGCTACTGGAGTTCCTTCTCAGATGTCCTGTGGAGCCAGGGGATCTGAGAATAGAGCGTCAGGCCATACAAATCAAAGACTAAAACTAATGCACTGGAATGCGGAGGGAGTCAGCAACAACAACAAAAAATAGAACTAGAAAACATCTTGGACCAAGAAAAGGTAAGTGTATGTTGCTTGCAAGAAACTCACCTCAACGAAAACGAAATGATGTCTGGATTGCCAGTACTAAGGACACTACTTTCTGAACTTAGCAGTCAGCATAATGTCATACAGTGGTTACCATCCCACTGTGGAGTACCCGGAAACGACAGAACTGATCGATTGGCTAAGGAAGGAGCAAAAGAAGAACAGCCTGATGTGCCCGTTACATACCACCAAAAGAAAATGATCAAATCAGCCAGAAGGCCATCAAAACTTGCTCAAGACTACCATGTTATGGACAGACCAGAACAGGTCATTCTTCTGTGTCTCAGAACAGGACGCAACAGATTATACAACCACATGTATACAAGATTCAAGATTGGTGAATCAGCCATGTGCACATGTGGATTGGCGTCGCAGACAGCAGAGCACATACTCAAAGACTGCCCAAATTACAACATGTCTAGGCAAACCTTCTGGCCTAGAGAGACGACAGTGAAGATAAACTCTATGGACTGCTGAGTGAACTAAAAAGGACAGTTAAATTTATACGAGAGGCAACATTGCAGTTATGGACATATTTAAGGCGAACGAAAGAAGAAGAAGAAGCATTACATTACGAAGGTCAAGGACTGTTTACAAAAATAGATAATTACAAAGAAATTTTATCAAAAATGTTAAAACAATCATAACGGTACATGAAATTTTGTAAAATTCAACAAAATAACTTAAAAACGAAATAAACAATTTTATTTCTAACTGCCCTCACGGGCCGCATAAAATCAGTTGCCGGGCCGCATGCGGCCTGTGGGCCGTAGTTTGCCCACCCCTGCCTTTGTGAATTTAATCACAGAAGCCACAAACTGTTGCCTGATTTACTGCCTGGTATCATTTGCTGCATCTCATTGGGTCCATCTGAAGTGAATAAATGAATAATACTTAAAGATAATGTCCACGGGCAAAACTTCATCTCAGCCAAAACATTGCAATCAATAACGAAGAAATTATGGAGGAAATTGACAGAAATACGTGACTCTATTAGCGCTCACTTCAGAAACACACTGAACAAGTGACACTATCCAGTGCCATCCATTGGGTGCTGGAACATCAACTATTCCTCCCCACGATGCTTGACGGCAAAAGTGAAAGAAGATGATGATGAATGAAGAAATTGAGAATGTGACAAACTTTGATGACCTTGGTTCCACAATTAACAACAATGGGGACTTGAAACAAGTCAGAAGGAGGTTAGCCCTAGCACTGGCGAGGATTCTCAGCATTAAGAGCCTATAGCACAACATCATCAAACAAACATGCACGTTTCCTGCGGTGGCATATGGATGTTAATCACGACCCATTTCACAAGAAAGAAGTCAGCATGGCCGAATGGATACAAGCGCTCACTCTAAGACTTTCATGTGCTGATGACAAGGTAGCGGGTTCAACCCCTGCACTGGTCAGCTGGACTAACATGCTGACTTCTCATCCTTGACTTGTGGAGGTATGTAAATTACAAGCACCTCTAAAAGTCAGAGTGAGTTAGTCATAGATGAAGGAATAAGAAAACTACTGACAGCTTCCCAGATCTGAACACAGAAATAGTTTGGTCATATTAAACATCACACTGGTTTAGAAACAAACCGGTAATGGCAGGCGTGGTTCCAGGCAGAAGAGACCCGAGTCAAGAAACATGACATTGGACACCAGACATTAAAGACAACCTTGGCATGAGTATGGCTGAGGTAGGAGAGCTGGTCAAGCAGGAGGAGACACTCCAGTGGGCTGTGATGGGAAGCTTCTTACTGCTACACAATGACGACGACTACCTTCTTTAGAGTATGTTTTTGTGTCTGTGCGTGGGCTGTGTTAAATAAGTTGCATATTCTCTACAGGATGTCTCAGTCAACTCCAGCAGTTTTTGACTGTGATTTCTTGGCAAGTTTACGTTCAGTAGTTTGCCATTGCTTTCTGAAGACCAGCACTCATACCATTGTATGAAAACAAATTCAAGGCGGTCCGACGCCAAATCGCCAGCTGCTGTGTTTCAAATGTGGTATGCGGAGTTATGAGTTGTGTCCATAACCCCTTCTAGTGGGTGTGTTGGTGAAATTCTTAGAGGGTTGTGAAAGACAAGTGTAAGACAGGACAAAATTTGATGAAAGGCAAGTGTAAGACAGGACCACATTTGATGAAAGACAAGTGTAAGACAGGACAACATTTGATGAAAGATAAGTGTAAGACAGGACAACATTTGATGAAAGACAAGTGTAAGACAGGACATTTGATGAAAGACAAGTGTAAGAAAGGACATTTGATGAAAGACAAGTGTAAGACAGGACAACATTTGATGAAAGACAAGTGTAAGACAGGACAACATTTGATGAAAGACAAGTGTAAGACAGGACAACATTTGATGAAAGACAAGTGTAAGATAGGACAATATTTGATGAAAGACAAGTGTAAGACAGGACATTTGATGAAAGACAAGTGTAAGACAGGACAAAATTTGATGAAAGACAAATGTAAAACAGGACAAAATTTGATGTGCGACAAGTGTCAAACAGGACATTTGATGAATGACAAGAGTAAGACAGGACATTTGATGAAAGACAAGTGTAAGACAGGACAACATTTGATGAAAGACAAGTGTCAGACAGGACAAAATTTGATGAAAGACAAGTGTAAAACAGGATAACATTTGATGAAAGACAAGTTTACGAAAACATTTGATTAACGGCAAGTGTAAAACAGGACATTTGATGAACGACAAGTGTAAGACACAACAAAATTTGATGAAAGACAAGTGTCAGACAGGACAAAATTTAATGAAAGTGTAAGACAGGACAAAATTTGATGAAAGAGAAGTGTAAGACAGGACAAAATTTGACAAAAGACAAGTGTAAAACAGGACAAAATTTGATGAAAGACGTGTAAGACAGGACAACATTTGATGAAAAACAAGTGTAAGGCAGGACAACATTTGATGAAAGACAAGTGTAAAACAGGACAACATTTGATGAAAGACAAGAGTAAGAAAAGACAAAATTGGATGAAAGGCAGGTGTAAGACAGGACAAAATTTGATGAAAGAAGTGTAAAACAGGACAACATATGATGAACGACAAGTGTTAGACAGGACAACATTTTATGAAAGACAGTCAGAAAGGACAAAGTTTGATGACAGACAAGTGTAAAACAAGATAAAATTTGATGAAAGACAAGTGTAAGACATAAGAGCTGATGAAAGACAAGTGTAAAAATGACAAAACTTGACGAAAGACAAGTGTAAGAAAAGACAAAATTGGATGAAAGGCAGGTGTAAGACAGGACAAAAGATGATTAAAGACAAGTGTAAGACAATCAATAAAAGAAAAGTATAAGACTACAATTTTTGATGAAGAACATGTGTAAGTCAGAATAAAAGTTGACGAAAGACAAGTGTGAGACTGGACAATATTTGATGAAAGAAGACAGAATAAAAGTTGATGAAAGACAAGTGAAGATGCGACAAAAGTTTATGAAAGACATGACAAGAGTTGATGAAAGAAGACAGAATAAGAGTTGACAAAAGACATGTGTAAGACAGGACAAGAGTTGACAAAAGACATGTGTAAGACAGGACAAGAGTTGACAAAAGACATGTGTAAGACAGGACAAGAATTGACAAAAGACATGTGTAAGACAGGACAAGAGTTGACAAAAGACATGTGTAAGACAGGACAAGAGTAGGCAAAAGACATGTGTAAGGCAGGACAAGAGTTGACAAAAGACATGTGTAAGACAGGACAAGAGTTGGCAAAGAACTTATGTAAAACACAAGAAGAGCTGACGCTGTAGGGCACAACAGAGCAGGATGAATCAAGTCTATAACATGACAAAGACAAATCAACAAACAATAAAGACACCAGAAACCCAACACAATTTCATATTTTATTCATGACCCATCTGTTCCAGACCTGGAGGACAGCTTCTGCAAACAAGGTCAATCAAAAGAACACTGGACATTTACACAAAGTTTTATGCTGGGAGATGAGACCGGAGAAACAAAAAGTCACACAGAAATCAGACAAAACAACACGTGGGTTAATCATGTGAAAACTAAAACAGCAAAGGTCAGCGGAAACACTTGTGGGTTACAGCAACGAAAGTGCAGAATGAAAACCATACAAGACAATCTCTTTCATAAATCAAGAAGTAATAAATTCGGAAAGACAACTCAGTCAAACATGAATTAATGAATAAAGAAAGACAACTTCTCACACATGAAGAAATAAATAAATACATGAAACAATTCTTTTATACATCAATGAGTAATATATAAAGAAAGACCACTCTCTCACACAAGTAATAAAAAAAGAAAGACAACTCTCTCACACATGTAATGAAAGAAAGATCTCTCACACATCAGGAAGTAATAAAACATCTCACAAATCAAGAAGTAATAAATAAAGAAAGACAACACTCACACACTAAAAAGTAATAAAAATATCTATAAATAAGAAGGACAATTCTTTCATACATCAATAAGTAATACAACTTTTTAAAAACAATGTCAAGCATTAACAATTAATGAATAAAGGAATCTTGTGTTTGGCCAAGAATGGCTGAATCAGATGCAATGAGTGCACATGAACGGATCTGTAAGTAAAGGGAACATGACAACTCCATCATGATAACACTCACCGGCATGATAATCACATGCAATCCAGACTTCCTTGGCCAAACAATATTCATCCGATTCGCTAAGCTCTGTATGCCATGATCGAGTTTATAGAGTTATAGATCATGGCATGATTTAGGAAAAAGTGCAGTCTGTACGAAGAGACCGTGCAAAGTGACCCACCACGAGCGTTGGGCACAAGAGTGTGAAAAGCGCTCGGGACATTTTGTGGAAAGGACAAAGCGCCACTTTCAAGATCAGATGGGCTTGAGCCACGGTCAAGTGTAGACCTGGTTCTTTGTTCAAGTAGCATGGCCAAAAATTGAGCCACTACTAGTGTTAGGAGTTGTAGTGTCTAGTTGTTTTGTTAACTCGTAATGCTGATTAATTGTGGTGGTGTAAATTAAATGTATTATGCGATTTTAGGGGTGGCTGAGTGGTCTCGAGGTATGGTGTCCGCCTCGAGTGCTGGAGGTCCCAGGTTCAAGCCCCGGTGAGGGCCGGGATTTTTTCACATGGACGTCTAGCAACAAAATTTCCCTTTGTCTCTGGGTAGTGAGATCGGACGCCCAAGTATTGTTGCGTACATAAAAAATCCCTTGGCAGTTGGAAATCGAAAAAGAGTAGCCTAACTGCGCTGTCCGAGCAAAATTTTGAGTTAAAAATCTACCCAAAGTATTTCAGGATTCTCGCTGGTGCTACAGAGTTCATGCACTGAGCTGAGATTCTCAGCACTCCAGCTTGAGTTAGGAGTAGAATGGAGCACTTATGGGTTACACCCGTGTGCCGTGATGTTGATCCGTTGACTAAACTAAACTATTATGTGATTTAGCCCAACAAAATGTGAAACTACTATTCGAGTTGAATTATCAAGCTTTGCATTCCACTTGTGTACAGTTTGAGTTTGTTCAGAAGTAAAGAGTAACAGTTGCATATAACCAAGTGTAATACTGAGATGGGAACACCAGAGAGTTGCGGTACTCAAATATAATGTTAATATTCAATATAATGTTCACAGAGTTGAGCTCAAGAGAAAGAAGTCACATATATAGTCAAAATGAATCATATCAGCTTCGAATGACACTATCAGTCCGAGTCAACAATTTAAGCTTTGTGTGACTCCATCTGCTCCGTAGTACATTAACAATGACTTCATTAATAAACACCATATAAAACCATGGAACCCAGCAGCAGTATATCAACAACAAGTGCTCTGTGGCACTCCATACACTCTTGACATGGGTCCTTGTAAATTTCGGCTGTTCTCCAAGCTGAAAACTGATTTAAGTCACAAAGAGACATTATGCGGAACATGACGGTCACAGTGTACCCCAATCTCAAAGAAGCCTTCCAACCACTGGGAGAAGTGTGTACAGTCCCAAGGAGGCTACTATGAGCGGGGGTTTGGGGTTTCAGACCTCAAAGTGACTAACTGTATTTTTCCCAGCCTCAGTGTACCCCAATCTCAAAGAAGCCTTTCTGACATGTATTTAACAGACCTCGTATACAGAGGAAGTGGTCTGGAAGCCAGATGTTTTTTTTAGTATGCCCTGACCAATTGTAAATAGTAAGAGAACACACTACATGATGGTTGAGATTCATGGAAAAGAGCTCACCACACAACACAAGTTTCATGGGGCAGACAGAGTTAATAAAATAGTGTTCTTAATAAACATGAACACGAGGTACAGAAATAAATACGTCAGAAAATTGCACATATAAAAAAGGCATAATCTCAAAAACAGTATGTTTACCAATAAACAGTTGACGTGACAATAATGACTAGATTGATACATATGCCAGTTAAGTAAAATATATACATTAAAGCATTTTTTTTGCCAGTCCATATTACAAGACACATGCCAAATGTGGTTACTGCTTAAAATGAAAAGCATTATGTTACACATATAAATATTAAAATTATGGCCAACTGAAATTACCAAATATTATTTAGCCATGTTTTAGAGCAGTGGTTCTCAACCTTTATTGACCCATGCCCCCCCCCCCCCCTTTTACCATATGTTCATAACGTCATACACACAAGCGCCCCCCCCCCCCCCCCCCCCCCCCCCCCCCCGTTTTCGAATTTCCTCCTTAGAATTTACCCCCACCCACCCTTACACAGTATACATAAAAATGGAAACTAAATTTAATAACACATACTAGAAAAAGTCTAGACATCTACATAAAACATGATTTGCGGGTCTACTTACGTTATAAAGTGAATTTCATTAGGGCAAGAAGTACAGAACCGTAAAATTTAGAGGGAAAAACAATATCAAGTAACTGGTTCCTGTATTAATGCGATCTTGAAATAATCTTAACCCCCCTTTAAAAAAAAATTCCCCCCTGTGGGGGGAATTCCCCACCAGTTGAGAACCACTGTTTTAGAGAAATTCCAAGCACTCGCTCTCTCTTCTACTTTCTATCTCTCATTAACTCTTATCTCTCTCTCTCTCTCTCTCTCTCTCACACACACACACTCTCTCTCTCTCTCCTTCCCCCCTCCCCCCACTTCCCCCAAAGCTTAGCTAATATTTGCTAATTTCATTGCCACAGAACATGCTAGAATTCTCACACGTATAATGAAACAGTCATAGAATATGCTAGAATTGTTGCCTCATATATTGAAAGGACAGAACATGATACAATTCCTCCCACATAACATGAAATAGCCACAAAACATGCTAAATTTATCCCACATAAAATGAAACAGCCACAGAACATGCTAAATGTACCTTGCATGTAATGAAATGGCCACAGAGATTTCATAACCAAAGCACACGTGACCTACTGCTCAGATATTCATGAACAAAGACATTACAAACAATGTACAACAAAACAGCAATCACAGCTTAAAACCTACAACAATCCCATATGGCTCAGTCTCTTTCCGCAAAGTGACCTGCCGAAAGCTTCACACAAGGCGCTAATCCGAAGCACCAGCGATGACCCCCAGGAGTCTCCGAAAAAATGACACTCATAAACCAAATGAGGTCTGGAAATGAACCCACGACCTTTGCCAGGTGGCTTAACCACTTTTGCCATGAGTCTTTGTCACTTTCCCCCCGAGTTTTTCAATAAAAAAATGAAGTTAAATAAAAACATTTTGTAAAAATGAAACTTAATGCAGGTAAATAAGTGTGCAGTTAAACATTCATCTGACAGACTCAGCAAGCCAATCAAAGATTTAACTGTCTACACGAAGATGCCAAAGAGGAAACTAGAAGAGGAAGTAAAAGTTAAGAATCATTTGATTTTACCTGCCTTAACTGATTCAACCTTCCATTTGGACTGAGGAATGATATATTGCCATACTAGGGTGATTGTGGTGTTTTCTTTTGTGGTAACTTCCGCAGTTTCAATGCTCAGTGAACAGACATTTACATTATAATACTTGTTCATTTGATAGTGTCTGCCGATTGTGTAGGTCAAGGTTAAATAAACATGGCCAAATGACAGCGTGTTCCAATTCTAAGGCTGGTCAATTCACATTCCAAGCACACGTTTTAGTGTTTGATGTTTTCAGTGACTAAACTTTTCAGTGGTCATGTTGTGTTGTACAATGTAGTGAATCTGTTTCTAAACCTTTCAAGTCTTCGTAGACTTAGATGGATAAGACACATTAGGAGGATGGATGATGGTAGAATACCAAAGGATAGGAGGATGGATGATGGTAGAATACCAAAGGATATCTTCTTTGGTGAATTACAGACGGGTAGGAGATCTCAGGGTCAGCCTCTACTACGATACAAAGATGTGTGTAGGCAGGACATGATTGATACAGGCATTGATAATGCACACTGGGAGCAAGTCGCCGCTGAACGTGTCACCTGAAGGACAAATATCAGACATGGAATGAAGACACAGAAGAAAATGATTGCAGATAGGTCACACACTGAGCACGTGAGACGTAAGATGGTGTGTGATGGTGAGAATGATGATGTTTTCACATGCACCCACTGTGGACAAACATCTACAGCGGGAATTGGCCTGATCAGTCACATTCGCTACCGCCATGGTTTGTAGTTATTATGCCCTTTTTTATAGCACAATGTAACAAACTATCGTCTGTCAAGACGGCAAGGTGCCAATGAATATTATAGAATGTTCTACTTTCATTAGCCTCTTCCAGGTAAATTCTACTCTGTATTCTAGTACAGTAAAAAGAAACAGATCATTATCACACACCTTGAGGCATATTGGATATATGATTGCTAGATTCATATTTTGTATGACCACTGGGCACTAATGGGAGATGTCAGTATTACACCAGCCGCCTTCACTTCCCCAGACATGTCCTGGTAGCTATTTTAGGCTGGGTCAACCTGGCGGTCCAAAACAAATTTAAAATTTGCATTCTGTATTTTATTTCATCCACACACAAAAACTCAAGAGAAATTAACAAAGTTATGTGATATCATGCAATACAAATATCTCAACAAATATCTAGTAATCAGAATCAGGAACCTGAATTGACACAAAACAAATGGCTTAACTTCTCAATACTACATCAATTCAAGTTTTTGTTACTAAGATTGACACACACAAACAGAATACTGTAAGAATCAATGAGATAAAATGTGTAACTAATACAACAAGGTGGGAAACAAATGTTTAAAACAGTTATATCACACATAACTAGAGATCTGAAACCACCTGCATTGCTAGAACAGATTTTCTGTGTTCAGGAAATAACACATGGAAAAACAATGTTACTGGCAAACAAGGATAAGATTACAATTATATCAGGAAAAACCAAAACTGATTTACAAATAACACCATTTTATCCAGTGAAACATATCATAGTGCTTTTCACCTTTGTTAAGTGCAACTGTGAGCTGACACAATAACTTGCAAATTCTACACAAACTGAACAAGACAAAATACAACTTGAATGAATGGAATACAAATTAAGGTATATTGTATCACAGAAGATAAAATGACATTAACAAGCATTTAGAAAGTTTCATCTTTCAAAAGTAAAATGAGTTTGGCATGAAAATGCACAATACTGTGTACATATTCTGAATTTTAATACTGGTTCTTCACTTGCACTACATTAATGGCAGGTCAGCATGGCCGAATGGATAAGAACGGTGTTCTTAAACATCCGATGTGCTGATGCCGAGGTTAGCGGTTTATCCCCTACACAGGACAGCTGGACTAAAGTGTTGACCTGTCGTCCTTGATTTGGGGACGTAAATTACAAGTACCTCTGAAGTCAGAGTGGGTTCACCTGATGGCAAGGGACACTGTTAATAAGGAAAGTTAACCCACACGCAAATATTCAGTCCATCACTACTATAAAAATAGTGTGTATGGACTACACTTGAGTTCAAAGCGAGCGAGCGCCAAAAAAAAAAATACATTAATGTCTGGTTGTGAACTTTGTCCTAACATCCTTGTGACCTTGTCACAAAAGGAATTCAAAATGTCCTTGTCACAATAGTATTAACACTATCCTTGTCACAATCATATTGACACTATCCTTGTCACAATAGTATTCACACTAACCTTGTCACAATAGTATTCATACTATCCTTGTTCAATAGTACTCATACTAACCTTGTTATAATAGGATTCACACCAACCTTGTCACAATACTCATACTAACCTTGTTAACAATAGAATTCACACCAACCTTGTCACAATAATACTCACACTACCCTTGTTACAATAGGATTCACACCAACCTTGTCACAACAGTATTCACAATAACCTTGTAAAATGGTATTCACAGTAAACTTGTCATAATAGTGCTCACACTAACCTTGTCACAACAGTATTCACACTATCCGTGTCACAATAGTACTCACACTAACCTTGTCACAACAGTATTCACAATATCCTTGCCGCAATAGCTTTGGCTACTGTATTTCTAAAGCAAGCAGTGACCAAAGTCAATAGATCCTTCTTCTTCTGCATTCATCCAAAGTGTTTTTTCAGACATAATTGCATTGGGCCAGGTTTATTTGCGCCCTTAGGCCAACACATCCAACTTCTGCGGGTGTTAGTTGACCCGGTAAACCTTCCTGGGTGTTTTGAGGGACATTCGGCTCTCACTGTTGTGGTGTCGTCCACATCCCATATGGTCAATTTAGAACGGCCAAAGACATTATGGTCAACCCTCGAGGGAAGGCAGGGGCATATCATGGGCATTCCCCGCCATCCAAGGAGGCTTCCATAATTGCAGAGCTGACACATAGCGCTCTGGTACTGGGCTCACCCAAGGAATAGTCACATATTGCATTGGCTGCTTCACTTCCTCACAACTGTATATTGGGAATTTCGTTCGCTGCTGGCTGCTCCCCATGCTAAACCAGGAACGGTCAGTCTGCAGACTACATCCACTCAGCGAGCTTTAGGTTCAGACTTTCCACAAAGTCAACAGATCCCAAGGGTGTCAGTGACAAGGCTTCACAAATGCAATTGTTTCAGAGACCCCTGAGGGTCCGTGCCAGAGCTACGGAGTTTGTGTTCTGTGTGACACCTCCGGCAGACAGCTGTGCAGAGAGACCAAGCTATGGGACAATACCCGGTGCAATGAGGTCGGTTCTCTTGCCTCTTAACTCCAGGTCCACACCTTGTACACACACCTGGGACAGTGCCAAATAAGATGGTCTGGTATCTGGTCAGATTTGCAGAATTAAAGAAGATCTGTGACAGCATGGGAGATCAAAGGTCAAGGATCAAGGCATCTTGGATATGAAAGAGTTCTTCATAATGACATCAGGCAATTAAAGAGGGACTAAGGATGACATACAAAACAAGCTGACCAGACAAACACTAGCAGGACAACTCTTAACATTACCTCAAGAGCTCAGGGTATAAGGGTAACAACAAACAGGTAAGTACTATAATAATATAGTTAAAATAATATATTGTGCCACAGTTGGTACAGTATACTAGACACCCTTTGTATAATAATATACACAGACATAGTCAGCTTTCATTGTCATTCTTCTTTGTTGCTCATGAGCATGCAAAATTCACATAAGCCAGCATAGCGCCACCCGTGTGTTATCAGGGCACAAGTCTACAAGTCCAACCAATCATGAACAAGTCCACAAAGTCCAACCAATCATAAACAAGTCTACAAAGTCCAACCAATCATGAACAAGTTTACAAATCCAACCAAACATGAACAAGTCCACAAAGTCCAACCAATCATGAACAAGTCCACAAAGTCCAACCAATCATGAACAAGTCCACAAAGTCCAACCATTCATAAACAAGTGAACAAAGTCCAACCAATCATGAACAAGTGAACAAAGTCCAACCAATCATGAACAAGTCTACAAAGTCCAACCAATCATGAACAAGTTTACAAATCCAACCAATCATGAACAAGACTACAAAGTTCAACCAATCATAAACAAGTCTACAGTCCAACCAATCATGAACAAGTTTACAAAGTTCAACCAATCATGAACAAGTTTACAAAGGGCTTGGCATGAGTTGGTTGAGGGCCTGTGCTCCATCGAGAAATGAAGGCAGCAGAAGAAGCAGCACAAGGTGGTACAGCTGAGAGGTTTAGGTGTCCATCTCTGGCTTAGAAGCACACAAATCTGCTCCCAGCATTGGGTGTGGAATTGTTACAAATACTAATGGCATCTAAGGACATCACACACCACCCTGATTTCTTTGGTAATAATATCTGATACCTAGTCTTCATAGATAAGGGCCAAAACAAAAGGAGGTTCTGTGTGCATGAATAATTCCATGACACATAGAAATCAGAGTCAATCATAACGCCACAGGGCAGACAAAACTTCAGGGATAACACCTACCTGTGGGTAGGAAGAGCTATCTGTGGGTAAAGAGCCATTTACCTGAAACAGAATGTATAAACCTTACTGATGTTGAAGTTGGACACCCTGAGTTAAAGACACACTGAACCAGGCGGATGCACTTCCCCCAAAAGAGCAATACATAAGGAGACGTTAGCTGGTACTTTCCGATAGTACAGAATCTGGATATTCAAATCTTCTTACTTTCTGTAATTTCTCTTTGGGGAGGTGGAGAAGACCACAAAGGAGATGGATTCATGGTGTGACAGGTAACTTACACATGACAGCAACAAAGGCATGAAACAACTGGTTGAAATTTGAAGAATAAAGACCTGTATGTAAGTTGTCTATAGCTGTTTCTGGTATGTCTGGAACTGAATGCGTACAACAGGCTGAGATATGAATAGCAAAGACCTGTATGTCAGCTATCTGTTAACTGTTTCTGGTATGTCTGGAACTGAATGCGTACAACAGGCTGAGATATGAATAGCAAAGACCTGTATGTCAGCTATCTGTTAACTGTTTCTGGTATGTCTGGAACTGAATGCGTACAACAGGCTGAGATATGAATAGCAAAGACCTGTATGTCAGCTATCTGTTAACTGTTTCTGGTATGTCTGGAACTGAATGGCTACAACAGGCTGAGATATGAATAGCAAAGACCTGTATGTCAGCTATCTGTTAACTGTTTCTGGTATGTTTGGAACTGAATGCGTACAACAGGCTGAGATATGAATAGCAAAGACCTGTATGTCAGCTATCTGTTAACTGTTTCTGGTATGTCTGGAACTGAATGTGTACAACAGGCTGAGATATGAATAGCAAAGACCTGTATGTCAGCTATCTGTTAACTGTTTCAAGTATGTCTGGAACTGAATGTGTACAACAGGCTGAGATATGAATAGCAAAGACCTGTATGTCAGCTATCTGTTAACTGTTTCTGGTATGTCTGGAACTGAATGCGTACAACAGGCTGAGATATGAATAGCAAAGACCTGTATGTCAGCTATCTGTTAACTGTTTCTGGTATGTCTGGAACTGAATGTGTACAACAGGCTGAGATATGAATAGCAAAGACCTGTATGTCAGCTATCTGTTAACTGTTTCTGGTATGTCTGGAACTGAATGCGTACAACAGGCTGAGATATGAATAGCAAAGACCTGTATGTCAGCTATCTGTTAACTGTTTCTGGTATGTCTGGAACTGAATGCGTACAACAGGCTGAGATATGAATAGCAAAGACCTGTATGTCAGCTATCTATTAACTGTTTCTGGTATGTCTGTAACTGAATGTGTACAACAGGCTGAGATATGAATAGCAAAGACCTGTATGTCAGCTATCTATTAACTGTTTCTGGTATGTCTGTAACTGAATGTGTACAACAGGCTGAGATATGAATAGCAAAGACCTGTATGTCAGCTATCTGTTAACTGTTTCAAGTATGTTTGGAACTGAATGTGTACAACAGGCTGAGATATGAATAGCAAAGACCTGTATGTCAGCTATCTGTTAACTGTTTCTGGTATGTCTGGAACTGAATGTGTACAACAGGCTGAGATATGAATAGCAAAGACCTGTATGTCAGCTATCTGTTAACTGTTTCTGGTATGTTTGGAACTGAATGCGTACAACAGGCTGAGATATGAATAGCAAAGACCTGTATGTCAGCTATCTGTTAACTGTTTCTGGTATGTTTGGAACTGAATGCGTACAACAGGCTGAGATATGAATAGCAAAGACCTGTATGTCAGCTATCTATTAACTGTTTCTGGTATGTCTGTAACTGAATGTGTACAACAGGCTGAGATATGAATAGCAAAGACCTGTATGTCAGCTATCTGTTAAGTGTTTCAAGTATGTTTGGAACTGAATGTGTACAATTTCAAGTGAAATAGGTTGTAATAAAAGTTAATGATGCAGCCGTTGCTGCTGGTCCAGCAATTCTTGAGCCTGTCCTCGTGAACCCGAGCTGGCACTTGGGGCAAAGTCATACAGCCTTCCGAGCCGGGTGAAGCAGCGAGCCAGCTGGTCTCTCAGTGCACTATCTGCCGCATACAAGATGAGCTGGCCAACGCTGGAGAAGATCACAGGAAGAAGCGCTGAGAAACTCTGGTCAGGCAGGTTCATGGTCATCTGAAGAACTGCAGTCAAAGTGTCTGACCAGGCTTGTATGCGGGCCTCACTGTCCTGAAAGTAACAAAAAATGGAGGTTATGTACTTCCAATATTCTGACTAAAAATACAAAAGGCGAGAGGAACTTCTATGACACTAGGACATTTATGGAAGTTAAAAATAAATTTAATGTAGCACAAAACTTTGAATATTTAACTCCACTGTTAAATCAGTAAAATAAAATCCTAACCTATACAGTTCACGGCGACTGCACTAGCCAGGCGGCCTGAATTCCTCAGGCTCTTAAGTAAAGTATTATAGGCAGTAGTTAGTTAGTTGCTCGTCTTTTACAGGACATCACGGTCAACCCCCAGCATTTGTTGGCTGTTTGTGATATGGCAAGTTTATGTTCAGTAGTTTGCCATTGCTTTCTGAACAACCATCAATCATACCATTGTATGAAAACTAGCACAAGGCAGTCTGCTTCCAAATCGCCCGCAGATGTTTTTCAAACACGGTATGCAGGATTACAATTTGCATTCATAAGCCCTTCGTCACAGTGCCGGTATATAGGCAGTAGATGACACATCAGCACTACTGACTGTATGGATCCGAAACATAGCGAACGAATACAGTCATTACTAATAAACTACAAGCAGTCATTCATTGGTGCCTGTGCAGAATTGAAGGAATAAAATGGTACAACAGAACCACCAATATGGAGCTCATGGAGAGAACTAAACAAATACCAGTGAATCAAGAAGTGAGGAAAAAGATTATAGTTCTGGATAGGACATAAATTGAGTAAACTTGATAATAGTATAACGAGAAAGTCCTTTGTCTGGAACCCACAGCGCTTACGAAATAGAGGAAGACATAAAGACATGTGGAAAAATAAGAGAGAAATAAATAACGTGAGGAGGACATGAACAAAGCCACCATAAGCAGCAAAAGATATCTGGTGTGAAATGGTTGAGGGCCTATACCACAAGGAAAAGAGGGTAAAAGAAGCATGTTTTGAATAAGTTAGCACAGAATAGAAGGGCTACAGTTTTAAAACAAAATCACCAATGTAGACCTCTTGTGGAACACTAGACAACGGACCGACAGATAAGCGAATGTAGGTCAGCATGGCCGAATGGATAAGAACGCAAGAACGCTGATGCCGAGGTAAAGGGTTCAATTCATACAACGGACAGCTGGACTAAAATGTTGACCTATTGTCTTTGACTTAGGGACGTAAATTACAAATACCTCTGAAGTTGGAGTGGGTTTGCCTGATGGTGAGGGACAATGTTAATAAGTAAAGCTAATCCACACGCAAAATTCAGTCCATCACTACTAGAAGTAGTGTGTATGGACTACGCTTGAGTTCAAAGTGAGCGAGCGTCATTAAAGAAAAAAAACAGATGAGTTGTGGACAACAAGAACCAAACTTCATCCCTGCAGAAGTAACTTAAATTATACAGAAAAGTCCTAAAAACCAATCATCGGGTCCAGATGGAATAACCACAGAAGCTATTCAGGCCAGTGGGAAAACAGGAGTTAAATGGCTGACAAGACTTTTTAATATAGCATTGGAAGAAAGAAAAGTCCCAGACCATTGGCAATAGGCAATAACAGCTATCATCATCATCAAGTGCCTTGCCAGCAGGCGTAGGCGTTCATGACTCTCCACAGATCTCGGTCTTTGGTGTTCTGGATCAACTCTGCTGATGATATTCCTCCATGCCACAGTCTCAATCCATCCAGCATCATTTCTTTTGGTCAGCCTCTGCCTCTCTTCCCCTCAATCTTTCCAGTTGTCACGATGTTCTCCAATGTCTCTCTTCTCATCACATGACCAAAGAAAGCTGTTTGTCTCTTTCTTATTGTTGTATATAGTGTTCTAGTTTCATTAGCCTCTTTCAGGCAATCGTTGTTAGTTACTCTGGCAGTCCAAGGAATTCGCAACATTCGTCTCAGAAACCACATCTCTGTTGCTTCTAAGTTCTTCCTAATTTGTTCATTTACATTCCAAGATTCACTGCCATACAGCAAAACTGGTTCTATATAGCTTGTCATATATAGCTTCTATAAGCATTTCAGCACTCTCTTTCTTACATCACTGATACTGACTTATTGCATAAGATACTCTTCATTTTCTGAAATGAGGCTTTTGCCTGCCCTATTCTGCTCTTAATCTCTTTTGTACATCTTCCATCTGATGTTATAAATGCCCTTAGGTATTTAATATTATTCACTTGGTTAAGAATTTCCCCTTCTATTTCTATGTCACATTTTGGTGTCACCATTTTCTTTGATATCATCATTGTAACTGTTTTCTTGATATTCAAGGAGAGTCCTTTCTTTGCATTCTCTCTGTTACTACAATGTCCAACAACTGTTGTAGGTCTGTTGCATTACCCGCCATCAATACTGTGTCATCTGCATAGCGTATATTGTTTATATTATAACCTCCGATTAGTACTCCTGGCTTCACTTTTACCTCTCTCATTATTACTTCACTATAGAGGGAGAAGAGATCCGGTGACAAGACACACCTCTGTCGTACTCCTAGCTTTATCTTTATTTCCCATTTTAATTGCTGCTACTTGGTTCCAGCAAATATTCTTTATTATTCTTAAATCTTTCCCATCAATGTTGATATGTTCCAACATTTTAATCAATTAATCATGTTTTACTTTATCAAATGCCTTAGTATAATCTATGAAGCACAAATATATGTCTTTTTGTGTCTCTATTGACTTTTCTATTAGTGTTTGTAATATATATATATATATGTATAGAATCTGTTTTGTTGCATGGCAGTGAATTATGGAATGTGAATGTACAGTTTAGGAAGAGCTTGAAGGCCACCGAGATGCGGTTCTTGTTAAATTCAGTTTTTACAATACTATTTAATTACCTTCATTATTGAAGATGTCTGCTGTTTGTCTATAGCATCATCTACTGCTTCTCTCCGAGGAATTTTAGGCTTACGCTGAAATGTTGGTGCGCGTATGAAGTTTGGCATGGAGCGCTGGTGTTTGTGTCGCTTGTACTGTGCCATGAGGCTCTCTATCACCTGGTCTGTGGCCACCGTGTACACCTGGAGACCATTCATAGAAACAAACATTATTTAACAACAACATTTGTGACATTGGTTATGTCTGTTTTTGAGTATATGATGGCGATCCTGACTCTCAGCCGTAAGCAGATAAAAAAGATGGAAAGGATACAAAACGAAGCTATGCACATTATTCTTGGATGAACAAGAGATACAGCATGCAGGGCTATGCGCTACCTTCTTGATTTTCCAACCATTGAAGACAGAATACAAATTTGGAGAGCACGTGCCTACCTCAGAGTCAACGCAAACACACAACATCGACTGCATAGTGAAATTAGGAAGGTGAAGGGCAGCAGGTTAAAAAGAGGAAGGTCTTGGATGGGTCATGCGGAGGACATTGTTCAACAGGTGTGTTCACTGGAGGACTTAGAACCTGGCGAGGAGTTGGTACAAGTGCCAACAGATTTCTGTACATCCTTTTCAGTTTGCATCCAACTAGACAGAAAATTCAGACAAGAAAATCCGACTGCTGTGGAGGCGGAAGTACAAGTGTTGATTTTCGAGAATTCGTTAGACGGTGATGCTTTCATTTACACAGATGGGTCGGTCGTCCGACATGTGAGAAGCTCATGGGCCTTTACGGCGCAGGCCGGAGGGAGAATTGTGAAAGAGGACTCTGGTGCTTTTGTTGAGACCACAAGTAGCCTGACTATGGAAGTCATGGCAGTAAGTAAAGCAATAACATGGCTCGAGACACAGACATTCACTAGGGCATGTGTCCTTAGCGACTCAATGAGCATACTCAAAAGGATAGAGACGGGGTGGATCTGAAGAGAGTGGTTGCTGTCTCGGCTGGCAAAGATTAGTTTCATCTTTGTGCCAGGGCATGCGGGAGTACAAGGAAATAAGCGGGCTGACAAGCTATCAGGTATGGCTAATGTGGAGGGCGGAAGCACCATGGACCAGGCTGACATTCTGAATGCTTTAAGAGAAGTAAGACTTGTGCGAGAACCAAGTGATGACTGTGAATCTACAACCATGGTCAGACTGTGAGAACAGCAAATTAAAAGAGGCGTGGCCAAACAAGAACACTACGCAGGAAGTCAAAGAAGATTGATAAACCAGCACAGAACTGGTGTTGTTAGCCGCTACACGCTGCGGGATTTGCTGAGGAGGGGATCCGAGCACTTATGGACTGAATGGTTTGATGTGCAATGAGGATGATCTGTCGACTAACTAACTAACTAACTGACTGACTGACTGACTAACTACATATATGACAATATTTAAAAGATACATGGTCAACTTTTGTCAAATCATTTTATAGAAATGTAAGTGGGTATTTTTCTTACATAGTATAATTTGTAACAGATGATAGCAAGTGTGAGTCAGAAATAAAGAGAACAGAAATGGACAAAGTAACACTCAATAAAACGAAACAACTTATAATATCTAAACTTCTAAGTTACAAATCAGAACTAGAGTGATCAAGTGTGATGGTTACTCTTCATTACTGCATGGTGCACAAACACAGGCAATGAATAACAAATGTGAAGGCTAAATGGAAGCTTTCAACATTTGGATCTATAGAAGGAGCTCAGCATGGCTGAATGGATAAGAGCATTGTTCTTAAACATCTGGCATGCTGATACTGAGGTAGCGAGCTCAACCCCTATACCGGTCAGTTGAACTAAAATGTTGACTTCTCATCCTTGATTTGGGGATGTAAATTACAAGTACCTCTGAAGTCAGAGTTGGTTCGCCTGATGGTGAGCGACACTGGTAATAGGGAAAACTAGCCCACACGTAACAATCAGTCCAGTGCACTAAAAGTTGTAGCATGTGTACGGACTACGCTCGAGTTCAAAGCGAGCAAATAAATCATGGCAGAAGATGAAAGCAAACAATGAAGCCTCACAAAGGCTGGGATAGAGAAAAGCATGCGACCATGGCCAGTAACACAGGTACTTTGATGGTACATACACAGAGAATCAGCTCCTTGTTAAAGCTTGTGCTGGAGAGAAAAGTGGAAGGGAGGTGTACAAGAGGAAGACGACGTTATACATGGGGAGACAACATCAACAAAGATGAACTGGAAGAAGCCTGTACAAATGCACAGAGAAGATGCAGGACGTGAAGATGCAGGACAGAGGGTGATGGAGGCAACTGCAGCTGACCTACAATGTGGAGATGGCACTTGGCTTGGTGATGTATGTTATGTACTCCTATCTATGATGTTATACACCCCACATCCATTATGTTTTGTTCCCATAACCATGATGTTATATACCCCATATCCACGACTTGCACCCATATCCATCTTTTGTAACCATATCCATGGTTTGTAACCATATCTATGATGTTATACACCCCACATCCATGTTTTGTACACATATCCATGTTATACACCCCACGCCCATTATGTTATACACCCCACATCCATTAGTTTTGTACCCATATCCATGATGTTATATACCTCACATTCATGTTTTGTACCCATATCCATGATGTTTTATATCCATATCAATGACATTTTGTATCTACATCCATGTTTTGTACCCATATCCATGATGTTTTGTACCCACATCCATTATGTTCTGTACCCACATCCCAGATGTTATGCAACCTTCATTCATGATATCAAGCCTATATTTTGCATAACTGTATACATGAAAGATTTTATTAGAAGGCAGCAAGTCAAATGGTTTGGCCATGCAAGTAGGTTACCAACTAACAGTATACCACAAGCAATGATGTACAAACCAGAGGGAAACAGAGGAAGAGGCCGACCATGTAAACGATGGATGCAGGGAATAATAGAGTCCATGGGAATATCGATACATGAAGCCCATAAGCGGGCACTCTCCCGCTGTTTATACTTCACCTCGACACCGCAAGGTACAAGAGGAACATGACAAGATGAGATGAATACATTAAAATATGGGGGGGTGGAGGGGGGGGGGGGGCTGCATGGTCTCAAGGTATGGTGTCTGCCTCGAGTGCTGGAGGTCCCGGGTTCAAGCCCCGGGATTTTTTTCATGTGGACTTTTAGTAATAAAATTTCCCCTGGTCTCTGGGTAGTGAGATCGGACACCCGTGTGTATTGTTGCGCATGTAAAAAATCCCTTGGCAGTTGGAAATCGAAAAAGAGTAGCCTAATGGCGCTGCCCGGGCAAAATTTTGAGTTAAAAATCTACCCAAAGTATTTCGGGATCCTCGCCAGTACTACGGAGTTCATGCCCTGAGCTGAGTTTCCCCAGACTCAGGTTTGAGTTAGGAGGAGAACAGAGCACTTATGGGTTACAATGGTGTGACGTGATGTTGATCCATCGACTAAAAAAAAAAAATACATTAAAATAAAGGTACCTTGCTCTGCATCTCTGCTCTGATTTCACGTTTACTTTTGATTCTCTCCTCATCCTCATCCCCGTTTGTATTGCCAGCTTTGCTCCCTGTCTCCCCCTCACTGTCTGACTCCTCGTCACTACTGATGTGACCTATAGATGACAGAGTTACAAATAAGTTACTCAAATACTCAACGTTAGATCAGACCGTTTGACTGCTTGATTGATTTGTTGATCAATCCTCTGGGAGACTGAGTTTTAACTCTTTAAGTCGGAGAGTTGGAGTCTGTTGACGACGGAAGACCTAAAACCTGTAGAGAGGATATGACCAACCCAGGCCCAATCTCAGCTCATATGTGCTGTGCCGAATCATGACCTGGCCACATTCTAATATGCCACTCTGCAGATGTGAAGTTCTAGTACCGGTCGTGCACACCCCGCTGGATTTTAAGCTAGAAGAGGGGAAGGAAAGCCCTGCAACACATGGTGATGGTACTTTGGTACTCATCTTTCAGAGGTTTTCCATCCTTTCAGTCTTCCATAAACCCACCCATAATTCCTTCCACCCACCCATCTATCCGCCCATTCTTTCATCAATCTATCTTTCCATCCACCTATTCTTTCATCCATCTTTCCATCTACCCATCCTTCCAGCCATCAGTCAATCCTGTCACGACGACAAGCTATAATATAACTATTTAAGTTCCAAGTAACACACTATGTGTAACCGTGATTATCCACGTGTATCAAAGTTATATGAGGTGTGGTGGCAGACCTCTTTCGTTGCTGCATTCCATAAATTTTATAACTCAGTGTGTCAGAGTGTATGTGACCTTGTGCTAAACCCCAAAAACAGTTCACATCCAGGAATATACACCTCTTGCAGGTAAAATACTTGAATGCCCTCAACAATTCAGACCACTATTGTACACAAAGACAATATCAATATAGCATACGGAGAAAGATAAAAGAACTAAACACACCTACACAACATAATAATTCAATAAATCAGTCCTTCCATCAAACTTGCTATTCAATGAGCCATATATCCAGTGATCCAATTGTCCACAGAACCAGTCAATCACAAAACATAGATCAATTAACAACACCCAATATAATAACTGAACATCCACCACCAGAAAAACATATATCCATCAATATATTCCTTCATTCATGAGACTAACCAACCACTAATTTAAGCCACCAATTATTCAACCATTCATTTACCCAAGCAACCTATCAAATAACCAAACATTCAATCAATCATTCAACAACCTACCAGTCTACTAAAGCCATTCTACAAATTTCCATAACCAATGAACCAACCATTCACCCATCTATTCAACCAATGAACCAACCATTCATCCATCTATTTAATCAATGAACCAACCATTCACCCATCTATTCAACCAATGAACCACCATTCACCCATATATTCAACCAATACACCAACCATTCAACCATCTATTCAACCAATGAATCAACCATTCACCCATATATTCAACCAATGAACCATTCATTCACCCATCTATTCAACCCCTGACGAACCAACTATTCACCAATCTATTCAAATGATGAACCACAACCATTCACCATATATTCAACCCATATATTTAACCAATGAACAAACCATTCACCCATCTATTCAACCAATGAGCCAACCATTCACCCATCTATTCAACCAATGAACCAACCATTCACCCATCTATTCAACCAATGAACCAACCATTCACCCATCTATTCAACCAATGAACCAACCATTCACCCATATATTCAACCAATGAACCAACCATTCACCCATCTATTCAACCTCTGATGAACCAACCATTCACCAATCTATTCAACCAATGAACCAACCATTCACTAATCTATTCAACCAATGATGAACCACAACCATTCACCCATCTATTCAACCAATGAACCAACCATTCACAAATCTATTCAACCAATAAATCAACCATTCACCCATCTATTCACCCAGTTATGAACCAACCATGCACCCATCTATTCAACCAGTGATTAATCAACCATTCACCCATCTATTCAACCAATAAACCAACCATTCACATATCTATTAAACCAATGATGAACCAACCAATCACCCATCTATTCAACCAATGAACCAACCATTCACCCATCTATTCAACTAATGATGAACCAACCATTCACCCTTCTATTCAACCAATGTACAAACCATTCATGCATCTATTCAACCAATGAATCAACCATTCACCCATCTATTCAACCAGTAAACTAACCATTCACCCATCTATTCAACCAATGATGAACCAACCATTCTCCCATCTATTCAACCAATGATGAACCAACCATTTACCCAGCTATTCAACTAATGATGAACCAACCATTCACCCATCTATTCAACCAATGAACCAACCATTCATCCATCCGATTTAACCAATGAACCAACCATTCATTCATCTATTCAACCAACAAACCAACCATTTACTTATCTATTAAACCATTGAACCAACCATTCACCTATGATTCAACCAATCTGAACCAACCATTCACCCATCTAAACAAATAAATCACACACACACAAACTTTAATGTGAAAAGAGTTATGTACCCTGTGGCCTTGACACTGACACAGACATTGCACTGATTCGCTGATCTCCCTGAGAGCCTTCTGTGCTTTGTGACTTTGACTTCTGCAACTCAGAAGCCTTAGGTTTCCGGAACTTCAGTGACTTTGTCTTCTCGGCTGCCAGCTGGGCTTGTGAAGTAATTTGTGAAATATCATCATGCTGTGCTGTCAGAAAAAAAATTGGCTTCTCTGATATTTTGTCCAGAATGGAGCTCTTCCCGGCATCTTGTAAGACTTGAACATAACTTTCACACAATTCTTCACAGATATTCTGCAGCAAAGGTAGGAATATGTTTCCACTGGTCCATGGTTTGGCCAATGAAGCATGGGCAAGTTGTTTCAGATCTGTGATAGAAGATGCGGCTCCTGGGGTCTGAGGTGACCCTTCTGCTTGTGCGATGGCAGCCCTAAAGAGTTTGGTGAAAAATAAAGAAACCAGGTCACGGCTAACAATAAAAGGTCTCGGTCAGGTAAAATACTTAACCTTAAGTTTAACTTACAAACAAAACTGCTGATTTTTTAAATTCATGACCTCAATTATTTGTTTACTTCATGGTCTTAATGAATATTTACTTCCTTCAATGTGTTAATGAGTTCTTTACTTCATGATTCTCCTCCTGAACTGGGTCTCTGAAGCCCTCTTACAGCAGAAGGCAGTGTTTAAATGTGGCAGTTGAATCTCTGTGGTAGTTGGACCCCTGAACCAACAAAACCTCCTGGTTTGACAAGGGTTCGCTCTTAACTCCGATGCTATTCAACACCTACACCATAAGAATTACAGACAAGAAGATGACAGGACAGGGAAAGACAGTCATTTGAGGATGGTATTTTAGTGTATCGTCAGGGCAGAAACAGGAATTAGTAGAATTGTATTAGATAAGGCTAATCTCTACATACATTCTAATTTGTAGAACTGTGCCAGGGCAACAGTTGATTACAGCATACCCTTTACGATGTCCAAATAATGAGAGATCTGTAAGGTAGGTGATACCCCCTAAATTACTAAATATCATCACCCAAATGGTCGTTAACTGCTGCTACTATCTATGAAAAAACTTAAATAAACGATAAAGCATACAATGAATTTTAGCTTGACATATTTCTTCACTGAAGGCAAGGGGAAATACCTCCATATTATCTTCCCAAGAAAATGTCTTTGAGCGTGTCACAAATCTGGAATGGATGACATACAAACTTCATACCAGACTGTCTGTAGAGGACAATGCAGGCGAATGTTCAATCAGACCATCACTGGTACCATCAGCATGGGAGCTCTTCACTGGATACTGAATGTAAGGGGAAGGATAAAGTGTGGGAATGTCCAGAGTGCAACAATGTTGATTCTTAATTTTATATTTCAAATCAGACTTTGGACTAAACAAACTGACATGACATTACAGATATCTTCAATGTTAGCAAATAACAGCACTCACTTGGTGGAGGTGATGTCACTATTGTCCAAGTGAGCACAGACCTCAATTAGAGCATGCATGTGGAACAGCACTGCTGTGGCCAGCTGCTTGTACAGATTGGCAGCCACGTCTAGAGAAGCCACTTTCTGGAGGAGGAACTTCAAGCCTGGGCGGGCATCAAAGTCTTGTGCCAGCTTGAAGACATCATCCAAGGCCGCCAGGAACTGGCTTATATTTCTGGTGGACATGTATGCCATATGTCCTGGTGAAGGATGTGAAAACACACGTTGAAAATATTAAAGAGGACAGGGTGGTCTACTGGTAAAGATGTTGGTCTCATACATAATGCAGCATGGGTTCCATTCCTAGGTAAGGCAAATAACAGTTACCTGATGATCATCACTGTCATATTTCATGATAAACAGCATAGGCATTCAAGCATCTTCACAGATCTGTTTGTCATATTTCATGATAAACAGCATAGGCATTCAAGCATCTTCACAGATCTGTTTGTCATATTTCATGATAAACAGCATAGGCATTCAAGCATCTTCACAGATCTGTTTGTCATATTTCATGATAAACAGCATAGGCATTCAAGCATCTTCACAGATCTGTTTGTTATATTTCATGATAAACAGCATAGGCATTCAAGCATCTTCACAGATCTGTTTGTTATATTTCATGATAAACAGCATAGGCATTCAAGCATCTTCACAGATCTGTTTGTTATATTTCATGATAAACAGCACAAGCATTCAAGCATCTTCACAGATCTGTTTGTTATATTTCATGATAAACAGCACAGGCATTCAAGCATCTTCACAGATCTGTTTGTTATATTCTGTATCAACTCTGTTGATAATATTCCTCCATACAGCACAGGCATTCAAGCATCTTCACAGATCTGTTTGTCATATTTCATGATAAACAGCACAGGCATTCAAGCATCTTCACAGATCTGTTTGTTATATTCTGTATCAACTCTGTTGATAATATTCCTCCATACAGCACAGGCATTCAAGCATCTTCACAGATCTGTTTGTCATATTTCATGATAAACAGCACAGGCATTCAAGCATCTTCACAGATCTGTTCGTTATTTCATGATAAACAGCACAGGCATTCAAGCATCTTCACAGATCTGTTTGTTATTTCATGATAAACAGCACAGGCATTCAAGCATCTTCACAGATCTGTTTGTTATTTCATGATAAACAGCACAGGCATTCAAGCATCTTCACAGATCTGTTCGTTATATTCTGTATCAACTCTGTTGATAATATTCCTCCATGCCACCATCTCAGTCTGTCCAGCTTAATTTCTCTCAGTCAGCCTCTGCCTTTTCTATCACTGAATTATCCATTTGTCATGATGTTGTTCCAATGCCTCTCTTCTCATTATATGACCAAATAATGCTGTTTATTGTCTTCTTATAAATGTGTATGTTCTACTTTCATTAACCTCTTCCAGGCAATTGTTGTAAGTTACTCTGACATTCCATGGTATTCTTCGTTTCAAGAACCGCATCTCAGGTGGCCTTCAAGCTCTTCCTAAACTGTACATTCACATTCCATAATTCACTGCCATGCAACAAAACAGATTCTATACAACACTCCAGCGCCTCTCTTTCTGACATTCAATAACAGTGACCATCCAATGGCAGTGAAATATAAATCTCAACTTGTACACCCCTCCCAACCCCTGTCCCTATTGTGATCAAATCTAATGAAGCCAGAGAATGATAGTTTCGTAGAAGAGTGTCAAGAATACCACGCATAAGGAAAATAAGTAATTAAGATGGAATTTTGGCACATGGGAGCAAACTCTGGAGGTTCCAGTGAAGACCTCAAGTTAACCATCCTGTTTGTGACCCATGCAGGAATAGATCCACAGCAATTGTTGATTGCTGAAGAAGGAAGAAATAAAGTTGGAAATCTATCCTATGAGGCAAACCCAGCGAAAACCTCAAGCTAACCATCTTGTTTATGACCCATGACGGAATCGCTTCTGATGATTAGATGCCTTCATTTGTTTTCTTCACAGTGGAGTTTATACAGTGTGTGTGTGCGTGTGTGGGTGGTGGGGTGCATATGTATATTTGTATGGAATTTCTTCTGATGATCAGATGACTCCCTTTATGTTTTCTTCACAGTGGAGTTTATACAATGTGTATGAGTTTTGGGTAGGTGTACATGTGTGTGTGTGGGTGGGCATGATTGAGTGTGGGTGGGTTTGACTGTGTGCATATGTGTGTATGTATGGTATCATTTCTGATGATCAGATGCCTTCCTATGTGTATTCTTCACAGTGGAGTTTATACAATGTGTGTGTGGGTGGGTTTTAGGTTGGTGTGCACATGTGTGTATGTATGGTATCATTTCTGATGATCAGTTGCCTTCCTTTGCGTTTATTGACAGTGCAGTTTATACATGTGTTTGTGTAGGGGGATTTTGGGTGGGTGTGCATGTGTGTACATATTTCTTAGAAAAGCAAACTGACAGCCTGCTAGGTATGTCCACCTCACCTGGCAGGTCTCTGAGTTTATCATTCTCCTTGGGAACATCATCACCCTGTTGCAACAACACACTCCCAATGGTCTGCAGTAACAGCTGACTGGACAACAGCCCCACTACCACATGTCGAAATGGCACCCTGTGGTCATGAAGTTAGCACACAACATTAGGTAGTTAAGTGGTCTATAGGTATAATGATTTAGATATTTCTTGATGTCCTGATGTTAACATCCAACAGTAGGTAGTTAAGTGGTCTATAGGTATAATGATTTAGATATTTCTTGATGTCCTGATGTTAACATCCAACAGTAGGTAGTTAAGTGGTCTATAGGTATAATGATTTAGTTATTTCCTGAAGTCTTCATGTTAGGACCTTAGACACACCAACCTGTTTATGGCCCATGCCAGAACAGAAGCATAGCAAACATTGATTTCTCATGGATAACAATAGCCTATCACATCATTATCCAATGCCCTATCATGTGATGAACTTCATCATTATAACATCCTGTAAAAAATGTCTATCCATCGTAAGCCAAATGTCCTGCTTATGTTGCTACCATGTGTACATTAGCCAACTTGAATTAATCTTCATTTTGGTCTTCCTCTTCAGTACAGACATGAAGACATGTGGTATCACTAGACAGATTTCAGTACAGACATGAAGACATGTGGTATCACTAGACATATTTCAGTACAGACATGAAGACATGTGGTATCACTAGAGAAATTTCAGTACAGACATGAAGACATCTGGTATCACTAGACAGATTTCAGTACAGACATGAAGACATGTGGTATCACTAGACAGATTTCAGTACAGACATGAAGACATGTGGTATCACTAGACAGATTTCAGTACAGACATGAAGACATCTGGTATCACTAGACATATTTCAGTACAGACATGAAGACATGTGGTATCACTAGACAGATTTCAGTACAGACATGAAGACATCTGGTATCACTAGACATATTTCAGTACAGACATGAAGACATGTGGTATCACTAGACAGATTTCAGTACAGACATGAAGACATGTGGTATCACTAGACAGATTTCAGTACAGACATGAAGACATCTGGTATCACTAGACATATTTCAGTACAGACATGAAGACATCTGGTATCACTAGAGAAATTTCAGTACAGACATGAAGACATCTGGTATCACTAGACAGATTTCAGTACAGACATGAAGACATCTGGTATCACTAGACATATTTCAGTACAGACATGAAGACATGTGGTATCACTAGACATATTTCAGTACAGACATGAAGACATCTGGTATCACTAGAGAAATTTCAGTACAGACATGAAGACATCTGGTATCACTAGAGAAATTTCAGTACAGACATGAAGACATCTGGTATCACTAGACAGATTTCAGTACAGACATGAAGACATCTGGTATCACTAGACATATTTCAGTACAGACATGAAGACATCTGGTATCACTAGACAGATTTCAGTACAGACATGAAGACATGTGGTATCACTAGACATATTTCAGTACAGACATGAAGACATCTGGTATCACTAGAGAAATTTCAGTACAGACATGAAGACATCTGGTATCACTAGAGAAATTTCAGTACAGACATGAAGACATCTGGTATCACTAGACAGATTTCAGTACAGACATGAAGACATCTGGTATCACTAGACAGATTTCAGTACAGACATGAAGTATCACTAGACAGATTTCAGTACAGACATGAAGACATGTGGTATCACTAGACAGATTTCAGTACAGACATGAAGTATCACTAGACAGATTTCAGTACAGACATGAAGACATCTGGTATCACTAGGCAGATTTCAGTACAGACATGAAGACATCTGGTATCACTAGACAGATTTCAGTACAGACATGAAGTATCACTAGACAGATTTCAGTACAGACATGAAGACATGTGGTATCACTAGACAGATTTCAGTACAGACATGAAGTATCACTAGACAGATTTCAGTACAGACATGAAGACATCTGGTATCACTAGACAGATTTCAGTACAGACATGAAGACATCTGGTATCACTAGACAGATTTCAGTACAGACATGAAGTATCACTAGACAGATTTCAGTACAGACATGAAGACATGTGGTATCACTAGACATATTTCAGTACAGACATGAAGACATCTGGTATCACTAGACATATTTCAGTACAGACATGAAGACATCTGGTATCACTAGACATATTTCAGTACAGACATGAAGTATCACTAGACGGATTTCAGTACAGACATGAAGACATGTGGTATCACTAGACAGATTTCAGTACAGACATGAAGTATCACTAGACAGATTTCAGTACAGACATGAAGACATGTGGTATCACTAGACATATTTCAGTACAGACATGAAGACATGTGGTATCACTAGACAGATTTCAGTACAGACATGAAGACATCTGGTATCACTAGACATATTTCAGTACAGACATGAAGTATCACTAGACGGATTTCAGTACAGACATGAAGACATGTGGTATCACTAGACAGATTTCAGTACAGACATGAAGTATCACTAGACAGATTTCAGTACAGACATGAAGACATGTGGTATCACTAGACAGATTTCAGTACAGACATGAAGACATGTGGTATCACTAGACAGATTTCAGTACAGACATGAAGACATGTGGTATCACTAGACAGATTTCAGTACAGACATGAAGTATCACTAGACAGATTTCAGTACAGACATGAAGACATGTGGTATCACTAGACAGATTTCAGTACAGACATGAAGACATGTGGTATCACTAGACAGATTTCAGTACAGACATGAAGACATGTGGTATCACTAGACAGATTTCAGTACAGACATGAAGTATCACTAGACAGATTTCAGTACAGACATGAAGACATGTGGTATCACTAGACAGATTTCAGTACAGACATGAAGACATGTGGTATCACTAGAGAGACGTCAGTATAAAAGTTAGTTACATGTCCTTTACAGGATATATCAGTCAACTCCAGAATATTTTGGTTGTTGGTTTGGTGATTCCTGGGCAAGTTTACGTTCAGCAGTTTACCATTGCTTTCTGAATGACCGACACTCATACCATTGTATGGAAACCAATGCAAGGATGTCTGCTTCCAAATCACCCGCAGCTGTGTTTCGAACGCAGTATGCGGGATTACAAATTGCATTTGTAACCCCATCGCCACAGAGTACTCCAGTATTCCAGTACAAACCTTGTAGAAATGTGGTATCACTAGAGAGATGTCAGTACAAACCTTGTAAAAATGTAGTATAACTAGAGAGATTTCAGTACAAACAGTGTAGATATATAGTATCACTAGAGAGATTTCAGTACAAACCTTGTAGAAATGTGGTATCACTAGACAGATTTCAGTACAACCTTGTAAAAATGTAGTATAAAAATAGAGATTTCAGTAAGAGCCTTGTAGAAATGCAGTATCACTAGAGAGATTTCAGTACAAACCTTGTAAAAATGTAGTATAACTAGAGAATGTTAATACAAACCTTGTAGAAATGTGGTATAACTAGAGAATGTTAATACAAACCTTGTAGAAATGTGGTATAACTAGAGAATGTTAATACAAACCTTGTAGAAATGTGATCGGGATTGAGGCTATCCTGATGCCCAGGGGGGTAGAGCAGAAACACAAAGGATTTATCTTGGTCTGTGTCATAATGTACATCTGGCATGGAGCTGACTTGACAATCCAAGAGAAACACCTACAGAAGACATTCAAATAAACTCTGTGCAGCTGAAATAAAACACACAATTTTATATACATCTTTGCCATATCAAGGTCATTGTCACCATTTCAACACATGGGAAGGTTATGAAGTTTTGGACATTCAATTCCTGGCTGTCAGTTTTTAGTTCTTTACATCTGCATGGGAAGATCTGCACATGCTATGTTTTATATATGTTGTCCTTTGTCGACCCCTTCCTCTTTCCCCACTATTGTGGCCTTCCTGGTTGTCTGTCTTTTGCCGTTTTCTTTAGTTCTTCACGTCTACATTGACAGATCTGTGTATGCTATGTTTTATATATGTTGTCCTTGGTCAACCCCTTCCTCTTTCTCCATTATTGTGGTGGCCTTCAGCACTCTTTTCAGAGCTTCTTCATGTCTTAGGGTGTGACATAAAAAAAGGTGGTTATAATTATTAAAAACCTGTGTTAGTTAGTTAGTTAGTTAGTTAGTTAGTTAGTCATGGTTCCAACTTCATGGCAATGGGTCATCCCCATTATGCTCTGCTCCTATGCCAGTGAATATCACACAAAATGCTCCTCACTGTCCCATGTGAAAAGTGGAACAGACAGGAGTCTCGACAAACAAACAGCTCGCACAGATATACTATGCATAATGTCGTCATCAGAATGCCAACACAAGTCAGCTACGAAAAATACAGTTCATCCTCGATGGAAGCGGCAGTCACTAAAAAACCAGCAGTCACACATTACTGCATAAGGCAACCCAGTTAGGTCAGTGACAGGCTGGCCGCCATTTTTCTGAACATGCAGTTCACTACACAAACAACCGCGGACAGATGTAAAAGCACTCCATGCAAAATTCACAGCTCAGTGTTGCTCCACGCACTTAACTCGGTGGCAGGGTGACGGAACCATGCACTACCAGTCCAACATGAGAAAAAAGCGTAAGCAAACCGTAGCCAGAAGCATAAACACTCCAGTAGCCTTAACCGTTCAAATGCCTATATCCATGTTGGGGAATAGAAGTTGCACATCAAAAACCTGTGTTATTGATACCTAGTCTTTTCAGCCATCAGACATTTTTATTTCACGCAGAATAACATTTCAGTGTGAAAATACATTTAGTATAAACGTACTATCTCCTGACAGAGCCATATTTCAAATTATAGCTTTCATTTAAGTTGGATACTGATTAACATTTGCAGACCCTAATGCCAATCTTGCAAAATCAACTAACCTGTTTGGCCATCTGCCTCAATCGAAGACAATCCACAACCGTACAGTCTTTCCTAGTGGCCACTTTCACCTGGCCAATATCCCCATAGAAATTATCAGAGTTTGGGTGGAACAGGGCCATGAGAAGCTGCAGGTTGTAGGTACTGACGCTGACAGCGCGTCGAACAGCCAGCGCTCCAACCTGCCATAACGTTTCTGATAAATGTGGACCAGCTGACAGCAGAATATGCCTGAGAGGGTGGAATTTCAATAACATATGGAATCTGATTTTTTTTAAAACTGAGATGGTGGAGTTTTAATAACAATACAATCTGTATTTAAATACACACACACAATTTGGAGTGTGGAGTTCTAAATAAAATACAGAATCTGTCAACAAAAATAACCTGGGAGATTGGATTCTAATAATATACAGAATCTGTCAACAACAACAACAAAAATAACCTGGGAGATTAGAGTTCTAATAATATACAGAATCTGTTAACAACAACCACATCTGGGAGACTGGAATTCTAATAATATGCAGAATCTGTCAACAACAACATCACCTGGGAGACTGGAGTTCTAATAATATACAGAATCTGCCAACAACAAACATAACCTGGGAGACTGGAGCCCTAATAATATACAGATTCTGTCAACAACAAACATAACCTGGGAGACTGGAGCCCTAATAATATACAGAATCTGTCAACAACAAAAATAACCTGGGAGACTGGAGCCCTAATAATATGCAGAATCTGTTAACAACAACATCACCTGGGAGACTGGAGTTCTAATAATATACAGAATCTGTCAACAACAAACATAACCTGGGAGACTGGAGCCCTAATAATATACAGAATCTGTCAACAACAAAAATAACCTGGGAGACTGGAGCCCTAATAATATGCAGAATCTGTTAACAACAACATCACCTGGGAGACTGGAGTTCTAATAATATACAGAATCTGTCAACAACAAACATAACCTGGGAGACTGGAGCCCTAATAATATACAGAATCTGTCAACAACAAAAATAACCTGGGAGACTGGAGCCCTAATAATATACAGAATCTGCCAACAACAAACATAACCTGGGAGGTTGGATTCTAATAATATACAGAATCTGCCAACAACAAAAATAACCTGGGAGACTGGAGCCCTAATAATATACAGATTCTGCCAACAACAAAAATAACCTGGGAGACTGGAGCCCTAATAATATACAGATTCTGTCAACAACAAACATAACCTGGGAGACTGGAGCCCTAATAATATACAGATTCTGTCAACAACAAAAATAACCTGGGAGACTGGAGCCCTAATAATATACAGATTCTGTCAACAACAAACATAATCTGGGAGGTTGGATTCTAATAATATACAGAATCTGCCAACAACAAACATAATCTGGGAGACTGGAGCCCTAATAATATACAGATTCTGTCAACAACAAAAATAACCTGGGAGACTGGAGCCCTAATAATATACAGAATCTGCCAACAACAAAAATAACCTGGGAGACTGGAGCCCTAATAATATACAGATTCTGTCAACAACAAAAATAACCTGGGAGACTGGAGCCCTAATAATATACAATATCTGCCAACAACAAAAATAACCTGGGAGACAGGAGCCCTAATAATATACAGAATCTGTCAACAACAAAAATAACCTGGGAGACTGGAGCCCTAATAATATACAGAATCTGCCAACAACAAACATAACCTGGGAGACTGGAGCCCTAATAATATACAGATTATGTCAACAACAAAAATAACCTGGGAGACTGGAGCCCTAATAGTATACAGAATCTGCCAACAACAAAAATAACCTGGGAGACTGGAGCCCTAATAATATACAGAATATGCCAACAACAAAAATAACCTGGGAGACTGGAGCCCTAATAATATACAGAATCTGTCAACAACAAAAATAACCTGGGAGACTGGAGCCCTAATAATATACAGAATCTGCCAACAACAAACATAACCTGGGAGACTGGAGCCCTAATAATATACAGATTCTGTCAACAACAAACATAACCTGGGAGACTGGAGCCCTAATAATATACAGATTCTGTCAACAACAAACATAACCTGGGAGACTGGAGCCCTAATAATATACAGAATCTGTCAACAACAAAAATAACCTGGGAGACTGGAGCCCTAATAATATACAGAATCTGCCAACAACAAAAATAACCTGGGAGGTTGGATTCTAATAATATACAGAATCTGCCAACAACAAACATAACCTGGGAGACTGGAGCCCTAATAATATACAGATTCTGTCAACAACAAACATAACCTGGGAGACTGGAGCCCTAATAATATACAGATTCTGTCAACAACAAACATAACCTGGGAGACTGGAGCCCTAATAATATACAGAATCTGTCAACAACAAAAATAACCTGGGAGACTGGAGCCCTAATAATATACAGATTCTGTCAACAACAAACATAACCTGGGAGGTTGGATTCTAATAATATACAGAATCTGCCAACAACAAACATAATCTGGGAGACTGGAGCCCTAATAATATACAGATTCTGTCAACAACAAAAATAACCTGGGAGACTGGAGCCCTAATAATATACAGAATCTGCCAACAACAAAAATAACCTGGGAGACTGGAGCCCTAATAATATACAGATTCTGTCAACAACAAAAATAACCTGGGAGACTGGAGCCCTAATAATATACAATATCTGCCAACAACAAAAATAACCTGGGAGACAGGAGCCCTAATAATATACAGAATCTGTCAACAACAAAAATAACCTGGGAGACTGGAGCCCTAATAATATACAGAATCTGCCAACAACAAACATAACCTGGGAGACTGGAGCCCTAATAATATACAGATTATGTCAACAACAAAAATAACCTGGGAGACTGGAGCCCTAATAGTATACAGAATCTGCCAACAACAAAAATAACCTGGGAGACTGGAGCCCTAATAATATACAGAATATGCCAACAACAAAAATAACCTGGGAGACTGGAGCCCTAATAATATACAGAATCTGTCAACAACAAAAATAACCTGGGAGACTGGAGCCCTAATAATATACAGAATCTGCCAACAACAAACATAACCTGGGAGACTGGAGCCCTAATAATATACAGATTCTGTCAACAACAAACATAACCTGGGAGACTGGAGCCCTAATAATATACAGATTCTGTCAACAACAAACATAACCTGGGAGACTGGAGCCCTAATAATATACAGAATCTGTCAACAACAAAAATAACCTGGGAGACTGGAGCCCTAATAATATACAGAATCTGCCAACAACAAAAATAACCTGGGAGGTTGGATTCTAATAATATACAGAATCTGCCAACAACAAACATAATCTGGGAGACTGGAGCCCTAATAATATACAGATTCTGCCAACAACAAAAATAACCTGGGAGACTGGAGCCCTAATAATATACAGAATCTGCCAACAACAAAAATAACCTGGGAGACTGGAGCCCTAATAATATACAGATTCTGTCAACAACAAAAATAACCTGGGAGACTGGAGCCCTAATAATATACAATATCTGCCAACAACAAAAATAACCTGGGAGACAGGAGCCCTAATAATATACAGAATCTGTCAACAACAAAAATAACCTGGGAGACTGGAGCCCTAATAATATACAGAATCTGCCAACAACAAACATAACCTGGGAGACTGGAGCCCTAATAATATACAGATTATGTCAACAACAAAAATAACCTGGGAGACTGGAGCCCTAATAGTATACAGAATCTGCCAACAACAAAAATAACCTGGGAGACTGGAGCCCTAATAATATACAGAATATGCCAACAACAAAAATAACCTGGGAGACTGGAGCCCTAATAATATACAGAATCTGCCAACAACAAAAATAACCTGGGAGACTGGAGCCCTAATAATATACAGATTCTGTCAACAACAAACATAACCTGGGAGACTGGAGCCCTAATAATATACAGAATCTGCCAACAACAAAATAACCTGGGAGACTGGAGCCCTAATAGTATACAGAATCTGCCAACAACAAAATAACCTGGGAGACTGGAGCCCTAATAATATACAGAATCTGCCAACAACAAAAATAACCTGGGAGACTGGAGCCCTAATAATATACAGAATCTGCCAACAACAAAAATAACCTGGGAGACTGGAGCCCTAATAATATACAGATTCTGTCAACAACAAACATAACCTGGGAGACTGGAGCCCTAATAATATACAGAATCTGCCAACAACAAAAATAACCTGGGAGACTGGAGCCCTAATAATATACAGAATCTGCCAACAACAAAAATAACCTGGGAGACTGGTGCCCTAATAATATACAGATTCTGTCAACAACAAACATAACCTGGGAGACTGGAGCCCTAATAATATACAGAATCTGCCAACAACAAAAATAACCTGGGAGACTGGAGCCCTAATAATATACAGATTCTGTCAACAACAAAAATAACCTGGGAGACTGGAGCCCTAATAATATACAGATTCTGTCAACAACAAAAATAACCTGGGAGACTGGAGCCCTAATAATATAAAGAATCTGCCAACAACAAAAATAACCTGGGAGACTGGAGCCCTAATAATATACAGATTCTGTCAACAACAAAAATAACCTGGGAGACTGGAGCCCTAATAATATACAGATTCTGTCAACAACAAAAATAACCTGGGAGACTGGAGCCCTAATAATATACAGAATCTGCCAACAACAAAAATAACCTGGGAGACTGGAGCCCTAATAATATACAGATTCTGTCAACAACAAAAATAACCTGGGAGACTGGAGCCCTAATAATATACAGATTCTGTCAACAACAAACATAACCTGGGAGGTTGAATTCTAATAATATACAGAATCTGCAAACAACAACACCTGGGAGACTGGAGTTGTAATATACAGAATGTGTGTAAATAAACCTGGGTCTGTTGAGTTTTTATGATACATTAAATGTGTTCCTTGACATGCTTATTTTCTGTATAGCATCTATATGTAGAAGAGTTAGTGTCAGGGGTAGCATTAACTGACCGCTTAGTACATTATGTAGTAGTGTTAACTAATATAGACAGTGTATATACTATAATATGTGAAAACAATACAAAGCCCTTTTCCATTCCTGAGCCATAATGGGTATAAGATGCTAGCCATATATCTGTATAGGCCAGTTGGTGCAGGAGTGGTGATGTGGTCAGCATCACTCTGGTTGTCTTTTCTAACAACTACCTCTCCTAGTCATAGTCTCTCTTACAGTCAAAAGTTTCTCTGACAGTCTTACAGCCTCTTCTACAGTCATAGTCTCTCTTACAGTCATACATTCTCTGGCACAATCATAAGTCTCTCCTACAGCCATAGTTTCTCCCACAATCATTGTCTCTCCTACAGTCATAATCTCTCCCAAAATCATAGACATTCCTACAGTCATAGTCTCTCCTACAGTCATATACAATCATGGTCTCTCTTAGTCATATACAATCATAGTCTCTCCTACAGTCAGACAGTCTCTTCCACAATCATTGTCTCTCCCACACTCTCCCACAATCATAGTCTCTCCTACAGTCATAGCCTCTCCCACAATCAGTCACTCCAACAGCCATCTGCCACATGGTCTAGCTAACTGACATGATCCATCCAGCTGTGAAGTGGTCTGAGATTCATGAGTCTGAATTTACCTGATACAAGAACAGCCCAGCCTGGAGATGTTCTCCACAGGCTGGGCCACACACTCAATGAGCACATCAAACATCTGCTTCAGAAGAAGCTGCAGTGGGACATCCAGGCCAGGCAGATCTATTGAAGCAGCAATCAAATTTGTGTTAATAATAAAACAGTGTAAAATAACGTAGAATCAATTATCAATGTGACTTGGGCATACCTAAAGTGCTCTATCCATCCATCATGTGCCATGCCTGATAAGTGGGCGGTCATGTTTTGCCATCTCACTCGATCACCAGAGTCATTGATCAGCTCCATGTTTCTGTCTTGACCATGCCACGTGGCCAAGCCATCCAGGTATTTACTTCTCAGTCTTCCCCTTGGTCTCTTGCCTTTGATCTTGCCAGTTGTCACCAAGTTCTCCAATTCAGTTTATCTCATAACATGTCCAAATAATTTTGACTGCCTACGTCTAATGTTTCTAATCAGTTTACGATCTTCATTTGTTCCTTGAAGGACTTATTCATTGGTTTTTCTGTCTGCCCATGGTATTCTTTGCAGTTTCCTCAGAAACCACATTTCCACAGCCATCAGATGTTTTTCAGCTTGTCTACTCCTTGTCCACGCTTCACATCCATACAAAAGTACAGGTTCTAAAGTGCTCAGGGGCCATAAAATGACACTGAATTATGTTAGTACTGGGTACTATGATAACAGCAGATGGGAGATGTATTAAACAGGTTAAATGTCGAATAGCCCAAGCAAAAACAGAATTTCATGAGATGAAGAATATTCTTTGCAATATATTTTTGTCAATTTAGATGAGAAAGAAAGTTCTTAACAGCTATATGCTATATTGAGCCAATCCTGATGTACAGAAGTGAATCATGAGAAATCAGCAGACTTGTGAGAATTATGTGGGGATGTGGTTTTATAGAAGAGTGATGAAAATATCATGGGCAGATAATAAGTGAAATGAAATTATTTTAAAAGAAGTCACAAAAATAACTGGTTACTCAGATCAGAAGCAGAAAATCCACATTTTGTGGGCATGCCATGAAAAGGGAAAATGTTGTGGCAATGGGAAATTATACACGACTGGTGGTTAGAACAAAAATTCTTGCATGTTATACATAATCAGTTCTAACTTATGGCCACGAATTGTGGACTAATTACAAAGGGGCTTCAAATTAAAACCGGAAATAATTTTTTGGAGGTGAATATATTCTGAAAAAGTAAAGAACAAATGTATCATTTTTCAATGTGGTCATCACTGCGTTCTATGCATGTCCTCCAGCACCAATAAAGTGCTAGGAATTCTTTAGAAAACAAATTCTCTTGGTCGTGTGTGTAACCACTCATGCACCACCTGCTGTGCCTCTTCATCAGACCAAATGTCTGTCTCAGAAGTCACACTGCTTTGAAACTTCCTACTCAACTCATACACTTGCTGGACTGACAGGCATGCATCACCATACTGGACCTTCATTTGCCAATGAATTTCTATAGATATCTCACCCCTTCACTGATAAAAGAATGGTCGGTGCATGTCAAAAGTGGGGTGGCCAAACTTTAAACTGTCCTTTTGAAGTCACTATGTTCATCTGCACCGTAATGTCACATGATTAACACTTTTGGCATCCTTAACAACAATACTGACAGGTTACAAGCATGGTTAGTGTAATTTATATCACACTTTTAAGGTTTTCAATTGAAGCTACCTCATAATAAGCAACAACAATAACAAAACTTATTGATGGCTGTGAATATGTGGCTTTATGGAAAAATGCTGAAAATTCCCTGGACAGCCAAAATGTACAATCTGGACATTTTGAGAGAGGCTAAGTCACAAAGACAGTTTATCACAAACAGAAAGAGGCAGTCTTCATTTTTATGGCCACATAATGAGAAGTTAAAAACTGAAACATGTTGTGACAACTGTAAATATTTGTGGAAAGAGAGATAGAAGACAGCAAGAGAAATTCTTGAGTCTTGTTTCACACAAAATGATACATGCGGTTGGAGATCACAAGATGTGGTGAAGCATGATTGCCCTGGCCAGTCAGCACAACACTTGATGATAATACACCTTCCATGTACTGTAATCAAAGTGCTAGATTGACTTGCTTCAGAAGCTGATGTGAGTCAAGAACTGACATCTCAGCACTTGGTGCATTACCATGCTCGCTCTGTCATCTTCAACAACCAGCAAAGAGTCCCGATACTAATGGTACCAGTTGCAATCTGATAATGTGTCTGCCTGGGTTTTCCTTGGAGTACTCAGTGTCAGCCAGATCCTTTGGTCACTCCCTGCCGCACCAGTCTCTCCAGAATGGTTTTGTTGATTAATTTAATCTTTCTATACATCCGCCGGCTCCGTGGCGAAGGGGTTACGGAGGCAGTTCGTGATCCTGCATACCTGTGTTCGAAACACAGCTGTTCGCAATTTGGCAGCAGTCTGTGCTGCTTTGGTATTTTACGAAATGGTACGGGTGCCGGTCATTCAGAAAGCAATGGCAAACTACTCAACATAAATTTGCCAAGAGATCACAACAGCAAAAGATGCTGGTATTGACTGTAAAGGACATGCAACCAACTTTTAATACATCATCCATGTGCTCTAATCAAAGTGTCAGATTGACTTGTTTCAGAACTGTTCCGCTGACTATGATGGAGATCTTCTATGCCTTCATACAAACTATGAATGAGTAATGTAAGCACTTTAAACAAATTTGTCTTGAAATTTACCAGAAAACTTGGTCACAAACTCCACAACCTGGTCAGCCACTAGACCGCAGCACTGTTTGAAGCTATTAATGCCAGGTGTTCCAGTAACCATAGCAACGGGAACCTCTGCGAAGCCAGGACTGCATCATGGGCAGCAAGAGATGATTCATGCAATGGATGGAAAACTCAGGTCCTAGCATTAGAACAACAACAGAAACAAATATTAAAAGCAGATCAAGTAAAGCAGGAATAAATATTCAGAAATAAGAAAAATCCAGCTGCATAAGCACAAATCTTTTTATAGTTTACGCTGTGTTGCACTGGTATCATGTCTGTCCACAGCCCTTCTGTCTCATGCACTACCAATCTTCTTACAGTCCATGCAGTGTGGCGTTAGTGATCTTGTCTGTCCGAGCTTTCTGTCACATGTACTGCCAGTCTTCTTATAGTTCATTCCGTGTGGTGTTGGTGATCATGTCTGTCCACAGCTTTCTGTCAAATGTACTGCCAATCTTCATTGTCCACAGCTTTCTGTCACATGTTTTGCCAATCTTCTCATAGTCCATGCCATGTGGCGTTGGTATCATGTCTGCTCACAGCTTTCTGTCTCATGCATTGCCAATCATTTCTAATACAGATGTTCACCCATGCCATGATGTCAAACTGTCCAGCATCTTCTCTCTTCGTCTATCCCTGCCTCCACTACCCACCAACTTTCTCACTGTCACAACATACTCCAGCTTCCCCCATCTCATGATGTGCCTTATAGAATGTGAACGGACTGTCATCTTCTGACGGAGGTGGCCAGTCCTCTTTGTGAGTTAATTTATGACAAGGTATCTTCATGACACTTTCTATCCATCCTTGGAATTCTCACCATTCTTCAATAAAACAATATCCATAGCTTCCACACGTCTGAAAGAAAGCGCAAATAGTGATTTTATTATTTCTGTGTGACATGTGCCTGATGGAGAACTAAAATAACTGACATGTTATTTTCTTATTATGTATCTTATTAACACTGAATGTGTCATAATTTCTCCCACACATATGCAAGAAGAACTATATGAGATATCAACCAATGTCATGTGGTAGCTTATTCATCTTCGTCTGCTCTTTATCCCCCAATGAAGCATAAGCTCTCAACCAACTGACTCCAAACCAAACTATCATTCCTTCCCACACCTCAGAAGTCAGAGTTGGTTCTCTTGATGGCGAGGGACACAAGTAATAGGGAAAGCTAATCCACATGCAAATATCAGTCCAGTGCACTAGAAGCAGTAATACTTGTATGGACTATGCTTGAGTTCCAAGCGGGCAAATACAGCCAAACAAAAATTCCTTCTCACATATCATTCTCTTCTTACCCGTATGTGTTTTTGGGTCTCTCTCTATTTCTTTTGCTCCGAGGGTTTCAGGGCAAGGATTTTCAAGTGATACTATTAACAAGTGCCGGCATCTTTTCCCATACCTCTTCATTTTCTGGAATTTGCTTATCTCTCTCCATGAGCCCCACAACTGGTGATTTTCTCATTCATACTATTTGAGTCCTCCTATTCTGCAGAGGCACCAATTGATGCACGTGTGTAGTTTATTAGTAATTGCTAAAAGCATTTTCCTAGTCCACAAATCCATACCAAGTGGTGAATTCATTTGATGCTTTGCACTATTATTATGTATAACGTGGCTAATTGGTCGGTGTTGGATATGTTTTGCCAGTAGCCTGCTCGGTCAACATTTATCTGTTTCTCACCTCTATACAGTATCTGCCATGAAATGATTTTTTCATCCTGTATCTGTTTATCATCCCTATACAGTATCTGCCAAGAGATGACCTTTTCATCCTGTATCTGTTTATCATCCCTATACAGTATCTGCCATGGGATGACCTTTTCAACCCTTATATGTTTGTCACCTCTATACAGTTAGTTAGTTAGTTAGTTAGTTAGTTAGTCGCAGTTCCAACTTCACAGCAACGGGTCGTCCCCATTATGCTTTGTCCGTTCCTGTGCCAGTGAATATCACACAAAACGCTCCCCACTGCCCAATATGAAAAGTGGAAAAGACAGGAGTCTCGACAAACAACAGCCCCCACAAATACACTGTACATAATGCCGCCACCAGAATGTCAACACACCAGTCCCCCACAAAACACCCAGTTCATCTCTGATGGAATCGGCAGTCATTTTCCTATCTGAATGTTTCCTAGATGTTCACCCACACAGTCCACGAAAATACAGTTCATCGCTGATGGCAGTGGCAGTCAACCAGAAGCCCAGCAGCCACGCATTTCTGCATAAGGCAAAAACCGGTCAACTCTGGGACATAGCCACCTGCCATCACTCCGAACATGCAGTCACGTTCCAAAACACCTCAGGCAGATTCAAAAGCATTTCACACGAAACTCACAGCTCACAGTGTCGCGCCACGCACTCACTCAGTAGCAGGGCGACGGAACCATCAAGCCTCCTTAGTCGCCTCTTACGACATGCGTGGTAGGCTACAGTGTTGCTATTCTTTGCTTCCCTTATGGGCCCCGGCAACACACGGGAGCCACCCCCCCTATACAGTATCTGCCATGAGATGACATTTTAATCCTTTATCTGTTTATCATCCCTATACAGTATCTGTCATGGGATGACATTTTAATCCTTTATCTGTTTATCATCCCTATACAGTATCTGTCATGGGATGACATTTTCATCCTTTATCTGTTTATCATCCCTATACAGTATCTGCCATGGGATGACATTTTCATCCTTCATCTGTTTATCATCCATATACAGTATCTGCCATGGGATGACCTTTTCATCCTTTATCTGTTTATCATCCCTATACAGTATCTGCCATGGGATGACATTTTCATCCTTTATCTGTTTATCATCCATATACAGTATCTGCCATGGGATGACCTTTTCATCCTTTATCTGTTTATCATCCATATACAGTATCTGCCATGGGATGACCTTTTCATCCTTTATCTGTTTATCATCCCTATATTGTATCTGCCATGGGATGACATTTTCATCCTTTATATCTTCTGAAAGAGACTGAGAAGTTATAGGTGTGCCTAGAGTGGAATAATGTCAGCTCTTTTAACAAAATACAAACAGCACCCCATTTAAGTATAACCAAGAAGCAGATTGGGCTATTGACATAAAAACACTTCAAAACTTAGAGATGGAGAACTTACCTGGCACAATGGCTGCAGATCTAAGAAGATCAATCAAAGTCGTTAAAACATTTGACTGAACCATTTTTGGGCACCGGTTGATAGCCGACACCAGACCATCCATTAGAAGAAACCACACATGCAAGATGCCAGATTCATTATCCATATCATCCAGAGACTGCGACCTGTACAGCAGTTTTATATTCTCACAATCTGCTAATCTGTTATGTGTATAACTGGCATGTCCACCTTCTTCTGAAGCTGTAGTCTTCTCATCTCTATTAAGATCATATGAATCACAAGACCTGACTTGGACTGCATCACTGGTGTCACTGACAGACTGAGATTCATGAGCTGCAGTGTTTTCTAAAGAAGATGTCAACTTTGATGCACTTTGGTCACTTTCCTGAATTACATCATCATGTCTGCTCACATCAGAGTCCAAACCTTCAGACTCGACCACTTCCTGATGACTGGATCCATCATCCAGCTTTTGTTCAGTCTCTGTCGGATCAAGATTTTGAATATCTTTATTATCCAACATCCCATCACATGATCCTGGCAGCTCAGAACCTGGCATGTGAGACATTTGTCGCCCATTCTGATCCTGATCGCATGAGATTTGAACCGGGGTACCACTGTCTTGTTCAGCAGGCAGGTTTTCCTCATTTCTCACTTCTGGGTCAGTGGCTAAATAATTCTGATATTTATCCAGGGAAAATTCTTCAGCAAAATCTTTGAAATTCATGAAAGGAATTTCCCCATCAACAAATCTTGATGATGAATCTACTTGAATCCTAAAATACAGGAAGAGAAAATGTAACATGTTCAAAATTATAAACATCAAAGTGATCTAGAAAGAACAGCATGTAGGTGGGTAGACAGACAAACGTGTAGGTTGGTAGGTAGGTAGATATATACATAGGGAGGTAGATGGATAGATATACAGGTAGGTAGATGGATGGACAGATATACAGGTAGGTGGGTGGACAGATATACATGTTGCTAGGTAGGTAGATGGATAGATATACAGGTCGGTAGGTAGGTAGATGGATAGATATACAGGTAGGTAGGTAGATGTATGGACAGATATACAGGTTGGTAAGTAGGTAGATGGATAGATATATAGATAGGTAGATGGATGGACAGATATACAGGTAGGTGGACGAACAGAAATACAGGTAGGTGGACGGACAGATATACAGGTTAGTAGGTAGGTAGAGGGATAGATATACAGGTAGGTAGATGGAAGGACAGATAGATATACAGGTAGGTAGATGGACGGACAGATATTTGGATGGACAGATATACAGGTAGGTAGTTGGATGGACAGATATACAGGTAGGTGGACAGACAGACAGGTAGGTGGACAGACAGATATGTAGGTGGACAGACAGACAGGTAGGTGGACAGACAGATATGTAGGTGGACAGACAGATATACAGGTTAGTAGGTAGGTAGAGGGATAGATATACAGGTAGGTAGGTACGAGGGTAAGTTAATAAGTCACAAATGGCTGTAGAAAAATAACTAAAGATGATAACTTGAAACCAGTTTATTTTTATACTTACATTGTCCCTTTATTTCTCAACATAATTTCCACCAACATTGATGTATTTATCCCATAGTTTTATCAATCCTCCCAAACCGTCTGCATAGAACTGCGTGCTTTGTTTTCATTGACCCACCATCCCACAGAACTGTGACTTACTTATTGACTCACCCTCGTAACATTTTCTACCCAGCTATGCACCGGTACAATGGCAATGAGATGACGCTTTGTTCTTCGGGGAGACGCTGTTTAGTGTTTTCCTGTGGAGTTCCTGTGGATAGTGTTTTCCTGTGGATTATGTGATGTTATTTTGTGTTCGTTTATTGGAAGTGTTGAAAAGAAGCCACGTAAGGCAGGTGGTGGATGAAATTTTGAGGGCAGCCGACAGATATTTGTTGGTTATGGTCTCGAGTTTCGCGACGGCAGGCAGAGGATCTCTTTCGAGAGACAATGTTTGCGGTCATCTGGCCAGTATGGTCACTGCCATTGAGGAAAGCAACGGCAAACTACCTCTTTGAAAGTGCCTAGTACATTATGATTCGCTTAAAGACTGATCATCGCAAGACAAGGACAGAGACATTAAAATTAGCAACATGGAACGTTAGGACGTTAAACGACGACGGAAAATTAGAGAACATAAAACAAGAAATACAAAGAGAAAAAATTAATATTTTAGGGATGTGCGAAACGAGATGGACAGGGGCGGGCATCAAGATAGATGAAGATTTTAAGATTATTTATTCTGGAGGTGAAGATCGACACAGGGGAGTGGCAATAATTTTGGACCGGAAAACATCAAAATCTGTTCAAGGATATTGGGCCGTGTCGGACAGAGTTCTACTAGTTAAATTGAGTGGCAGACCTTTTAGCATAAATGTTATTCAAGTATATGCCCCAACAGGAGAGTCCAGTGAAGATAGTGTAGAGGAATTCTATAATGACATAGAGTCTGCCTTAAAGAAATGTAAAAATTCAGAAATAAACATCATAATAGGAGACTTCAATGCAAAAGTAGGAAATCAAGGTGATAGATACACAGTAGGAAACTATGGTTTAGGAGAGAGAAATGAAAGAGGATACAGACTCGTAGAGTGGGCTAAAGAAAAGGAAATGATTGTAGGAAACACCTGGTTTAAGCAACACCCTAGAAGATTATGGACATGGAGGAGTCCTAATAGCAGGATCAGAAACCAGATTGACTACATTCTGATTAGCAGAAGATTTAGAAACGCACTAACAGTAGCAAAAACTGTTCCCAGTGCTGATTGTTATAGTGACCACAGACTACTTACAGGAACATTGAGGATAAAGCTGAAGAAAGTCAAGTGTATAACAGGAAACACTAAATATGATTTGTGTACATTGAGTAATGACAAGGAAATACAAAACAAATTCAACATAGAAGTACAGAACAGATTTGATATATTGTCTGATCTAGAGATATTATTCCAGGATGTGAATGATCAATGGGAAATGTTAAAGAATTAAATCAGTTTGGCTGCAGAAACAACCATTCCAAAATTAAAGAAGGTGGGTCGTAAGAAATGGATGACTGAAGAAATTTTACACCTAATGGAAACAAGAAGACTCAACAAAAATAATCCTGCCAAATATGAAGAAATTCACAGACAAGTCAGAATATTATGTAGGAAGGCAAAAGAATCATGGCTTGAGGAAAAGTGCTTAGAAATTGAAAAACAACACAACAGTCAAAATACCAAATTAGTGCACAAAAGAATTCAGGAACTTACTAATAAAAGAACAAGTACATCAACAGGCTGTCTAAAAACTAAAGATGGCAAAATCATAATAGAAAAAGATCAGATTCTACATGTATGGACAGATTATGTGAAAAACCTGTATAATGATAACAGAGAGGAACAGTATGATATTAGATTTAATAATGAAGGACCACCAATTTTAAAGATGGAGGTTCAAAATGTTCTTAAGCATATGAAAGCTGGCAAGGCCCCCGGTGCAGATAACATCACAACAGAAATGATTAAAGCTTTAGAAGAATTTGGACTAGAGCAAGTCACCAGACTGCTGAACACATTATATGATACTGGAGATATACCTTCTGAATTATGTAATTCTGTATTTATTGCAATCCCAAAGAAATCAGGAACCTTGGAATGTGATCAACATAGAACAATTAGTATAATGAGTCACATCACAAAGATCTTGTTACGAATTATCATGCAAAGAGTGAGGAAGAAAATACAACCTGAAATAGGGGAAGAACAATGTGGGTTTGTAGAAGGAAAGGGTACAGTAAATGCTGTGTATATGCTGCGAACAGTTATTGAACGTGCTATAGAAGTAAACAAGGATATACATCTTTGCTTTATTGACTACACAAAGGCTTTTGATAGAGTTAGACATGTCAACATGGTGGATATGCTTGCAGATCTACAAATTGATGGGAAAGACATTAGACTTATAAAAAACATATATTGGAAACAACAAGCTGCCATAAGGATTGATAATGAAGTGGGACAATATCAACCTATTAAGAGAGGTGTTAGGCAGGGATGTGTAATGTCTCCAGATCTTTTTTCCCTATACAGTGAAAATATTTTCAGAAATGTAGAAGACATAAATGGAATCAGCATTGGAGGACGAAACATCAATAACATTAGATATGCAGATGATACAGTATTGATTGCAGACAATGCACAGGATCTGCAACAATTAGTAGACGCGGTTGTTGTCCACAGTGAGCAGCTGGGGTTGGAATTAAATTGTAAGAAGACACAGGTTATGGTCGTCACTAGGAAGAACGAAGTACCACAATGTAATATACAAGTAAATGGGAATATTCTTCAACAAGTGAATCGGTACAATTATCTCGGAACAGTCATAACATCTGATGGGAGATGCCTTGAAGAGATTAGAACAAGAATCGCCATGGCGAAAGTAGCCTTTAGCAAGATGAAAAACATTCTGACCAATAAAAAGATGTCAATTGAAACGAGAAAAAGAGTGTTGAGGGGATACATAGAGCCTGTTCTTTTGTATGGATGTGAAACTTGGACAATGTGCAGTCAAGCTGAAAAACATCCGATGGCTGCAGAAATGTGGTTTCTGAGGAAAATGCAAAGAATACCATGATCAGATAGAAAAACCAATGACCAAGTACTACAGGAGACAAATGAAAACCGTAGATTGATTAGAGAAATTAGACGTAGACAGTAAAAATTTTTTGGACATGTTATGAGAAGAAATGGACTGGAGAACTTAGTGACAACTGGCAAGATCGAAGGGAACAGACCAAGAGGAAGACCGAGAGGAAAATATCTGGATGGCTTGGCCACATGGCATGGACGAGACAGGAACACTGAGCTGATCCACGACGCTGGTGATCGAGTGAAATGGCGAGTCATGACCGCCCACGCTTTCCGGCATGGCACATGATTGACTGATTGATTGATGCACCGCTTTATGGAACAAACATTTGTCAGCATAAACAGGAAGCCCACCTTGGCGGGAGACTTTTCACGAACAACGCTGAAGTTGAATGTGAAGTGAAAACATGGTTTAGAAAACAGAGCACACAGTTCTGTGCAGCCGGTTTGAGAGGACTGATAAAACGATAGGATAAGTGCATCAATGTTGGTGGAAATTATGTTGAGAAATAAAGAGACAGTGTATCTATAAAAATAAACTAGTTTCATGTTGTCATCATCTTTAGTTATTTTTCTACAGCCATTTGTGACTTACTTATTAACTTACCCTCATACCTACCTACCTGTATATCTATCCCTCTACCTACCTACTAACCTGTATATCTGTCTGTAGAGAGCCAGCTCCCTGGCCTAGGGGTTTACGACTTTCTCTGTAATCCCGTATACTCTCATGATTAACGCAACAAAGGCGAGAATCAGTAGCAGTTCTAACTGCAACATTAACTTACTGGGTATGTGAGCCGGTCGCTCAGAAAGCAATGGCAAACTGCTGAGCGTAATCTTGCCAAGAAATCAACAGTCAGCTGAAAGATGCTGATGTTGACAACGATGTCCTGTAAAGGATATGCATACATTTTTTTAAGGTAGGTAGGTAGAGGGATAGATATACAGGTAGGTAGGTAGATGGATAGATATACAGGTAGGGTGATGGACAAACAGACTGAAACAGGCAGAGACAGATAGGTAGGTAGTGGAGAGTTTGAGAAAGGTTGGGAGAGGGGAGAGAAGGAAAGGAAATGGAGAGACATAGATTAGGTGAAAGAGGAAGGGGGAAGAGAGAGAAGGGGATATATATATATATATATATATATATATATATATATATATATATATATATATATATATATATATATATATATATACACACACACACACACACACATACACAAAGGGCTTCTCATAAGTCTTTAGCCTGACTATGAAGGAGTAGGCGGAGAAAATTTAAATTTGGCAGAGCTTATTCCTTTTCAATGTAGCCACCACTTGAATTTATGCATTTCTGCCATCTCTGCATGACCTTGAAAAGACCTTCAGAATAAAACAACCTATTTTTCAAACTAAATCAGTTATCACAAGCCAGTATGACATCTTCGTCACTGTCAAACGATTTCATTTCAGTTTTTTAAGATTTGGGAAAAGAAAAAGTCTGATGGAGCCAAATCTGGAGAATATGGTGGGTGTGGAAGAATTTCAATATTCAAATCGTTGGCAGATTGCAGCACAAGCTGCGCTTTATGGGAGGGCGCGTTGTCTTGAAGCAAAGGCAGAATTTGCGTACGCGCTATCCCTCGTTTTCTGGTCACAGCTCTTCTTAGTTTGATAAGGAGATCTGCATAGTACTGCCCATTAACCGTGTTGCCATGAAGCATGTAATCTTTCAATATGACACCTTTGACGTCCCAAAAAAAACAGTCAGCATCACTTTTCTTGCAGATTTTTGTGCTCTTGGCTTGACATGTGTTGGCGAGCCCGGGGTTTTCCACTGCATGCTGGCAGTTTTGGATTCTGGGTCATAATGGTGAATCCAAGTCTCATCTACCGTCACCATGGTCGTTAACATGTTTTTTGACCGCCACATGTTGAGCAACTGGCCACAGCAATCAACCCGTGTTTGTTTCGGTTCACATGTCAACAGGCGCGGAATTCAGCAGGCACACACTTTTCTCATGTTCAGTCTGCTGTGTAAAATTCTAGCAACTTTACTCTTACTTAGTATTGCTGAACCCGATATCTCTGCAATTGTCATCATTTTCCTATCCTGGTCTATGAAATTTCTTCACTTTTGCAGCATTTGCATCATTGCACTCTGAGGACGGTCGTCCTGATCTTGGCAGATCAGCAACTTGGGAACGGCCACACTTAAACTACAAACACCAATTTTTTATAGAAGCATACGAAGGTCAGACTTCCTCAAACACTGGCTCCATCTCCTGTGTATTTCTGTAGGTGTTTTTCTCTGTAACATCAAGAATTTTATCACAGTCCTGGCATCTGATTTCTCCATTGTTCTGATAAACCGTTGATGTGCAGATCTGGTCAATAGGGTGTGTTGTGCCTAGCACCATATCGGGAAAACCAGTTAAGGAGGGAAATTCATATGTCCATTACAAATTGAATGAGCTATATATATGCCAAATTTCAATTTTCTAAAACCTACTTCATGGTCAGGCAAAAGACTTATGAGAAGCCCCTTGTGTATGTATATATATGTATGAATATATGAGAGAGAGAGAGAGAGAGAGAGAGAGAGAGAGAGAGAGAGAGAGAGAGAGAGAGAGAGAGAGAGAGAGAGAGAGAGAGAGAGAGAGAGAGAGAGAGAGAGAGAGAGAGAGAGAGAGAGAGAGAGAGAGAGAGAGAGAGAGAGAGAGAGAGAGAGAGAGAGAGAGAGAGAGAGTATTAGACTTCCACACTTATACAAGATGATCTCATGAACATATTAACTTTGAAACGATCATCTCAGGAAGACAATAATTCAACATAATCACGTGCCTTGATTAAGGGTGATCATGTTTCTCCACATCTTGTGATCTCTGTGTCGACCTGTATCAACCTGTGTGCTGAGTCCGGGAAGGTTAACCCAGTCAACAAATGTCTGAAGAAGTCGGATGTGTTGGCTGAAAGTTGCAAATATTGCAGCTCTGCTGTAAACAGGCACAACGAAATTACGTCCAAAACAACCGGACAAACGCAGAAGAAGAAGAAGAAGAAGAAGAAGAAGAAGAAGAAGAAGAAGAAGAAGAAGAAGAAGAAGAAGAAGAAGAAGAAGAAGAAGAAGAAGAAGAAGAAGAAGAAGAAGAAGAAGAACGCTGAGCATTACAGAAGAAGGGGAAGATAGGAATGAATATCATTTTGTTTCCATAAATGTATTAGATTCATGTATTTTTTCACATTTGTTAACCAGCTTTGATGTATTTACCTATGGGCACCTTTAAAGACAGGGCAAGCTGGCATATGCCACATTGAGGCCAGGATATCGCAGACACGAGTCAAGTATTTGAGTGCAGGCACACACAAGTTCTCCAGCTCTCCTTCAGCATCACCATAACCATCGTCACTTCCTGAGTCAGACCTGTCGCCGCTGAAATCACTGTCAAATGTGGCTGCATGATGGAGACACATAAAGATAAGTTATTACTTTATGTAAGATAAGTTTTACTCAATATTACCAAGTGACTATCAAATGTGGTTGCAAGATGGTTATGCATAAAGATAAATTATTTTATGGAGATGGAGACACATAGACATAATAAGTAGGGGGCTGAGTGGTCTCAAGGTATGGTGTCCGCCTCGAGTGCTGGAGGTCTCGGGTTCAAGCTGGGATTTTTTTAACGTGGACTTCTAGTAATAAAATTTCCCCTGGTCTCTGGGTAATGAGATCAGACGCCCGTGTGTATTGTAGCGCACGTAAAATATCCCTTGGCAGTTGGAAATCGAAAAAGGGTAGCCTAACGGCGCTGCCCGGGCAAAATTTTGAGTTAAAATTCTACCTAAAGTATTTCAGGATCCTTGCCGGTGGTACGGAGTTCGTGCACTGAGCTGAGATTCTCCAGACTCAGGCTTGAGTTAGGAGTAGAACGGAGCACTTATGGGTTACAAACATGTGCGGTGATGTTAATCCGTCGACTAAACTAAACTAAACTAGACATAATAAGTTATTACAATATGTAAAATAAGTTATTACTCTATGTTACCAAGTCACATGTCAAATGTAGCTACCCTCTCTGACATATCTCCAAGGGGCTTGCGTGTTCCAGTGACCCCAAGAGCTATGCCGACGGTAGCACAGCTACATGTCGGACCGGTCTTGGGATAGGGACCAGACCAAGAGAGACACAACCTGCTGCTTTGGAAATAGACTGAGGACAGGCAGTCAAAGTCTGAATCAGACGCACGATGCCACTAATTCTTGGCCCAGACACATACTCTAAGGCTCTCTGCTGAGGGATATGGCTGAACGCCTCCAAGTCATTAACCCTCGGATGTGAGAGCTGGGCCGATACTCACCCACTGCAAAATGGAGGTGAGATGCTATGTCTGCTACATGCTTGGGTCGAAGGCTCTCAGCCGAGGGATATGAGGGATCCCCGGATGAGAGGGCGCTGGCCGCTACTTGTGCTCTGCTGCATGGAGGTAAGGTGCTGAGCCTACCTCGAGAGCATTACTAAAGGTGAAAAAGCATTCCAATCGCACGCAATGGTTACGATATCCAATTCTCTATAAAAAAACTCATTGAGTGAGCATAATCAAAGGTGGATAAACGTCTCATTAACATGAAATGGAGCTCTTGGCTTGGGAATCCATTACGTGGAAGTCCAAAGCGAAAGCTTGCTGAGTGGATCTCGTATGTAAAATAAGGTGGCAAAATGTCTCATTAACAGGAAATGGAACGCTTGGCTAGTGAATCCACTACGTGGAAGTCCGAAGCGAAAGCTTGCTGAGTGGATGTTGTCTGCAGACTGACCGTTCCTGGTTTGTGCGGGGAGCGGCCAGTGGCGAACGAAATACCCAATACATGGAAGTGAGGAATTAAAGCAGCCATGAGCAGGACATGGCGATTCCTTGGGTGAGCCCAGTACCAGAGCATAATGTGGCGGCTCTGCAATAATGGAAGTCTCCTTGGATGGCGGGGAATGCCCATGGTCTGCCCCTGCCTTACCTTGAGGGTTGACAGTGGTGTCATTGGCTGTTCTACCTTGACCAGCTGAGATGAGGATGGCACCTCAACAGAATATCCCTCGAAACCCCCAGGACGGTTAACCTGGTTTAAAAATTTTTAAAAACTCCAGCAGAAGTCGGATGTGCCAGCCTAAAGGTTGCAAATAAATAGGCACAGAGCAAAAACGTCTGAGTGAAATGTCCCTCGAGCCCGGAACAGCTCTATCTTGTTTTCTGACTAAAACAGCTCTGACTATCTTGTCTTCTGGCCAGAACAGCTCTGACTAGCTAATCTTCTGGGCACAACGTCCATACACGTCCAAACCGAAAGCTTGCTGAGTGGAAGTTGTCTGCAGACTGACCATTACTGGTTTGTGCGGGGAGCGGCCTGTGGCAAACAAAATGCCCAATACATGGAAGCGAGGAATTAAAGCAGCCATGTGCAGGATGTGGTGATTCCTTGGGTGAGCCCAGCACCAGTGTGCTATGTGTCAGCTCTGCAATTATGGAAGCCTCCTTGGATGGCAGAAAATGCCCATGGACTGCCCCTGCCTTCCCTTGAGGGCTGACCGTGAAGTCTTCAACCGTTCTAACTTGACCAGCTGGGATGTGGATGGCACCACAACAGTGAGAGTCCCCCAGGAATGCTAAATTGGTAAAAAAAAACGCATGCTAAAGTCGGATGTGTTGGCCTAAGGGTTTTGGCCCAAGGGTGCCTAACAGGACACACCGCAATTACATCTGAAAAACACTCCGGATGAACGCAGAAGAAAAAGAAGAAGAATTTTAGCTACAAGATAGATACACAGAAAGATAAGTTATTATATTATGTAAAATAAGTTATTTACTGATTCAGTCCCAAGTGCTGCCTCAGTTACAAAATGTATCAACGCTGGAGTGCCATACGCCGTTTTAGTGACAAGATCTTGACAGTTCGTTATTTGTTTCATTTCACATAGCTTCCTTAATTTCAATGCCCTGTAAATGACGTTTTACACCGGAAGAAGATCTGTCATTTGAAAACAACCCACGAGAGAAAGAAAATATCTAAACTTTGTGCAGGATTTCTTAGTTAAGTTGTAGTTACTGTTCTGATTTTAGAAATAGCAACGCCCTTGGTTTTTGGCCTCCACATGTTTACATTAGATAATAGTTTTAAACAATGTTAGATTATAGTTATTCTGATTTAAAGGACTTTGTGAAATATTCTAAACTGATAGCACGTGGTTAATGTGGTTATTCAGTTAATATAAATTATTTAGCGGGCGGTCATTATGGAAAACAAAACTAACCATGAAAGTTTGTTATCATGTCGAATTAGACTTGCTCTAATGGGCCACACTTGTGCCCCTAAGTTTGCTTTGCCTATTACAAAGTATCTAAGGAGTATTTAAATAATTAAATTTAAAACAATAATAATTATAACTAAATAAAAAATAGTGTACATATTGTTTCTCAGTAGAAAACGGTCAAAACCTACCTCGTGTTTTCCTGACATTTTCCAATTTGTGTGACAATGATGCGCTTCAAAATATGATGTTTTAATTGTGTTTTATTGGTTTTGTGGAGCAGCGCTAGTGATATTCGTGAAGAAAAGTGTTGTATTTATCATTATTCAGTAAATTTCATTGGATTAGCTTCAGCGATTAAGATGTGGTGCCTTGGTAAGTGGAAATTTCACGTAATTGTCACCACTGTCTTCATTTTGTTTTAACAACATCTGCTAATATTATTATATTTCTAACATATAGTAATAGTAGCAATACCAACATGTTCCTTGTGCAATCGTCTTTAATTTGATATATAATACAATATATCTGCTACCATTTTAACAATTTTTACATCATTATTGTGACACACACCCACTTATCATTTTCTATCATCAATTTCTGTTTGGTCCAAACCCACTTTTTGTTTGGCACTAATCAGTTAAATTATGTAAGATAAGTTCATACTTTTTGTAAGATAAGTTAATACTTTATGTTACCAAGTCACTGTCAAATGTGGCTATAAGATGGATACACATAAAGATAAGTTATTACTTTATGTAAGATTAGTTATAACTTTATGTAAGATAATGCTGCTGATCTTTCTGGTCATAACAATTTTCTCCAATCCCTTTATGTTAGACAGGCCTGCGTGCCCAATTCTTATCCTTTAAAAATAAATCTTGATGTTATGATTGCTCCAAATATTTGAATTTATTGACTTGGTCAAGCACTTTTCCTTGTGTTGTAAAAACACATTCTGATATTTTCTTTTTCTTTGATATTTCCATTGTTCCTGAGAAGATGAGATACATAAACACATTTCTAATAAATGTAAATTATTTTGTCGAAGGTTCAAATGAGTACCTGGCCCATGCACATATTTCAACAAACACAGCACACAATCCACGGTGGCGCTGGCAAACACGGCCACATTGTCCATGCCCAGGTACACATCAAAGACATCCATCACAGCAGCAATGTGCCTCTGGCGGGCCTCGTTGACCGTTTCACTGGTAGTGTACTCTATCTTCACTGAGCGAAGAGCTCCAAACAAGGGCCTCCATCCTGACTGAAGCTGGGAACTACAGGCTTCGACTAGTTCACAGATGCAGCAGACAATCTGAAACATATCATGACGTAAAACATTTACGGCTCAGTGGCGAAGGGGTTACAGATGAAGTTCACAATCCTGCATACCCGTGTTCGAAACGCAGCTGTGGGAAATTTGGCAGCAGACTGCCTTACACTGGTTTGTTATTAAATGGTATGTGTGCCATTTGCTCAGAAACCAAGGGCAAACTACTGAACGTAAACTTGCCCAGGAATCATGAACAGCCAAAAACTGCAGGGGTTGACTGTAAAGGACATGCAACTAACTTTATTTTTTTTAAAACAAATGTACAAATATATTAATCTTCTTCTTCCTCTTATTCTTTGTTCCTCTTTCGAGAAGTGTGTCCACCTGGTTATGCATTTCAGAGGTCAGTGTGTCTTATTTCAGAATGGATTTATTTGTGTAAGGTTTTCTTTTTCTAGACAGAATTCATCCATGATTCATTCATCATGTGTCACGCTAATACATGTGGGTGGTCATGTTTCGCCATCTCACTCGATCACCAGAGATGGGGATCAGTTTCGTGATCTTGTCTCGACCGTACCACATGGCTAAGCCATCCAGGTATTTACTTCTCTGCCTTCCCCTTGTTCTCTTCCCCTCAATCTTACCAGTTGTCACCAAGCTCTCCAATTTATTTCTTCTCATATCATGCCAAAAAAGTTGCGACTGTCTATGTCTAATGTCTCTAATCAGTGGCTGCAAGATGGATACACATAAAGATAAGATAACGCTGCTGATCTCCCCATCACATAACTCCAAACATCCAAGGTCATGGGCTCTATCTGTAGATAGGTTTTCTTCCCTAACAATTCTGCCAGGGCAGTGGCAATGTGGTCTCCCCACTATGATTTCCAATTGCCATTAAATTTTTAACATGCACAGGAAGCGCCGTCACCTCCAGTTTTTCACCCTTATATGAGATGGCTAGATATAAAATCTCACTACCCACAAGATTAGGGGGACGTGTCATTTCATCAGAAACCAGCAGTTCTTGGGAAAATGTCCAGTCCCATGCTGAGATTGAACCCACAACGTTCAGTGTGTGAGGTGAACACTGCAACCACTCAGCCACAGCTCTCCAAGCAAAGTGTTTAAAACAAACCATCAGCAACTGGTAATTTTTATGTACAGACAGTTTCAAATCTGTAAACATGAGTAACATAATTGCTCGGAAGACACAGATAAATAAACACATCCAGTACACAACATAACAATATACACTAATTATCCCAAAAATAACCCAAAAGATGGGCCCTGTCAACGTCCTAGAGACCTAGGGAAATGAAACTCGGGTTCATACAGGCAACAAACTCCAATCTGATACTATCTGATATAATTTATTTACAGTAAGCTGGCGAAGAATGGTTTTCGCAGCCAGCTACGTGGCGAACATTATCACAGGAGTTCATAACAAAGCACTCATACATAATCATTACAACAAACTCTATCATCTATCTATCTCATGAGTAACACTCCTAAATACACTGGTGTTCAATCTATCAAGTCCCCCTTAAGTTAAGCCCTGTTGCTTGTTCGATGTCCAGTCGGCGTCTGCCCTCTAACGTGTCTCGATCGGACACGGGCTGTAACTCTCCTCAAGCTTCTCGTGGAACAGGTCCTGGCACGCGGTAAGCGGGTTCCCCCTGTGTCCACGGAGCTGCAGGCGAACTGACCTATCCTTCTTGAAGGCTCTAGATTGTTCGAGCATTCGAGTGTGTCTCCCTTGTATTGGGGTTATGTCCCCTCTCTAATTCCCTTCTATCTTTATGTTCCTACCGACTCCATGTGAGACTCTGACAGGCACATTAATGTAGCTGATAGGGAGCTATATATATGATAAATTCATGAGCTCGATTATGCGAGGGTTCAACGCGTATGTTCCTTGTCTGGCTAAGTGAGGGACAGACTGGCCACCTATTCCTCCGTGCATCCTGGCCTACACTTGACTTGATTGAAAAACAAAAATTCCAAATTCGGCCTCGTTCAACCTGCCTCTTCAGCCTTGGTTAGAGTTGAGGTCCATGGTTTGTGTGGACTGTTAGTCCTAATTCGTACTGGTGTTTTTTGGTTCTGCTCTGGTTGTTGGTAAAGGTTGGTTCTTGTGCTGCCTAGTAATTTCATTTATGTCTTATGTTGGTCCTGACAACGACTGGTCCTCAGTCGGACCTACCAGGTTCCGCCATCTTTTATTTATTGGTTTCCCTCTCTATTAGCACTAACAAGCGCTGGTTATATTCTCTGGGGGACTGATTTTGTTTCTGTGGTCCTCACTGAGGTAGGTTATAATTTTTATGGTCCTTACCAGGACCTGTCATAGTTTGTGTGATCCTCTCAAGGATTGGTTATTACTTGTGGGTACTCACCAGGGCTGGTCCCGGTAATGTCTAGTCCTCAAAAGGACTCGATGTAGGCATAGGCCGAAAACTCAATTGCAGTCTAAAGTTGTCCTTCCGGTCAGCCACCTATTCTCCTACGTTGGCTTTCATCATCGGTGCATCCAGGCCTACAAAATATGACAGCCCTTTTAATTCACAGACTTATAGCAGGTTCCTGGTTTGGGACATGTTTTTGTTTCCCCTTTACCCAAAAGGGTTGAACAGGATATTCTCCTTCTTCTCCTCCTGCCTTTCATTTCCCAATGCGATGTAGGCCCTCCTCCTGTTGTTAACAGGACCCTAAAGGGAGTCAAAGAATATTAACACAGAAACCCACCCACATGTCTTAAGAAGCGACTAAGAAGGATACTGTTCATGTGTTACTGTGATCATTAAGGGTAGCAAAGAATAGTATCACAACGTTACCTACCATACAGGTCATTGGTGGTGATGAAGATGGGTTGGGCTTGGGGGATGACTTCCTCATCCCATAGAAAAACTTTAGCCACAAAATCCAGCCAATCATGAACAAGTTCAATAATGAAATAAACATAACCAAGCCACCCAAGAGGAAAGGGGGCTTTTCTAGAAGAGACATGGTGCAATATGGAGAACACCACACTGGAGTTTAAGAGTCTAAGAGAAGACCTGACAAGAAATCCTGAATAAAATCTGAACTGAATTGAACATCTTCAAACATTTTACATACAAAATCACAAAAAGCCGCACATACAGACAGACAGACAGGACACTCACCTGATCTTATATGTCCCCATCACACAACTGCAAACACAACATGTCCTCAAACATCTTACACAAATCTTGACAGGACACTCACCTGATCTTGTATGTCCCCATCACACAACGCCCAACACAGAATGTTCTCAAGCATCTTACACAAATCCACAGAGACAGACAGATAGGACACTCACCTGATCTTGTATGTCCCCATCACACAACTCCAAACACAGCATGTCCTCAAACATCTTACACACAAACTCATTGACATGAAAGTGGGCTCTCTCTTCCCTCTGGCTCACTAGTGACACAATGAACTCATGAATGGAAGAGACCGCCATCTTGGAAATCACATGATCTGAATTGCCAGTAGCCTGGATTGAAAAGATTTAAGGAAGCGAAAAAATTAAATAGTCATGTCAAGAACTACGGACACAAATACATTTACAATGTATAACATGAAATTTATGTATCATTAAAATTAGCATGATTCGAAAGGTCGAGGCAGGTTCCATTAATAGACAGTGGATTGAATAGCTGCAAAGGTCTGTTGTATGTAGAGTAACCTTCATCTTCATTTCGGGACATGCAGAAGTTAAGGGAAACTTGCAGGCTCTGCATCCCCTGCAGATGGCAAGCGCTTGGATCATACCAATGTTATTAACACCATTAGAGAGATGTAGGAGAGCGGAGGAATTTGATACCAATGAATCTACTTCATTGTCTAGAATGAGAGACTTGGAAGTCAGAATTGGCATGGCCAGACATGAGAAGCACATCGGATGAATGAGAGGTTTTTTCAACCAACACAGAACTGGCACTATTAGCTGCCGGCTGATGATACATATATTGGGGAAGAGGATCTGAGCACCAATGGACTTGTCCAGAGTGCAAGAATGGCACCCCAACAGATAACTAAGTTTAAAGATTGAGCACAACTCACTACTGGCAGCGCTGATCATATTCTGGCACGAACCTTGGGCTGTGTCCACTGTCAGATTGGAAGCACTAGACTCGTTCCAATCTGACTGTGGACAAGGCCCAAGGTTCGTGCCGGAATACGGTCAGCGTTGCCAGTAGTGGGTTGTGCTCAATCTTTAAACCTCAAATCCTGAAACAACCAAATAAATCAAGATAAGTAACATGAAATTTAATGGCTGGGGCTGAGATGTAAATAAAGAAACAAGTGAATATGGAACACGATTCGCCAGATTGACAGACATGCACCAAAACAACTGGCTTAGATGTTACACTGTCCATCTCTGGCTCATGCAAACCTGATTTTATTAATGGTTTGGATTTTTACAAAATAATTAAAGTGTTTTATACTCATGACTGTTTATAGGTAGTGGATTGGGCATCTAGCCTTCACGGATATGAGTGAGAAACTCGTCTGAAAGTTGCATACATCGAAAATCCCTCTTAGTTGGAATCAAATAGTGACAACCACATAGGCTGGTGCCCAGGCTAAATATTAAAAAAATAAAATCCTACCCTGTCACAGTCTAGATGATATGTTGTTAGTTTCAGATATGTGTGAGTGCTAACCAGTAGACATGAATGTAGTAGAGCTGTCAGTGGCAGTTATCTACACAAGAGGCCAGCTACTAGGCCCAGACTAAAAACATCACAAGATTACATCTGTTAGTAGTTCAGCATGGAACTTTAATGTGCCACAGACAAAAGTTAAGACATGTTCGCCTCACAGCGTGATCTGTTAGGTATGAATTGAAAGCAGGTCAGCATGGTCAAATGGCTAAGAACATGTGTTCTTAAACATCCGGTGTGCTGATGCCGAGGTTAGGGGTTCAACCCCTACACCAGACAGCAGGGCTAAAATGTTGACCTGTCGTCCTTGACTTGGGGACATAAATTACAAGTACCTCTGAAATCGGAGTGAGTTCGCTTGTTGGCGAGGGACACTGGTAATAGGGGAAGCTAATCCACACACAAAATTCAGCCTATCACTACTATAAATAGTGTGTATGAATTACGCTTAAGTTCAAAGCCAGTGAGCGCCCCCAAAAAAATCAACTGAACTCAATTTGTTATTATGAGAAAACCAAGTGAGATATTCTGAACATCCACGTCTTAGACTGCACGGACAGCGGTTATGTGTTATTTCACGTGGAAAGAATATTTTGTGAAGTAGTATATGAATAACTGAAGTAATGACATTATTTGTTATTTATAGTGATTGCCAGGGTAGAAGAGTGCCTGACAAATAGGAACATTTTGCCTCAGAGCTTGCCTAATTGGGACTGTACCTAGAAAATGGTTTATGAAATTTTCCAGCTTGCCAGTTATTAGTGACAAGTTTCTCATGCCGCATCAGTGGTATATGGTGATTTGCAAATTGTGAATAATGTATTGGAGAGATAACCATTTCAACAGATAATCATCGCTAAATGTTGACTACACGGCCTTGACTTGGGGATTTAAATTACAAGTGCCACTGAAGTCAGAGAGGGGTTAACCTGATGGCGGAGGACACTGGTAACAGGGAAAGTTAGCCCTCATGCAAAATCAATCTAGTGCACTCACTAGTACTAGCCACTATTACTAGTAGTAATAGCATGTGTGTGGACTAAGTTCCAGTTCAAAGAAAGTGAACGCAAAATAAAAAACACTAATGGACCAGGAGCCTGACTTTGTCAAGTTGTAATTGGACAAGCCAGCCAGGACTGTTTATGTCTGGTGTGACACATCAAGACTCGCTGGAGCATCAAGACAGTAGATGAAGGCTACGATCAACTGAACCTAGGAAGAGTCAAAGTCCAATCAAACATAGCCATGGGGAGTGTCTGTGGCAAAGTGGTTACACCGCCTGCCTCACGCTCTGAAGGCTGTGGGTTTGATTCTAGTCAGGCCGTCCTGCGGAAGGAGATTGAGCCATATGGGATCAAACCGGGGACAATTATCCTCTCGTCTTTTAAACATAGCCAACAGAGGGCATGTGTGACTGAACCCAAGGGAAAAAAAAGCAAGGATGTCTTAATGCTTGATCAACCTTCCGCCCTTCTCCTTATATCCCTATGTATACAAACCATACTTACACATCTCTTGTGCAAATATGCATTCTACACTGGCCTTTGCATATATCCACGCACATGCTTACTGAAGTCACTCTTCCTTTGCACCTGGACCTTCATATGCTCAAGGCCTTGACTCAGCCTTAGCACATGGACCCTCATAAGCTCACTGAATTCACTCATCCTGTGCATATAGACCTTTGTATGCCCACAAAATTCATTATTCCTGTGCAAATAGACCCTCATATGTTCACCAAATTGACTCATCCTGTGCAAATAGACCTCCATATGTTCACCAAATTCACTCATCCTGTGCAAATAGACCTCCATATGTTCACCAAATTCACTCATCCTGTGCAAATAGACCTCCATATGTTCACCAAATTCACTCATCCTGTATATATAGACATTCATATGCTCACCAAATTCACTCATCATGTGCATACAGACTTTCATATTCTCACCACACTCACTTATTCTTTCACATGGACCTCCATATGCTCACACTTGTCTGCTAGCTATGGGTTCAAATTCACATTGAGGCAGATCTTTCAAACTGACCTGGTCTCTAAGGTCGACCCGGCCTAAAATTGATACCATGCATCATGAGAAATAAAAGTGGCTGACATATTAACCACATTACCCACCAAGTGCCAATTGGTCTATAAAATTATGGCTCTAACACTGTATGCCCAATGCACCTTGAAGTGTCCAAAAGGGACTATAACTTCAAATGCTCAACAAACTCAGCCTTTCTCATATGGCGCTAGATACATGCATTGCCTCAGTATAGAGAGGTTCTCAAATTGATTTACTCTGACCATCATCCAGTGACTGAACACAACTTATCAAGGACCTCATGACAACGATAAGCACTGAGATAACACACTCACCTGGACTAGGTAGGCAGAGACAACACTCCAGACCTTCAAGAGATGCAGCAGGGGACGAGGGCTGTTCACCACCCTGACCAGAACCTGCTGCAGACGATACAGATGCAGGGCATTGATGGGAGGGCGGGTAGCGGCAGCACCAGGCCCACTCGCAGCAAGCCCTTCTTTTTCCCTGCTCAGTTTCCGCAGCTGCACCAGCATGGCTTCGCCCAGCTCTGTCAACATGCTCAGCAGGGCTTCCAGACATAGCTTGTCTGTCGCATCTTCAAAAAAGCTGAAGAAATGATATACAAAACAGCTGAAGAAGTGATATGAAAAATTCAGAAGTAATGATATACAAAAAAGCTGAAGAAATGATATACAAAAAAGATGAAGAAGTGATATACAAAAAAGTTGAGGAAATGATCCACACAAAAGCTGAAGAAATGATTACAAAAAAGCTGAAGAAATGATATACAAAAAAGCAGAAGAAATGATACACAAAAAAGCTGAAGAAATGATATACAAAAAAGCTGAAAAAATTATATACATAAAAGCTGATGCTACTTCCACACAAAAAGACCAACAAAATATGACTGAAACCAATTCAAGACCCCTCCTTTCAAAGGTTATCATTACAATCAAGTGCCATCTCCATTCTTTTGTGTATCCACTTTGATATGGTAGAGGAGCTTACATGTTCCAATGATCCCAAGAGCTTCGGAGACAGTAGCACAGCTACTGGTAGGGTCTCCCATGTCGGACATCTCAAGGGATAAGGACCAAACGAAGAGGTACACAACCCTCCGCCTTGTAACCAAGTAAAAACTACATGGCAGAAACTTCCCATGTCATCAACAGCATGGAATCTTTTGGAAACTGGTCATGTGATTGGTAGAGAAAATGCATTTCATATCTTGTTTAACCCAAAATGGAACGTTACATTTGCGAAGGCTGCTGATATTCACATAACAAAGCCAACATTGTGTAAACAAAAAGACATGGTAGTCAGTTTCAAATTACCATGGTAGAAGATTTAAATTACCGTGAGAATATGTGTGTTGTATATTTCAGCTTGAAGGATTTATCTCATTACTCTCATTACAAACGGAAAGGATATAGTTGACACTGAATATTTTATAAACCATGTCCGATTCCTCCACTATTAAGCCGTGTATCGTGCCCTATATCCTTTCTGTTTGTTCTTGGTAGATATCTTTGCATGTTCCTTCATCGTATACTTGAAATTTCTCTTCCCGATGATGACAATTCAGAATTAGCCTCTCAAAATTCTGCCGTGAATGGTCTTCCTTCTCGACGTCCTTTCTTGATCTCCCCATCTGTCCGTTTTTTACGTCATCGTTTCTAAGTAAATGCTTGTGCGTTCATTGTGCGCGCTATACTTGTTCTCTTAACTTCCCGATAATCTATATCTGTACATGCACTTGCTGCCTTCTTTTTCCTGCGATACACGGCATACATAACATGCTGATTGATACACATAAAACATAGCCAATCACACATGACATGCTGTTTGTTTCACATAAATCATAGCCAATCACACATGACATGCTGATTGATACATACAAAGATTAGACAATCAATCACACAAGATATGCTGACTGATACACATAAAGAATAGCTATTCACATATGATTCATTGGGTCAGAATGAGTTAACAGATAATACATTAGATGTGAACAAATAACAAAGATTTATCTGCTATAATAAATAACAGAGAATTACATGTTAACAAATAACAGAGAATTACCTGTCTACTTCCTGAGAGAGCCCACACAACACTTTAGAAGCCTGTGCAAACGTTAACACCCCTCCAGCAGCTAAAGAGTTGTCCCAGCCAGACTCTAATCCACTTTGCTGGATAAGAGTTGGTACATTGATTCTGGGGGCCACAGGTACAGCTGCAGTCACCATTGAAGTTGAATATATATCTGTATTACAACTTCTGCAAAGAGTCAAACCAAACACTTCCATGACACATCAGGACATGCCAAATACCTTGGTAACTTATTCAAGTCAAAAGTAAAGGATTTCTTTAGCAAGCCTTCAGATGTATTGGACATATTGTCTTTTTGGTTCACCTTTTATCACATGGGCAGCTCCTTCATGACCTTCCCATATTATTCATGATTCTCTATTTCTCTTCTCCAAGTAATTTAGATCTTCCTCTATTTCTTTTGCCTTGTGGATTCCAAACAAAGGAATTTCTAGTTATACAATTCTCAGGTTTTCTCCGTGTATGTCCTATCCAGTGCCCATGTATTTTCCTCACCTCTTGATTCATTGGTATTTATTTAGGAAGCTATTGAAGATTAAATAGCAAGACAAGATCCCAGGTACTGAAGTCTTGGAAGGTGCGTCCATGCCCAGTATCCACACTCTACTAATGAAAAATCAGATTCTCTGGGCTGGTCACTTGACTCGCATGCCAGATCACAGGCTCCCTAAAAGCATTTTTTTATGGTGAGATGCGCTGTGGTAAAAAGACGGCAGAAGAAACACTCTAAAGACACTCTGAAGATCTCACTAAAAGCTTTTGAATTCATCATGACACTTGGGAGACTGCTGCCAAAGACTGAAATTCGTGGCGTACATCATTATGCAAGGGTGTAGTCACATGTGAAGCAAACAGAACTGCAAAAAAAAGGGTGGAAAAAAAAAAAAACACTGATGGAGATCCTCCTCCTGGAACGCCGAGAATTATTTGCCCACACTGTCAAAGACCATTTCGAGACAAAATAGGCCTTACCAGCTATCTTAGAACTCACGGCTCCAAACTTTCAACCCCACTGGATGAAATGAATGGTCATCATCATTCTTGATGGACAAACGTCAGTCATTTGTTTAATTCTCTACATGTTGGACTGTCAAAGAGCCGCATACAGGCAAATAGAGAAGAGAGAAGAGAATTAAGGAAGAAGATCTAGAACGGATAGAGATAACATCCCTATCTAAGAAATAGGGGAGAGAAGGGACAGAATGCAAGAGGGAGAACCGTAAACAATTCTCCGACTGAACACACGCGTGTCCTAAAAAGGGAACACGCTAATACGTGATCAAGAGTTACCCAGGATAGAGTGGGGAAACCAGTATCATGAGAAGTGTCCATAAACAGTGGATACTTTAGAAGAGTAACCGAGTGACAAGTCACCATAATGCGTGACGCACGAAGGGTCAGCAGCTCGTGGCGGAACATGCCACGAAAGTCAAGCAGACTGGGACTTGACAGCGTAGAGGACGGATCGGTGTACTTGCTCTGAATACTGTGTCGTTTACAGGACATTAGAGATAGACTTAGACTTAGAATAATTCAGTGATAATACCATAGACCATGTCATAACATAGTAATGTCATCATGTATGTATTTCATGTGATTATCAGCTCTCAGAGCTTGTGTATAATCAGCCCAAAATAAATCTATCCTTTTGTGCGACGTACGAGTTATCATTCGTGTGGTACAAAAGAAGAATCCATGTGTGCCTGACATAACTAGGTTGCTGACAGGCAGGATTATATTTGGTGTCAGAAGTGGGGCTTGAACCACGTTCAAGCAATTTATTACAACTATTAACCCACATAAATTTAATATTATATTTGATCAAAATTGTGTATTAGAATGATATTAATACTTTATTTGATGTGAACATGGAACATGCTGATTCATGCAAATTACGATCGTACCATTATTGATTTTTTGAGGCCATGAAACTGACCTATTTAAAATGACGTACCGCGCTCGCCGTGAAGTGTGTTTAGAACATCGTTAAAGAGCAGGGCGATCATTATTGTGCATATTTTTGTTTCATTATTTATAAGTAATATGAGAAGAGTACCCACAGGAAATATGGTGGGATTATTTTGTTTATTGTAATTATTTTCATTATTTTTGTTATGGATTTTGGAAGATCATATATTTTTGTGTCATTTATCTAACATTAGTTAAATACAAACATGCAACCAAACAGGAAAACTAACAAATAAAGATGCAGACATCATTACGAGCAAAAGGGCATAATAACTTTCAACAAGGGACACTACAAAATTTCGAAACCCAAGTTTAACTCTGAAAGATTTCTTCACGAGCGGAAGCTAGATAGGTGAACATTAACACACAAAGCATGTATACAAGTTGGAGTGTATATTATATGGGAGCATGAATATTATTCATGTATTGTACCCTTAACCCTTTACAAGGCGTAGAGTCCATTACCGGCCGGTCTCTAAATACGAGCGTAACGGCCGATTCCGGCCGATACTATTATGCATTGTAAAAACGCGATCTCTCGGCTTTCCGACACTTCCGTCGGCTACTTTCACTTTCGCCCATAGCTTGACAACATGGCCGCCATTTGTAAATGCGCTACAATGACTTTGAACAGACTTTTACGGACTTGTTTTGATAGTTTTTGGGAGTTTTACGCTGTTTTTCAAAATGGATTTCGGCGATTCTTCAAGTGATAGCCGAGATTTCGCTCTGTTCAATTTAAATGACATTAAAGGGCACGAAGTTGATTATTAATCGGAGCTAGATATCAGTGCAAAGCGTTACTTTGCATTAGCAGTCGTGAGTCAGACTTTAAAGAAAGTGATTATGATTCTGAAAATGCGTTTGTAAATTGCCGTATAGATGACAGAAAATCACAAACAACATGCCGTATTTCGTAAATATTTGTGTTCATATATGGATTACCGGCAACAATCACATGAGTAACATATTCTGCATGCTTTTCCCTTCATTGTGTTGTTTATTTAACTAAAATCGGTTGACTAACACCTTGTTTGTGATGTTTTTACTAACGCGACCCGAAATTTTTACAGAACCTGAAAATATCTTGCCCGTTCAGGGCTACAAAACGGACAAGCGTCTGCCCTGTAAAGGGTTAATAGGGACAATTTGTTTGGGTTGTTAGTTAATTAACAATTTGAGGAGTAGGACTATTAAGTCAATGGCTCTGGTTCACACAACTCCCAAGTATAATGTCAGAATGAGCTAATGCTCTAGCCAACTGTACTAGCGTGGTGTGGTAATCAATAGCCAAGTGAAGTGATACAACAGTGTCACAAGGGAAAGTAGAGGTCTTGTTCTTGACCCAGAACAGAGTTAGCAAGCTCATGCAGCCTTTGACAAAATTAGACACGCCTAATTTTTTTTAGATAACTATTTGCGTTACACCCATAAGTTAAAAGCTTGTAATGCAACACAGACGGGAGGAGAGTCTGTCAAAGAGCCGCATGCAGGCAAATAGAGAAGAGAGGAGAGAATTAAGGAAGAAGATCAAGAACGGATAGAGATAACATCCCTATCTAAGAAATAGGGGAGAGAAGGGACAGAACGCAAGAGGGAGAACCGTAAACAGTTCTCCGACTGAACACACGCGTGTCCTAAAAAGGGAACACGCTAATACGTGATCAAGAGTTACCCAGGATAGAATGGGGAAACCAGTATCATGAGAAGTGTCCACAAACAGTGGATACTTTAGAAGAGTAACCGAGTGACAAGTCACCATAATGCGTGACGCACGAAGGGTCAGCAGCTCGTGGCGGAACATGCCACGAAAGTCAAGCAGACTGGGACTTGACAGCGTAGAGGACGGATCGGTGTACTTGCTCTGAATACTGTGTCGTTTACAGGACATTAGAGATAGACTTAGACTTAGAATAATTCAGTGATAATACCATAGACCATGTCATAACATAGTAATGTCATCATGTATGTATTTCATGTGATTATCAGCTCTCAGAGCTTGTGTATAATCAGCCCAAAATAAATCTATATCCTTTTGTGCGACGTACGAGTTATCATTCGTGTGGTACAAAAGAAGAATCCATGTGTGCCTGTCATAACTAGGTTGCTGACAGGCAGCCATATTTCTGTTAACAGTTGGCACTTAAGGGATGATGACACTCTTGCTTCCTTCTCTTCCCAAGACATTTCCTGGTACCCATTCTAGGCTAGATTGACTATAGTGTCTTATGCCAATTGTGAAAATTCACCTTTGGTAACTTATGCCAAACAAAGAACAAAATCACAGCATAACTGCATTTATTAACAATATTAATATATATGAGAGCTTAATTCTTTCCATTTCACGAAGTTGTTACCTTTGATTCTGGTTACGGGTCACTTTCTCTGATAACGGATAGTTCCATAAGTTTAAGCACAGAAGTTACAAACAATATATTGCACGATTCCTTGCCTGGCAAATTTTGCAGCGTCTCATCAGGTGCACAGTTAAATATATGAATCAGTCTTAAGAAATCCCTCCACAGTCAACAAGTCATAGAACGGCAAAGTCGGCAATTACAGAATATTTATTTATTAGCCATCATACAGTTAACAAAGAAAAACTGTTTTTGTATACTGTATTTGATGAAAAATAATTGATTGCTCAAAAACATCAAAGCATTATCAATTAGTTGGTTCCAGCTGGTTCTATGAAAACAGAAAGACTTCATTTTTAATCTGAAATTACGGTGGAGAATACATGTCCAAGATTCAAACAATACCAGAGAATATGTGTTTTAAGTATTTCAGCCAAAGTATAATTCATGTTTTGCAGTTATGAGAAGAAATACATTAGAGAACTTGGTGACAACTGGCAAGATTGAGGGGAAAAGAACAAGGGGAAGGCAGAGAAGTAAATACCTGGATGGCTTGGCCACGTGGTATAGTCAAGACAAGAACACAGAGCTGATCCATGACTCTGGTAATCGCATGAGATGGCGAAACATGACTGCCCACGCTTATCGGCATGGCACATGATGAGATGATAATTCATTTATTTACTTCATATGCCATATAACTGCAGCATACACCTAACAAGATGCAGCGATATATGCCAGGCAATAAATTGTGCAGCATACTGTTTGTGTCTTCTGTGTTGAAATTCACCACAGGAATACATTGATTTGAATCTCCACAAGTGCTCCATTTTCCACCCACTGATCATACAAGGAGATACTCCTCACAGTAAACAAACTCTGTAACGCTAATGAGAATCTAATTGAGTGTATACCAGATTCACACCAGCTGTAAATAGTCTTTCTGTGGGTAGGTTTTCTCATCTTTAATATTTATCCTGGGCAGCAGTCTATTTGGTCTGTTCTATTTGTAACTTTTGAGGAATTCTGAACATGCACAAGTGTCCTCAAAATTTTTGCCCTTGTCCAAAAAGGTTAGACATCCGATCCATGATCCTAGGATCCTAGATATAATTGCAACACTTTTCTCAATCTGTAAAAATCCAAACAATCTCCACCAGGTCTGAACCAGGTCAGTACTGGTTAGAGTTAAATTTTGTAACCACTAAGCCACCCCACCCCCTAGTTGTTACCTTTATTGTGTACAAAGCAAACCACCATATTTTCATGTTCTACTAATAATCATCATGTGCCATGGCAATAAGTGTGGGCAGTCATGGTTCAGTCTTACAAGACCACCAGATGGCCACATGCCATCATATAAGACTGGGGATACATGACACCCCACAGAGCAAGCTTAAAAAAAAGAGAGCACATATAGTTATCCCCAAAATAACAATTATTGTAAGGGTAGAAGAGACACAGTTCATAATCCCGTATACCTGTGTTCGAAACAGTGATTTGGCAGCAGACTGCGCTGCGTTGGTATCGGTGCGTCGTTCAGAAAGCAATGGCAAATTACTGAATGTAAACTTGCCAAGAGATCACAGCGGCAGAAATGCTGGTGTTGACTGCAATATCCTGTAAAAATGAAATGCAAAAAAAAAAAAATAAAGAGGAAAGGCTATGAGGCTGAAACTATACATAAGGCATGTGCAAATGTGATGTTAAGAAACCTACCCATCAGCCTCAGTTCCGTCGGGGTCCTGACCTGATTCCATCTGTGAACCCGGCATGACCTTTGGCAGACTGGACTGGTTGTTGCCCTGGCTAAAATAGATGTGTTCCAGCTCGGAGATGTGCGCGCAACATCTGAGGATGCAGGAAAACATGCTCTTCACAAAGCAATAGAGAAGCAAACAACATTGCTAACACAAGAAACAGAAGAGTTCATATGATAAATACAACAGAGATAGATGAGTGGGGCAGGTGGGAGAAAGGCAGGACGGTGAGAGATTGGATGGAGAAAGATTGGAGAGAAATTTGAAGGAAAATGGTGAGGCAGAATGATTAGAGAGACTATAGGAAAGTTATGGAAGAAATGTTGGAGAGATACTATAGGAAGAAGAACATTGGTGAGAGACTGGAGGGAGTAAGATTGGAGAGACTGAAAGGAGAGAGGATTAGGGAAGACAGGTTGGAGAAAGACAGAAAGGAGAGCTGATAGGGAGAAAGGTTGCAGAGAGACTGAATGGAAAGAGGCTATTGAGAAAGGTTGGAGAGAAATTGAATGGAGAGTGAATAGAGAGAGGCAAAGGAGAAAGGTTGGAGAGAGACTGAATGGAAAGTGAATAGAGAGAGGCAAAGGAGAAAAATTGGAGAGAGACTGAATGGAGAGTGAATAGAGAGAGGCAAAGGAGAAAGGTTGGAGAGAAACTGAATGGAGAGTGAATAGAGAGAGGCTAAGGAGAAAGGTTGGAGAGAGACTGAATGGAGAGTGAATAGAGAGAGGCTAAGAAGAAAGGTTGGAGAGAGACTAGAGGGAGACAAATTGAATATAAATGAGAAAAACAGGCTAAAGAAAGAAAGATTTTTATTGTTAAAAGCTGGAGGCAGAGACTACAGGGTGAAAGATTGAATGAATAATGTAGGAGAGGAACTGAGAAAGAGAAACCATAGGAAGATTGGGAATAGGAAGACTGGGAAAAGAAAGACTGAAGAGAGACTGAAGAAGACAGAAAAGAGGAAGAAATAAATTATAGGAAGGGAGACTGAAGGATGAGAAATGATACATAAGATAGAGATTGAAAAGAAAGAGTGTTACCAAGAAGGTTTGGAGATATATTCAATAGGAAAAAGACTAGGGAAAGACAGATTGTATGGAGAGGGGATTAGAGGTAGAATAATGATAGATGGCAGCTTTCCATGCCAGGATACAAGATTGTTGTTTTATTTTTCTGTTGTTCTCTATCTCGTTCTCCATTATCCTACTCGCTGTTACAAAGCATTCTCATTTCCCACTTCCCATAACATGGTAAATAAATGGCGACCATTTCTGTGAAATGTGTACAAAAAGACACCTTTGTGTCTTAGCCTCTGGTATATAAAGTTCAATAACAGAAAGGGTCCCTATTTACACAACTTTAGCAATAATGGACATATGGTGCTAATCCAATACTTTTAAAGATCAATCAGTAATAGAGGGGTCAATGTCTCATCTTCTCATATTATTTCCTGGTATCTATTTTAGGTTGGGTCAACCAGGAAGCCCAGGTGAATTTCAAAAAAAGGACATCAATGCTAATTTGAACCCATGACCATGAGGCAGACAGGCAACAAGTTAGCTACTATATTAGCTACTATGCTAGCTACTATGTTAGCTACTATGTTAGCTACTATATTAGCTGCTATATTATCTACTATGTTAGCCACTGGTGGCATCTGAGAATGTACACATATCTAGGCGAAAGAGGCAGAGGAGAAGTAGAAAGAGAAGAAGTACTTCAGAGCATGACTTACAGAGAACTGAAATGTTTATAGAACTGATCACATTGCTGTTGGCATATGATCATGTACACATACAGAGATGGAGGCAGAAGGTGGTGAGCTTACAGACAACTGCTAATGTTGTTACCACATGCAAAGGCAGAATGGACAGAAAGTCTGAAAACAGAATAGCAAAACAAACCCCAAATTGGATGTAGAAACAAGCATAAGAAAATTCTGGGAATTTGATCAAACCAACCAATAGGAAAGAACCTGCGTCTTCCATATCACACCCTTTATTAGACTGTGGGCATGTGACTAACAAAGAGAAGGCTTTCCATACACATTGTGTACAGACAGAATAAACATTTGCAGAGCACATGCCTATCCATAAGCCAGTGCTGACACACAGTGAAATCAAGAAAAAAAAATGGCAGTAGGTTAAAAACATGAAAATTCTGGATAGAACAGGCCGAGGACATTATTTAACAGGTATGTTCACTCGAGGACATAGAACGTGGTGAAAGATGGATACAAGTGCCAACAGGTCTGTTCACTTGAAGACATAGAACCTGGTGAAGGATGGATGCAAGTGCCAACAGGTCTGTTCACTCAAGGACATAGAACCTGGTGAAGGATAGATACAAGTGCCAACAGCATGCAGCACGTCCTTTTCAGTGTGCATCAGACTGGATTTGGTGTGCAAACAATAAAACCCAGTAACTGTGGAGGCAGAAGTTCAGGCCTTGATATTTGAAATTTCTATTGAGAGTTCGACACACGATGAGCTACTGGGCTTTTACAGCTCGGGTCAGAGGGAAAACTGCAAAGGAAGATTGCTGTGCCTTCACTTTGACAAGTAACCTGACTATGGGGGGTTATGGTAGAACTAAAACAATAGCCTGGCTGAAGACACAGACTTTCACCCAGGCATGTTTTGTCAGTGACTCAATGAATATGATCACGAAGATTGAGATAGGTTGGGCTCAAAGACAATGGATGGCTAAAGGGGTCAAGTCTGGCAAAGTCATCTTAATTTCCATGCCAGGACATGCTGGTGTAAGAGGAAATGAACAAGCTGGTAGGCTTGAGAGCCAGGCTCCGTAGAAGATGGATGAGCAATAGACTCGACTGATATACTGAATGCCCACAGAGAGGAAGAGCAATGAAACGAATGACATGTTGACTGTGAATCTGTAACCTTGACTAGACAACAAGAACATGGGGTTAAACCAGACAAAAGCGTTCTGTAGGAAGCCAAAGAAGGATAATCAATAAATGCAGAACTTGTGTCGTCAGACGCTCCATGCCGAGGGGGACAATGAGAAGGAGATCTGAGTACTTATGGACAGAATTGTTCGATGTGCACTGATGACTAACTAACTTCTGCACACATAACAAAAGACTGTTGAAATTGTCAGAGGGTGGCAGCAATACACATGTGTAAACTGCAACCACATATACAAAAAGATATGATCATCTTTTTAAAACTACCATGGTAACTTCAACTGTGAAACATATGACAGCATGCTGTTTATTTCAGCTGTAAGGATCCATTATGTTGTTTTAACATGTTGTTTGACAACATATGCACTTGACAAGATGGAGAAAATATGCCTGGCAATAAATTGCAGAATATTGTTTCTGTCCTTATTCAAATTCACATACATATTGACATCTGAGAATGTACACATGAGGAGGAGGAGGAGGAGTAAGAGATGAGGAAGAGTAAGAGATGAGGAGGAGTAAGAGGGGATGGAAGAGAAGGAGGCCTAAGAAAAAAGGGAGGGACAGCAACAAGAAAAGGGCAACCAACTGACCTGAACACATGCTTCCAGCAATCTGCAGCATGGCTGCCAATCTCCAGGCCCGTGGTCATGACCACATCCATACTCAGCAGGTGAGCTGCATGGAGCTTGACAAGCTTCGGCTTGTTGCTGGTCAGGACTGAAGCTTTGCCTTGAGCTTTACTTTCTGTTGCTGCGACAGCTCTGAAGTCCTCCTTCACACAAGAGGTTCTGGCCAGCTGGGAGAAAGCACTGCCACAGAGCTGCTGAAGACCTGCAGGCAATTCAAGCAGGTAAATAAAACTGTTTTGTAAACAAACTAATCTAACTTCACAAACATGTCTACCATATGATCACTTACCTAGGAAGATGTAGATAAATATACAAACTCTGAACAAGATAGATATATGAACTTATATACATAAGTATATATCCATATAGTTTAAAGTCAGATATATGAACTTTAAACTGCCAGGTGTTTGTAAAGTCTCACTACACTTTGTCTGTAGAACAGATTTGAAAAATAAAGTACATGATATCATCAAAAATGTGCTCCACAGTCCATCATGAAGCAATATGCAGCAACAGCTGTCACCTGCTGAGTAATTCTTTGCACTCCAAACAGAATGGTGTTATCAATGGAACAAAGCATTTTTTTGGTTGAACAAGTGTTCGAAATGGCGGCCGTTACACATGGAAATAACAACAGACACATTGCAGAAGGTACTTGACAATATGAAGAGATGTGTAGTTATGTCTTTAAGCCCTTTCTAACATCTTTTATAATGAATACTTCATTGGTACTTTCCAGCTTTCCCAAAACAGTGTTAGACCATAGCAGTGACTAATGTAACTAATTTAAAGTGGAGAATGGAATGTTTCATGTGGAATGGCTCATCTCGCTTCAGAGATCACATATTGTAAGAATTGTATGGATTTTTTTTTCCCTGGCCATGTGGGAGTGAGGGGGAATGAACACGCTGATAGCTAGCAGGGAATGCACATCTTGGTGGTCGATTATCTATAGACAAGGGAGAGGTGGTCGTGTGACTGTGGGACCAGGTGGAGGAACAGATTGAGAACCTGTATGTGGAAAGGATGAGATTGCGGGGGATTGGCAGGGGAGTTTGGTAGAATCTCAAAACTGAGAGGGAAGACCAGGAGAACTTTCAATCAGATAGCAGTGGGAACTATTAGTAGTGTAACTCTTCACTGGCTGTTGAATGAGGGGACGGAGCGCATATGGGAATGTTCTGATTGCAGTGACGTCAGTTCTTAGCTAAACTCAACTTTTAATGAATTCTTAGCACATTTTTTATGTCATCAAATTATTTTCTACATACAAAGTGTAGTGAGACTACAAACACCCAGTATATAGATCTATGCATTACAGATAGATCTGAGAACTGTAAACTAGATAAATCTCTTTATCTAGTGACCTGTCCTGTGCAGAACTTTTCTCCTAACAGTCTTTTGATACGTCTCTCAATCAGAAGTCAGATGTCCTGTCTCTGCTGCTGTCATGTGTTATTCAATCACTATTTGATATGTCTCTCAATCGTTATTCTATCACTATTTGATATGTCTCTCAATCATAAGTTAGATGTCCTGTCTCTGCTGCTGTCATGTGTTATTCTATCACTATTTGATACGTCTCTCAATCATAAGTCAGATGTCCTGCCTCTGCTGCTGTCATGTGTTATTCAATCACTATTTGATACGTCTCTCAATCATAAGTCAGATGTCCTGCCTCTGCTGCTGTCATGTGTTATTCTATCACTATTTGATACATCTCTCAATCATAAGTCAAATGTCCTGCCTCTGCTGCTGTCATGTGTTATTCTATCACTATTTGATACATCTCTCAATCATAAGTCAGATGTCCCTCTGCTGCTGTCATGTGTTATTCTATCACTATTTGATATGTCTCTCAATCGTGAGTCAGATGTCCTGCCTCTGCTGCTGTCATGTGTTATTCTATCACTATCTGAATTCATCTACACTGTGGTCTTTCTCTTCTCTGCCTCCCTAGTATACTCCCTCCATGATGATCTTTTCTAGACTTTTTACATGTCCACAATGACATATGCCTGGGTCATTGACATTAAGGAGAATGACCGTGGTAGTACATAAACAAGTGATCGGGCATGAGAAATAACAGAGGAAAGTTGAAGACAGTAAGGTGAGTGACCTGGGCTACAAGAAAAACAATCAACCCTGAGAAATAATGGGGCGGGTGTGAGTGGAGACCCCCAGGGTGGATGGGGAGAGAGAGTTTAGTTCTGGGTGAAGTCAGAGGACTGGAGATCAGTTTATGTATTAGCGCCGAGCGGATCGGTGGGCTAATACGTGGGAGCTTAGACTGACTGTGGATCAGTTCTGGTGTTGTGTTGTTCTCCCAGTTGTGAATGCAGGCCTAAAACCCAGTGGGGGTTGGATAGTTAATAGAGGCCTGAACCCCAAGTGGGTTTGGATAGCTAGCGGAGACTAGACCCAGTGTGTGGGTTGTGATGTGTGAGGTCCAGCTGTGGATAGTAGCTGGGTTACCTGTCTTGTGGATTTGATATGAAGCAGGCTTGAGAAGGCAGTAAGGTGTGCTGGGTAAATTGTGAGGCGGCTATTTATATTCTATGGATTATATTGTGTCTGGATATATGAGGATGTTCCGTTTGTCCGTGTTCTTTCTGTATTAAAGGATTATGTGCGCCAACTCAATCTTGTTTAATGACTGATGGATGTGTATTACTGGGGTGAGTTGCATTGTGAGACCGTTAGATAGCTCAATTGACACACCAGGAGCATCGTTACCTAGACAACGACCATATCACGAACTTATCATCGTAAGAACTTCGTGAGACACAATATTTCAGGTTCGTCATTTTTGTTTGTTTTCATAACTAACCTCCTTCAATATGGAGTTCTTGTTGGGCAGATCTGTTTGTTGTTCTCCTTTCTGTCCAATGAATTCTTAACACTCTGTTGTAACAATTTATATTCACAGGTGGATAGATATGTGCTTTCTTAAGCTGATTTGTCAAATATCCAAGTTTCAAACCCACATGCTACTACAGGAAATATGGTTGTTCTTCCACTTACTCTTTCACCCTTTACCTCCCACTGGCTGGGGCACAGTCACTCAACCAACTCACCCCAAGCTGTCTCATAATTTTCTTTCTCATGCAGCTTTGTCCACGTCCTTCCCATAATATTTATCTGTGCCTCTACTTCTCTTCTCCATGTGTTTTATATCTTCCTCTATTTCATTTGCCGTGTGGGTATGACATCAAGGACTTGCTAGTTATACTATTCTCTGTTTTTCTCAGTGCATGTCCGATTCAGTGCCAGTGTCTTTTCCTCACCTCTTGATTCACTGGTGTTTGTTTAGTTCTCTCCATGAGCTCCACATTGGTGATTCTCTCATAACATTTTAGTCCTATTTTACGCAGGCATTCAATTAATGAATGTGTGTAGTTTATCAGAGACTGTTTTAGTTATTCTTAATGTTTCTGATGCATAAAGCAGAACTGATTTTAATATTCTAAGTATGGTGCAAAGTGTAATTTATTTTGACATCCTGATGTTATGAAAGCTCATCTTGCTCTTTATAGTCTTGTTATAAAATTTCCATCTACTCCCCACATCTTTGCCTACATTGCTACCTGAATAGGTGTATAATTCCCCCTCTTTAAATTAGGTTTCACCAATGGACACTAGGGTGTTATTTGCTAGGTATATTCTCATTACCCTTGTCTTTCCCCTTTGCATTTTAAAACCTAATTGCTGTGACCTCCCATCCAATGTCTTAGTTTATCATGCTTGCTTTTTAGTAAAGATACTATCTACAAGCCTCTGATATAGATAAAACTACAAACCATAAGCAACACATAAGTCTTGTGACTGTGCCTTTACATATGTAAATTCCAATGCTGGACCATGAAACCACAATGAAGACAGTAAATATAATTATATAATGCTGTGTTCATTATCATCTTTGATGTCAGTGAATGCACATTGTTGTCCAGGATGAGAGACTCGGAAGTAAGAATTGGCATGGCCAGACATGAGAGACACATCGGGAAAATTATGGAGCCTCATCAACCAACATACAACTGGCACTATTAGCCACCAGATGTCGATGCATATGCTGGGGGAAGGATCTGAGCACCTATGGACTTGTCCAGAATGCAAAGATATGATACCCCAATTGATAATGGTATCATCTTCTTCTTTCTCTTCATCTTCTGCCTTTCATCTGATAAAGGAGCAGCACAGGCTCTCAACTACCAAGCCTTCTGTAGACTTTGTTCATGATTGGTTGCATTTTACATCTAAAGTTGTCTACAAGATCGGGTAGTCAGTCTCATGCCAACCCTCCTTAGTTACAATACGCTTGAATGGCAGCACTCACCAAACCCACCACCCCACACTGTGTCAATGGCTTTGGGTAGAGGAACAAAACTGGGAGGGTACAAGCCTGATCCTAGTTCCAGGAAATGCAACCTAAAGACTAAATGTCATGGCAGGGCAGACCAGGCCCTAAGCCTTGGTTGGCAATTGGTCTAGGATTGAAGCTCTGACAGATGGACAGTTAGAACATTGCTTTGCTGATCTGGCAACTTCTGCAGCTTGTCTTGTACCAGATGTATTGGTGTTACTCTTCCTCTGGAGTGAGCTAGGCAGGCCGAGAGAGTGATCATGTTGCATAGGCAACACATGATCTCTACAATTCAGCCCAAGCTTTGTGCTCAGCTTTCATCATCATATGTCATGTCGATAAGAGTGGGCAGTCATGTTTCGCCATCTTACATGGTTATCAGAGTCGTGGATCAGTTCTGTGTTCTTGTATCAACCATCTCTGTTAAATTACGAAACATGATTATTTTGGCATCTGTAAAGATGGTAGTCTGCCAATGCTTTACTTCTAATGACCATTGCCATTGTCTAAAAAAAGAGATCATCTGCCTACCATCGTGAAACTGGATATCATAACCTACAACTATATGTCTTCTGCTCTTCAACTTCATCCACCACCTGCACCCATGGCTTCACGTTACCCTCAGCAGGGAGCTAAACGGGTACTCCATATTGCTCAAGGATGTCCTGTAGGTCTAGCAGAGGGAAGGAGGCACCTTACTTCTCCTTTATAGGGATACCCCTATCCCTCTTTGTGCTATGGAGATGTGTAACTCCCTCCCTAGTCCCCACCATGGGTTATGGTTATTATGCCTTTTTTGAAGTACAATGTAACAAACTATCGTTTATGAAGATGGCAAGGTGCCAGCAACAATATGTTTTGCTTACATGCCCTGGTAACACACAGGAAATGACTTCTAAGTAACAACTCACCCAGGGCACAGCACAGCTTCGCTGCTCTCTGGAATCCATCCAAACTGGCACATATAGCACTTCTAGCTCTGCGCATGTCCTCCTGGGCACTGTCTGTGGCCAGCAGGAGGGACAGACTGTACAAGGCCATGCCACCAGTGCCCATGATGGGAACCTGGTCATTCAACATGACGGAGAGAATATCCAACATCTGAGACCAGCATGCAGACAAGACACTTGCAGCCAGACACTTACCTGAGACAGAATACATAACAATGTACTGATTGAAGTTTCTTCATTTTAATCATCAACACCATAGCAAACACTTAACTGAGTTGATAAATTTAAATACATAGTGGCAATCAGGGGGTCATGCATGGCCAAATGGATAAGAACGGGTGTTCTTAAGCACCCGGTGTGCTGATGCTGAGGTAAGGGGTTCAACTCCTACACACGGCAGTTGGACTAAAATATTGACCTTTCGTCTTTGACTTGGAGACGTAAATTACAAGTATCTCTGAAGTCGGAGTGAGTTTGCCTGATGGCGAGGTACACTGTTAATAGGGAAAGCTAATCCACACGCAAATTCAGTCCAGCACTACTAGAAGTAGTGTGTATGAACTACGCTTGAGTTCAAAGAGAGAGAGTGCAAAAAAAAGTCTTCAAAATATCCCCCTTGTCCATCATGGGTGTTTCAACTACTGGAAATCCTGAAGCCAACATGTCTGCTCACTCACTACCCAGACAGTATATCCATGTCGCTTCATGTAAAAGAGAAGAGTCTAAAGTTGGCACCTGCTTCAATTCAATCCACATCTTTGAACTTCACACAATATGATTGCTCTGTTGAGTCAAGTACTTGCTAGCCAACTCCATGTCACAGTGATATTGGCCACCTACATCTTCATTCCTGGAGTAGACCTACAGGCTCCATTACGCTGAGCAACAACTTTTCTCAATAACTCTTATCTGTACAGTTTGGATTCTGCTCCTCAACAACTTTTCCCTATAACTAAATCTGTACAGTTTGGATTCTGCTCACCAACAACTTTTCCCTGTAACTAAATCTGTACAGTTTGGATTCTGCTCCTCAACAACTTTTCCCTATAACACTTTATCTGTACAGTTTGGATTCTGTGCTGGTCTCAAAACAGTTAATAAATAAACACACATGTATTGTTTGGCACTCATAGAAGTAGAAGACAGAAGTAGGGATTAGAGGATGCACTAGACAACATAAAAATGGGTACTTATATAACTATTTAAATTTATTATTGGTGGCATATCTGTAACTGTTTAAAAGCATTATTATGCCAAACAACATAAAAATTAAAAGCCACAGTTACAGACTATAGCTTTCAATCTGTAATTTGTCTAATGCATCCTCTAATCCCTACTTCTTTCTTCTACTTCTATAAGCGTATTTCTGTGTAAATAGTCTAAAAACCACAGACCTGTAGTGATACAATAGTAATTTGTTAGTGTTTTCAACAGTTTTATGCAAACTTCAAAGTGCTTAGAAAGGGATGTCGTAACTGAAGAGTGCACCAATATTCCTGGCCTCTACAGGCCATCAAAGGCAATATGGAGTCATATGCCAACATTGGCATATGAAAGATGTCAGGGATTTCAAAGCAAGCAAGAAACAATGTAACAAACTATCATCTTGCAAGATGGCAAAGTGCCAGCAGTACTCATCATCATTCATCATCATGTGCCCTGCCGATAAGCGTGGGCGGTCATGTTTCACCACCTCACATGATCACCAGAGTCGTAGATCAGCTCTACGTTCTTGTCTCAACCATACAACATGGCCAAACCATCCAGGTATTTAGTTGGCTGCCTTCCCCTTGTTCTCTTCCCCTTGATCTTGCCAGTTGTCAGCAAGTTCTCTAATTTATTTCTTCTCTTAACGTGACCAAAAATTATGACTGTCTACGTCTAATTTCTCTAATCAATTTACGATCTTCATTTGTTTCTTGTAAGACTTGGTTATTAACTTTTCTGTCTGTCCATGGTATTCTTTGCATTTTCCTCAGAAACCACATTTCCACAGCCATCAGATGTTTTTCAGCCTGTTTGCTCATTGTCCACGTTTCACATCCATACAAAAGCACACGTTCTATGTAGAATCTCAACACTCTTTTTCTCATTGCAAATGACATCTTTTTATTGGTCAGTATGTTTTCCATCTTGCAAAAGGCTACCTTCACCATGGCAATTCTTGTTCTAATCTCTTCCAGAATCTCCCATAAGATTTTATGACTGTTCCGAGATAACTGTACTGATTCACTTGTTGAAGAATATTCCCATTTACTTGTATATTACATTGTGGTATTTCCTTCTTCCTAGTGACGACCATAATCTGTGTCTTCTTACAATTCAATTCTAGCCCTAGTTGTTCACTGTGTGCAACAACCGCATCTACTAAATGTTGCAGATCCTGCATGCAGTACTACAAATAACATATAACAACAGATATTTATACTACCAATTATGCATTAAATAATGTTCAGTACTATCAATAATGTGTCAACATCTATGGATTAGGGTTAGCGAAATCATTTTCACAATTTCAACATTCAAGGCAGCCACAGTGCAGATTTGAGAGCATATCATTTTGCACTGATTTTCACAAAAGTATAAGCACTGACTGTTTAGAAAGCAATAGAAAACTACTGAAAGTAAACTTGCTCAGAAAATCACAAACAGCCAGTAAATGGTTGGGTTGACAATGATGTCCTGTAACAGGACATGCTGCTATTTATCAATAATGTACAATAATAGATATTTATGCATCCTACAATGCATTTAAACAGTTCTAATGTACTACCAATAATCTATAACAGATGTTTTATGCTGCCAAAATGAATTACAAAAATTGTTAGTCATTAGTCTCAGTTCCAACTTCAAGGCAAAGGGTCACCCCATAATGCCCCATTCCTGTACCACAAAATGCTCCTCACGGTCCCATGTAAAAACTGGAACAGTACAGCAGTCCCAAGAAACCAACAGCACTCACAGGCATACATGTCAGAGGTCACTACCAGAAAGCCAACATAACAGTCCACCATGAAAATTACACTTCATCATCAATGGAAGCGGCAGTCACTAAAAAACCAGCAGTTGCACACACATTACTGCATAGTGAAAACCAGCTAGTTCAGCAACAGCCATCCACCATTTTTCAAAACAGGGAGTTCAAAACAAACAACCACGGACAGATGTAATAGCATTCCACACAAAATCCAGCAGTTGCACACAGCATTACTGCATAATGCAAAACTATCTAGTTCAGCAACCGGCTGTCCACCATTTTTTAAAACATAGCGTTCACAAAACAAACCACAGACAGATGTAGATAGCATTCCACAGCTCAAAGTGTCACTCCATGCACTTAGCATGGATAGCCAACCATAGCCAGAATAAAAAACACCCCAGAGGTCTTAACAGCCTATCCGCCATATTGGACTGAAAGTCCTAAAACATTATCTGCACTACCAATACTGTGTAGCAAAAGCTGCCTAATCTACCTATTAAGTTTAACAGACATTGCACCACAAAACACAGAAAATAATAAACCACACACCAACTTCAGCTCTGCGTATTCGGTCACCCTCATCTCCATCAGCGGAACCTGGAAACTCTCTGAAATCTGACATGAGGCGACCTCTTTCCTCTGTAGTTCCGACACCTTCCAAGTCTATGGCAGAACACAACAAAGGCTCATTGAAACAAGTCAATGTTTTAAATATCAATACAGGACTTGTCAATGTGTGACAGTGATGATGTCAGTGTTGGAAAGTGCTAATTTTGGACACAACATGAGACATCAGGATAAGAAACACAACATGAGACATCATGATAAGAAACACAATATGAGAATGATATCCTATGATATCCTAAAAACACAACATGAGACATCAGGATAAGAAACAACATGAGAATTATAGGATATATAACACAATATGAGACATCAGGATAAGAAACAACATGAAAATGACAGGATATAAAACACAACATGAGACACCAGGATAAGAAACATGATAGGATATAAAACACAACATGAGACATCAGGATATAAAACATAACATGAGACATCAGGATAAGAAACAGAACATGAGAATGCTAGGATATAAAACACAACATGAGACATCAGAATATAAAACACAACATGAGACATCAGGATAAACAACATGATTGGATATAAAACACAACATGAGATATCCGGATAAGAAACACAACATGAGAATTATAGGATAAAAACACAACTTGAGACATCAGGATAAGAAACACAACATGAGAATTATAGGATAAAAACACAGCATGAAAATGATAGGAAATAAAACACAACATGAGACACCAGGATAAGAAACACAACATAAAACACCAGGATAAGAAATGCAACATGAGACATCTGGATAAGAAACACAACATGAAAATGATATAATATAAAACACAACATGAGACATCAGGATAAAAAACACAACATGAGAATGATAGGATATAAAAGACAAGATGAGATATCTGGATAAGAAACACAACATGAGAATGATAGGATAAAAAGCACAACAGGAGACATCAGTATAAGAAAGACAACATGAAAATGATAGGATATAAAACACAACATGAGAATGCTGCAACATACAAGAATGTGGAAACAAACAGCACTGCTACGACAATACCTAGGTGGCAGGTCACCATCACGTATCGCATGGACTAACCTTGAAGGAAGTTAATCAGAGGACTAGAGCTCTTGTAGATTCTGGATGTGGAAGAGGCAGTCACTACTTCAGCACTGAGAATGCTGGAACTCAAGATCTGTGAGTAGAGCTCCTTCAGCCATTGCGGAGGTAAGTACAACAGCAACCCAGGAGCTGAACATCTCATTGAGGAAATCACCCTGGCACAGAGGATGCAACATAATAATAATGATTATACAATAAAGAGCAAGAACACTTTAATTGTGAGGGAGGTTGTAAAAAATGATGTAAATGATGCTAAAAACATACAATAGTAGTTCTTATGTTATCAAGATCAACAGCATCATCATCATGTGCCATGCCGATAAGAGTGGTCGGTCATGTTCGCCATCTCACTCGATCACCAGAAGTCATAGATCAGCTCAGTGTTCTTGTCTCGGCCATGCCATGTGGCCAAGCCATCCAAGTATTTACTTCTCTGCCCTCTCCTTGTTCTGTTCCCCTCGATCGTGCTAGTTGTCACCAAGTTCCCCAATTTATTTCTTCTCATAATAAGAACAAAAAATTTTGACTGTCTACGTCTAATTTCTCTAATCAGTTTACGATTTTAATTTGTTTCTTATAGGACTTGGTCATTGGTTTTTCTGTCTGCCCATGGTATTCTTTGCATTTTCCTCAGAAACTACTTTTCCACAGCCATCAGATGTTTTTCAGCCTATTTGCTCATTGTCCATGCTTCATATGCATACAAAACCACAGATTCTATGTATCAATAACATCCCCACAAATTGGGTATTCCCACATGAATTGTATATGAAAAGCTTTAAAAGCTGGACAAGAGGTTTCCGGTCAAGATGACGACATAGAGTCTGTTTCTCATAGTTAGAGCTTCTTAAAAATAACAGATATTATTCGTTAATCATTCAATATTCATGGGAGATTGTTTTCAGTGTGTCGTTTGTGCTTCAAAAACATGATTTTGTAATACATTTTAATAAATTATTCACGGAGCAGCTTCATACAGTAAGATTCAATCGTGTGTAAACTATCCAGACAATCGAGATGTTTGATCTACAAGATGGAGGCAGTCACATAATATTCCTATCCAGCAAAAATAACCTTTTAGGCAGCCTTATAGGAGTGTGCAAGTGCTGTCACTATGTCGAAATGCATTCCAGTGTCGTAAATTTATCATTCACTGCACGGAGAGGTTATGCACGGCCTGAGGAAGTCAGCACCCCAAGTTCAAGGTGTAACCTTTGTCCCGAGGTACTGTCTGGCTGTCAAGCAGACAATTAACAATGGAAGCAGTCAGGTTGATATATAGTGATGGCACTTGGCTGATGAACGTAGTGTCGCCAGTCCCTTCTCCCTGCACATGGACTCTACTGGGGCATCCTTGTTTGGTGAATTACAGACGGGTACAAAACAGATCTCTGGGGTCAGTCTCTATTATTAAAATAATTTTTTTTTTTTTTCAAAGAACATTTTGAGCGAAAATAGGCCTTACCAGCCATCTTAGAACTCACGGCTCCAAACTTAAAACCCCACAGGATAAAATTAATGGTCATCATCATTCTTGATGGACAAACAACACAAAGTGTGTGTAAATGGGACATTATTGATAGAGGCACTGATGTTGCACCTAGGGAGCAAGTCATTGCTGGTTGCATTGCATTGAGGGACCAAGAGTGCAGATAGGTCGCACATCAAGTGTGTGAGATGTCAGATGGTGCATGACGGTGGAGATGACTATGTGTTAACATTTATCCATTGTGGATGAACATGTACCGCATGAATTGGTCTAATCAGTCACAATCGCCACCGCTATGGGTTGTAGTTATGCCCTTTTTTAAGCACAATGTAACAAACTATCGTCTGTCAAGACAGAAGGGTGCCAGTGTATGGTTGATAAATAGTAGTTCTTACAGAGAGCTACTACAACCTGCAGATGTTATTAGATCACTCATCAAAACTACAAGCAAAAGACAAATGAAATTTACCCACAGCAGGGGTCGAATAGAATACTAAGTAGGAGAGACAGGAAGTCAGAGAATCTACATGAAAGGCTGAACTGATTCAGTGCCAAACAAAAAATAGGTTTGGACCAGACATGGTACACAATCAACTGAACAAGTTTTATAATGTAAATTTCCGTTCACTGAGCATTTTAATTGCGGAAGATGGCATAAAACAAAACAGATAAGACGATGACCCGCTTATGGTGATATTTTGTTCTTCTGTCCAAATGGGAGGTTACATGTGGCGAATCAGTTAAAAAGTTGTGCAACAAATGACACAGAGGATTGGGGGAAACCATGTACGAACAAACAAATGAACAAACTTTATTTTCAAAGGGTAACGAATTGGGCACGTCTAGCATTCTGCCCTTTTTATCCCCCTGCTCGCATGCATTATTTAATTCATACATCACTTATGAAGCAATAAAAACACATGGAAAATGTGCAATAATCAATAATACATGACTAACTAAACTAATTTGACATGGCAATTATAAGCAGCTAAGGTAGTTGTAACAGTTAGGAGAATGTTTATTATACTTGATGTTCTTTGAGATATTGTTATTTTTGTTTTTTTGCTCTTTAAGTGGGCATGTAGTCTGATCCCGATCCCAGACAAGATACTTGAAGCACAAGTTATCGTCACATGGCAGGTAGTTTGCAGAATGTTACTGTCATTACGGCCCCACAAAAAGTCTGTTGATCTATCACCAGTTCTCCTGCCGCATGCACAAAGGGTCTGCAATGTCGTGTGTCCATCTTCATGCTTGCTTCTTCTCGCAAGGAACCATGCCCTTCATCACTGTACTTTTCCAGCTATTGTGACATTTGATATGGCCAAAGTATTTCAGTTCCCGAGACATGATGTATTAGCCATTTTTGGGGGGATATTCAGATCTTGTAGAATGTCAGTATTTTTATTTTTCTTGGTCCACATTACTCAAAGATATTTTCTGTACTAAATAAATATGCAAGCTCCAATTTTCTTCTTTAGTGATACAGATAAATAGCACAAATCTGAAACAAGTTAAAGAATTCAAATATCTTGGAAGTATGATCACAGAAGATGGCAGATTGGACAGAGAAATCGAAATCAGATGTCAAAAAGTTAGTGTACTTACATATCAACTATCACTCTTACTGAAATATCCAAATATACCCATGTCCATAAAACGACAGATAATAAATAGCATATTCACACCAACCCTATACTACCAATATCAAACTTGGACTTTCGCAAAATCAACACCTGCGAGATGAGATGCCTGAGGAGAGCTGCCAACTTAACAATCCAAGACCGAGTAAGAAATGCTGTTATCAGACAGACAGTGGGATCAACACCTTGTGCCACATTTATTGAATGACAGAAGATCAAGTGGTTTGGCCATGTCATTAGAATGCAACACCAACAACTACCATCACTGGCTTTACATCAAAGATCATCTGCGACTAGACCAAGAGGATGTCGAAGAACAAAATGGATTGACGATATCAAAGACATTGCCTAATCACACGGAATGACACTATCTAGTGCCACCCATCGGGCGCTAGAGCGCAAATTATTCCTCCGCACGACGCGTGACAGCAGAAGTGGAAGATGATGATGATGAGTGACTGTGAAATGGCCCATGATCCACATGTTGTCACAGGGAAGTTGTATATTCTCACAAATGTTAGTTTAATCTGTTTGCTGGCGATGTGTCATTAGTTCTTAATACTAGCTAGTTAGTCGAGGTTCCAACTTCACGGCAAAGGGTCGTCCCATTGTGCTCCATTCCTGTGTCAGTGAATATCACACAAAATGCTCCTCACTGCCCCATCTGAAAAGTGGAACAGACAGGAGTCTTGACAAACCAACAGCCCACACAGGTATACTATGCATAATGCTGCTGCCAGAATGCTAAGACAAAAGTCTGCCACGAAAAATACATTTAATTGTCAATGGAAGCGGCAGTCACTAGCAAACCAGCAACCATACATTACTGCATAAGGCAGCCCAGTTAGTTTAGTGACTGGTCAGTCGCCATTTTTATTAACATGGACTTAATGCTGCAAACAACCACTGACAGATGTAAAAGCCCTCCACACAAAATTCACAGCTCACAGTGTCGCTCCACGTACTCAACTCAGTAACAGGGTGATGGAACCACAAAGTTCTTAATACTGTTATACCTCAGCATTCCTATGGCCAGTCTCTGTCTGACTTCCCCTTGAACAGTTCCTATTGGTGTTAATTTGGAGCCAAGATATTTAAAGTTTGTGATATTTTCTATTTCTTCATTGTTGATTGTAATTTTTCGTTGACATATAGTTTTGTTCATGGATTATGATTATTATTAGGTTAAGAAAATACGTTTTAATTTTCACTGTGTCTCTTGTCACACAGGATCAGCTCTTCTCATACCTTAGCATTATTTGAGAAGAGAACTGTGTCATCTGCATACTTGAGTTCTGGAAATGGATTTTACACCAGTTACGAAAAATTGTGAATATAAAATTGTCTGTGGTCTTATCATTCTTGACATTTCTCATTACATTGTCTGCTTAGATGTTGAACACGCACAGGAAAAAAAGTACTTCTTATAAAACGCTCCCATATATATCTTTATCTTCCTCACATAAGATATCACACTATAGGGACGTCAAGTTTTCGATCTTCACACATAGCAGGTCATGTGATAACTGAAATGGAGGTGGTCAGTATCCCTGCTCATCTTTCCTTTTTAGATAATCCTGAAACTTATCCAGTAACCATTATACGAGACAGTCCCTTCTGGTGGGAAAACTATCCGGCTGTGGACTACTGGGGATTGCAGCGCAGGTATTATGTTGCTCGTTGCCATCATCACCCAGTGCCGAAGAAGAAAGTGAGAAGACACCAGCAAAGGAAATGAATCTGCAGATCAATACAGTCGAGCTATTTGCTCTAACTGTCAGCACTCAATTATTTAGAATCTTTGATACAAAGACAGTTTGTGTTGTCTCATATAATCTTGTTTCTCTTGTACCCTGCGGTGTCGAGATGAAGAATAAACAGCGGGAGAGTGCCCATTTATGTGCTTCAAGATTCTCATGGACTTTTATATTCTCTCTGTCAACCGTTTACATGGTTGGCCTCTTCTTCTGGTTCTGTACATCAATGCTTATTGTGGTATACTGTCAGTTGGTAGCCTAGTTATGTGGCAGAACCATTTAACTTAATGTTTTCAAATGAAATCTACAGTTGCTATTACCCCCACATTAGTCCTGATTTCATCATTTCAGAATTTCTCTCTTCTTGATATGCTGAGTATTCTTCTCAGGAATATCATTTCTGTTGTAATTTGTAGTTTCTGTTGTAATTTGTATTTTCTCTCGTTCTGTCATTGTCCAGGTTTGGCATTGATAGCTTAGAGTTGGTAGTGTTGTAGTGCCTTTTTAAAAAAGTATTTTTAGTATTGTACTTGTGAGGAAATAACTTAAAAATATAAAATCCACCTATCTTACCTCAGACACTGGAATATGCTGTCGATTTACATAATAGCCGGAGATGAGCAGCCGCAGGTTCAGCTTGAGGGCTGTTATTGCTGCTACATAAATACCGTCTGAATTCAGCACCACACCTGAGGTGCACATATCAGACTGCGACTCCAGGCTATTCTGAGGAAGACCTGGAAGATACCAGAGGACAATTTCAACTTTGCAATCACAGATAAACATTGGTTTAAAGGCATGAGGATTGACTTCATGGTACTATTTTCTATCTAGGTCTTCCTTCCGCAGAGCAGTCTGCTGAAAGTGCCACACAGAGCACAAACTCCAGAACTCCAGTAACATCCCCCATGGGTCTTAAGGAAAAAATTGCACTCGTAAACAATATGATGGAGTGCAAAATCAAACCCATGACTTCCTCAGCATAACGCTGACAGCTTGACCACTTCGGCATGGAGACCCCTCACAGATAAATAAACTCATACCATTCTCTATTATGGATGGAGATCCTAGAGTACAACCCCAATGCTGCTAAAACAACACATTTCACTTGGTCCCATGGAGCCTTCACCACATCAACATCATCATAATGTAGTCTGCCATCCAAAGGAGTGGCAGCAGCAGGTCTATCAGTCTGTTAATCTCCTTGCAGACTCACATGGCCTGAGCAGAAAATCCATTATATGCTCTTGGCCTTCATCTTGTCATCAAGTTCATTCACATGGAATATACCAGAATTTCAAGATCAAAAATGGCAAAACTGAACTTACAATACTCCATGAACATCTAACCACTGTACAAAAAAAGAATACTATCAAAAGGCAAATCAACAGTACAAGCTACACACAGTGTGGATGTGAATGGAATGTACACAATGTCAAGACATCACGGTCATGTTAAAACATAACTAAGCCACAGCAAACAGACTCAACAGACTGTGGCTAACACCAACCATCAAATAATACAGATACAGGTTGGAATTCTTCTTCTTTCTGTATTCCTCTTTCGAGGGGACTTTGTCACACCTAGATATGCTCTTCTCTAACTCAAGAGGTAATTGTGCCAGTCTTCACGTTGCTGCTGTGTAAGATTGACTTCCCCTGGATAGACTATTCCAGGTAGCAAGGGAGGAGGCTTTTCTCATAACAGTATTACAACGATCTTATGGCCTAATCTCTACAATCTCCAACTGTCATTTAATTTTTAACACATGTAATGCAGCACTTGGCACCTCCTCTTTTCAATTTTACCCAGGAGGTTAAGTATCCGAAGTCACTGATATCACACTTTCTCCTATTCTCTTGAATAGTGACATCAGATACCAACAAGAGAAGGGTTAGGTTAGCCACTTACTTGAACACAATCTTGCTGCTAGATCCAAGGAGTACTAGCAAAAACGCCTAAATATTCAACAGCTCCTTACTTGAACAAAATATTGCTGCCAGATCCTAGGAGTACTAGCAAAAACACCCAAATGTTCAACAGCTCCTTACTTGAACAAAATCGTGCTGCCAGATCCTAGGAGTACTAGCAAAAACACCTAAATATTCAACAGCACCTTACTTGAACAAAATCTTGCTGCCAGATCCTAGGAGTACTAGCAAAAACACCCAAATGTTCAACAGCTCCTTACTTGAACAAAATCGTGCTGCCAGATCCTAGGAGTACTAGCAAAAACACCTAAATATTCAACAGCACCTTACTTGAACAAAATCTTGCTGCCAGATCCTAGGAGTACTAGCAAAAACACCTCTATATTCAACAGCCCATTAGTTCAACAAAATCTTGTTACCAGATCCTAGGAGTGCTAACAAAAACACCTCTATATTTAACAACCCCTTACTTGAACAAAATCTTGCTGCCAGATCTTGCAATGATTCATCAACCTCCCAGACGCTCATTGAATCCATTAAAACTGGCACTGCCTGGCGCAGACACTGAACAAACTGCCTGGCATTTTCTCTTTCCTCTGCCTCAAACCTTGCTCTGGATGGCGACTGGCAAGAAGAGCTTGTGTTAGTTCTGGCTTCCTCAGATACGGGTACTGGTGACACATTCTCCAAGCTCCTAGCATCCTTTGTGGAATCAGCAATAGGATCTGAAAATATAACTCTGCTACTTTAGTGAACCGCGAAAGCTCTGTAACTAAACTAAAGGTAACCCTATAATTTTGCTACCCTAGTGACATGTGAAAGCTCTGTAATCAAACTCAAGGTAACCCTATAATTTTGCTACTCTAGTGAACTGTAAAAGCTCTGTAACTAAACTCAAGGTAACCCCATAATTTTGCTACCCTAGTGACATGTGAAAGCTCTGTAACTAAACTCAAGGTAACCCTATAATTTTGCCACTTTAGTGAACTGTGAAAGCTCTGTAACTAAACTCAAGGTAACCCTATAATTTTGCTACTCTAGTGAACTGTGAAAGCTCTGTAACTAAACTCAAGGTAACCCTATAATTTTGCTACTTTAGTGAGCTGTGAAAGCTCTGTAACTAAACTCAAGGTAACCCTATAATTTTGCTACTTTAGTGAACTGTGAAAGCTCTGTAACTAAACTCAAGGTAACCCTACAATTTTGCTACTCTAGTGAACTGAGAAAACTCTGTAACTAAACTCAAGGTAACCCTATAATTTTGCTACTTTAGTGAATTGTGAAAGCTCTGTAACTAAACTCAAGGTAACCCTATAATTGTGCTACTCTAGTGAACTGTGAGAGCTCTGTAACTAAACACAAGGTAACCCTATAATTTTGCTACTTTAGTGAACTGTGAAAGCTCTGTAACTAAACTCAAGGTAACCCTATAAGTTTGCTACTTTAGTGAACAGTGAAAACTCTGTAAGTAAACTCAAGGCAACCCTACTATGGGGGGTTGGAGTTGCTTCGGCAATTGGCAACTACCAGTAACTCAGATTAAAATCCAGTTTAGAACTATCCAGGACAATTATGCAGATTCAGGAGCTGCAGTAGGGCAGTGGTTAGCACTTACATATTAAAATGTCACAATTAGTGTATCACTTACGTTTTAAAAGGGTTAAAATATGCACTTCACTAAGCTTTTTAACTCTTTCACTACCAGCGGCCGATGGAATGCCACAATGGACGGACTCTGGTGGCAATTGGTATTTATATCGACATAGAATGATCAGTGGTTTATTTGATACATTTCTGCTCCGTTTAGGAATTTTAAGTTACAGTAAACTGAAAAATCACGCAGCCGGAACATAGCTACATCATCCTTGTGCGATAAAACATTTGCCAACATTGGAATTTTGTGAATTTTTATGTTTTTAAGTAGCGTTAATTTGTTTGTTTTGGTTTTTCACAATGGAGACCTCGTAGAATTACTTCAGATCAAGCTAGGTTATTGTTTGAAAGGGTTTTAATCAATAGTGATTCCGATATTAGTGATGATTTAGGCAGCAGTTTTAGATGTGAGTCTAAAGTTTTAGCACGTGGTGATAAAGATACTAGTGGAACTTCGTCATCAGCTGAGGTGTCTGACAATGAATGTCCGTCTGACAATGAATGTCAGGATGTCACAATTACTTCTCAGCGCAAAGGAAAGCAAACAGTACAAAATAAGAATAACACAGGAGGAAAAAACTTGAATTTACAAGCTTCTGTAGAGCGTGATGCACCTATCCCATCATCATCGACATGGTAAGATGTGTCAGAAGGGGAAACAAAACCGAAGTTTGAGTTTCATCCTCGAAGATCTCATGTCAACTCTAAACTTTATCAACTGCAAACACCTATGGATTTTCTCAAAGTGTTTTTTGATGATGACATAGTGGATTGTTTAATTAAAAATTTAAACAAATATGCAGAAAAGATGTTGATGCAGAACACTCCTAAAAGAAAACATTCTAGTCTGTTATCCTGGACCCCACTCACGAAGCACGAATGGCTGAAGTTTACGTCTGTCATTATTGCTATGGGACTTGATCCAAGACCATCTATCAAAGACTACTGGTGTACAAGTGCACATTTATATACTCCTTGGTATGCCACTATGTTTCCCAGGAATCGATTTGAATCTATTTATCACACCATGTTTCACGTATGTGAACCAGAGGCAGCAGGTGCAAACAAAAAAAAAAACTGTCATTGAAGGATTTCAAGCAAAGTTTACTTGAAAGTGCACATCGCGAAGCAGCTCAGATTATTCCTGAAAGTTTGACACTCTGCCTGCCAAATAATTTCAAAAAGTCTGTTGCAGGAAATTGACAGGAGCCAAGCATTTAATAGAATTTATTCGGTGTCAATAGAGACTGTGTTTTTTGCAGCGACTCGAACTAAACGACACAGATCATCTTTTGTTTGCTCCGGACTGCACTAATAGACCACACTTGTGCCCCAAAGTTTGCTTTGCAGCCTATCACAAATAGACTGCCACATATTGCAAATAAAAATAAACATCCTACATTCATTATGCCAAACAGAGAAAGGAGGAAAAAAAACTGTCATTGAAGGATTTCAAGCAAAGTTTACTTGAAAGTGCACATCGCGAAGCAGCTCAGATTATTCCTGAAACTTCTTTTCGGATGATTGATTGGGAGCAATTGTGTTTATATTTTAGAAAATCAGTGTTTGTTCAGTAAATTCAACAGGATTAGCAGTGAATTTGCAGTGATCAGGATAACAACGCCCCTTGGTAAGTGCAATGTTTTCATCATTTTTACCTCTTTTTGTCAAATTATTTGACAAATTATATTATTTTATATTATATTTATATTATATTATTACCAACATATTCCTTGTGCAATCCTCTTTATTTTGATATATAATACATTTCTGCTAAAATTTTAACCATTTCCATAACATTATTGTGACAGACCCCAACTTCCAGATTTCGGCCATTATTTTGTTTCATTTTTGTGAAAAAAAACATGGTTCAGAATAAGCACCAGAACTTCCTTTTGGGTGATTTTAATGAGCAATACTGTTTATATTCTTGAAGACAAGTGGTGTTTGTTTGATTATTCAGTAAATTAAACATGATTAGCAGTATAAGAGTGTAGAAAACACCTTATAAGTGCACTGATTTCATCATTTTTACCTCCTTTTGTCAATTTATTTGACAAATTATATTATTATTTTTATTATATTTACAACCTATAGCAATACTTCCAATACTTACATATTCCTTGTGCAATCCCCTTTATTTTGATATATAATACAACATTTCTGCTACAGTTTTAACCATTTCCATAACATTATTGTGACAGACCCCCAACTTCCAGTTTTCTGCCATTATTTTTTTTAAATTTTTGTGTGAAAAAGACAAGGTTTAGAATATGCACCAGAACTTCCTTTTGGGTGATTTTAATGAGCAATACTGTTTATATTCTTGAAGACAAGTGGTGTTTGTTTAATTATTCAGTAAATTAAACATGATTAGCAGTATAGGAGTGTAGAAAACACCTTATAAGTGCAGTTTTTAAAGTAATTTTTACCTCTTTACTTTCAGTTGTTATTATTAAACCTCTCATTGTCATAATATTTGTAACCTATCAATTAATTATTAACACTGTCATATTCCTTGTGCAATCCTCTTTAATTTCATATATAATACAATATATCTGCTACCATTTTAACCATTTTAAAAGCATTATTGTAACACACCCCTACTTCCAATTTTCCACCATGAATTTCTGTTTGGTCAGGACCCAATTTTTGTTTGGTAGCGAAAGAGTTAAATGGTCAAAATTAATGTGTCACATTAATTATTAAATGGTCAAAATTAGTGTGTCACGTACATTTTTAAATAGTCACAATTAGTGAGTCACTTACATTTTTAAATAGTCAAAAATAGTGCATTACTTACATTTTTAAATGGTCAAAATTAGTGTGTCACTTGCATTTTAAATGGTCAAAACTAGTGTGTGACTTACATTTTTAAATAGTCAAAATTAGTGCATCACTTACATTTTTAAATGCCACAATTTGTGTATCAGAACACCCAGAAACTTCAGTAGCTGCAGAAGTGCAGTAGTGAGCATGCCGCCTGCCAGCCCAGTGTCATGAGCTTGAATCCCCAACAAGGACAGACTTATTATAAACCGACCTGTTCCTCCCTAGCCCAACCTAAAACTTGGTACCAGAAAATGTCCAGGGCAGTAAAGGTGGCTGGCTTGAGACTGACCACATTACATATCAAGTGCCAATTGGTTTATAAAAATATGGAGCTAGAACTATTTACACAATACAAGGGGTGTAAAAGGGTCCTGTTTTATATCCTGATTACTGAATGATGCCATACCTGCCACTCCCTCCCTCCCAAATCTCTGGATAGTGGATCAGATGATATGTCTAATCAGACAAGTGTGGGGGGAAAAAAGGCTCTAGTGTGCACTCTGCACACATTAAAAATCCCCTGGTGGCTGGAAATATAAAGACTGGGTCTACATATCGTTGCCCAGACTGTTATTCAAATTTAAAATCCACCCAAGATATAACAGCTATAGTAAGCATTAAGAGAATTCTCACCAGTGCCTGGGATTAATGCAATGATTGTAGGCCTTTAACCGAAAGATCCCATTGAGCGTGTGGAATTTCCTGAACCTTTTCAGTGAATAACCAGAAATGATCGCACATGGGTTTCCTGTATTAGACCTTATCCAGGCAGGCTAGGCCATTGATTCCCACTAACTAAGAGAGATCAGGCGGTGTGTGAAAGTCATTAGAAACTAAACTCATATCAACCACATATGGTAAAAATACTCGGCAAGAGAAGCAAAGGTTGAAAGAAAAGGACAGTTTACCTGATTCCCTGTCCGTCACTTTATCAGGCTGAATGGAACTACCCTGGAATGCCGTGCACCACTGTATCGTCTGAATGTTGACAGTGCATTATTTGTTTCATTTCTCTTATTTTCCACAATTTTTAGTGCCCGGTGAATGAATATTTACACACAGAATAGATATGCCTTTGAAATTTATCAGACAAGACATAGGATTAAGCATTGTGAAAGTGGTTTAAGCGGATTAAGCTTTGTGAAATTGGTTTGTTTTTATTATTTTAGAAATGCCAACGCCCTATGGTTCTCGACTCGTCGATTTAAGCCAGATAATTGTGTTAAACAATTGTAGATTATAGTTAATTATGACTTAATGGAATTTGTGAAAGATTGTAAAACTGATATCATTGACATATCATAGTGCATTACTTACATTTTTAAATGGTCAAAATTAGTGCGTCACTTGCATTTTAAATGGTCAAAACTAGTGTGTGACTTACATTTTTAAATGGTCAAAATTAGTGCGTCACATACTATTTTTAAATGCCACAATTTGTGTATCAGAACACCCAGAAACTTCAGGGAGCTATAAAACTGATAGCACATGCAGTAATGTGGCTATTCAGTTAAATTATTTAGCATTATGGAAAACAAGCCTAATTGTGAAAGTTCGTCGTCAAATGATGGCACATAGTCGAATTATGCTTGCTCTGATGGGCCGCACTTGTGCCCCTAAGTTTGCTTTGCCTATCACAAATAAGCTGAGGAGTATTTAAATAATTAAACTGAAAAGATTAATACTTATAACTAAATAGAAAATAGTGTATATATTGTAATGAGTACAAATCTGTCTTGTTTTTTCCTGACTTTTTCCATTTTGTGTGAAAATGATGTGCTTCAAAATGTGATGTTTTATTTGTGTTTTGATGGTGTTAAGGAGCAGTTCTTGTGATACTGGTGAAGAAAAGTGGTGTATTTATTATTATTCTGTAAATTTAATTGGATTATCATCAAAGATTGAGGAGTAGTGCCTTGGTAAGTGGAAATTTTAAATAAGTGTCACCCGTCTTCAAATTAGTCTTTAACAAAATCTAATATTATTTTATTATATTTCTAACCTATAGCCATAGTAGCAATACTAACGTGTTCCTTGTGCAATCCCCTTTAATATGATATATTATACAATATAATTGATACTATTTTAACTATTTTTAGATCATTACTGTGACACATGCCTACTTCCTATTTTCTGCCATCAATTTCTGTTTTGTTCAAATCGACTTTTTTGTTTGGCAGCGAATCAGTTAAACAACTGGACAGAAAATAATAATAACATAAGCATCATTAACTTCCTGAAAATAATTAATGGCATACTTTCTTGCACAGACGTCAACCTGGATATATTTAAGAAAACAGCAATCAACGTGAGGTTGTTGACATCTCCATAGAGTTTGACCTCAAATGGAGAAAGTTTTAGCAAAACTGTCTCTGTTCTGCATTTGTCGGACACTCTTGCAGCAAATGTTTAGCCGTCATTTTACCAATTCCAGTTACATTCTTTAATATCACCTATATTTAGTTTATTGAGCAAATTGCATTTCAGCCTGTTATGTTCTGTACGGAGTCTGATGATTCCTACTTGTTCACTTCGGTCGAGTTGTTAATTTCTGGTGACCTGGATGTTCTAATTCCCACTTGGTTCCATAACTGCTTCTTAGAAACCTCTTGGCCTCATTATAGCTATGTCTATACCAGGCTGTGGTAGTTGTCAATCTTTATTTGCCAAACTGTCAGCCTCACCATTTCCAGGGATGTTTTAATGTGAAGGAAGATATAAAGTCAGTCTATATACACTGAATAAAACTGCCGTTCATAATTGTGATCATGAACTTTCCATATCTTGTAAATAAAGTGAACTTTCTATGCTTGTTAAAAACACTGAATCTAAACCATTAAACACGTTCTCAGATGTATAATAAGATATTTTTTTTCGCCCGCTGGCTTTGAACTCAAGCGCAGTCAAAACGACATACTACAACTTCTAGTAACACTGGACTGATTTTTTGCGCGCGGATTAGCTTTCCCTATTACCAGTGTATATTTCATATATATATATGTTAATGAGGAAAGATTGGAGGTGGTGGAGAATTTTGAATATCTTGGGTCACTGATTACAAACAATGGTGACACAATGAAAGAAATAAAACGACGACTATCAATTGCCCTTGAAAGACTAAAACAAGTGCTTTATAAGTGATGTTGAATGAAATAATGTATGAGAGGAAATAGAGAAGAAGGGCAGAATGTCAGACAGGCCTGCGTGCCCAATTTTTAACCCTTTTAAAATAAAGTTTGCTCGTTCGTTCATTCGTTCATACCTTGTGAATCATCATAAAGGTCACATGTGAGGTCACTTCCTCCATCATCATCAGGGTTAGAGGTCATACTTCTTCTAGCATATGTCCTTGACCCTAGTATTAAAACAAAGACAAAAATTAAGGCAATGATTATACAAAATCCTGTAACTATGATCTCATCATGTAGCAGGTTCTTTGCAGACTGCTGATCACGTCACAGCTGGCCAACCAGTTTCTTGATCTCTTGGCAATCTCTCCCGCCTGATGCCCAAGGTGTCTGCAATGTCTTGTTGTGTCAATCTTCAATACTGATCGACCCCTGTGCCATACAGCTACTTAGAAAAAAGCACACCTTGCATGGAACCAAAAGATAAACGTAAGGCGAACTACAGTGGGCAGCGCACGACCACTAGGACGTCACGGCCACGTTCACCGGACAACGGGAACTTGACAACAAACCATACGTTGTGCAAATCCAGAAGGAAACAGACGCGTTTGTGATTTTCTAAGGCTGAAGCATTTGTGGTTATAAGAAATTGAAGGATGGCAGCGGAATTGTTCTGAGCTACGAATATCTAACAACAGTTACTGGAAACGCCATGGATAGATGAATGACCGGCAACCTCTAGACGACTTGATTCGGCACAAGTGATAACACCAGAGACAGATTGATTCAGCGAAGGAAATATTATAGAGATGAACAATGGTGAGGTAGAGGACAAGCGAAGGTTAGTAAGTACCCGTAATAACTTAGGCCGCTCCCCGAATATCTCGGGACACTAAGATGTGTGCTGTTACCTATCGATGTAATCTCTCGACAACCAGAATAAATCTCACATGTATTTCGTTTCACGCTGTGTCGGCAATTTGTTCTCAAGTTATCTTTACTGCCTGTTGTCATTGAGCCAATGATACTATAGTGTGAGTCAAGGAAAGAAGACATGGCTGAAAGTTAAGAAGACTTGCATTATAGCACCCTGCCCCTTATGCCAGTAACTAAGCCTTCCACCAATGTTCTTTCCACATTACTATGATGTTTAATATGGCTGAGGTATTTCAGTTTATGAGACCAGATACTGATCAAGATGCTGCTTGTTCTGTACAAGTAAGCAGAAATAAGGGGAAATACAATTAGAAGATACCAGTTCTTGAAAGATATACAGAAACATTAACATAAATAGTTCTTGAAATATACACAGAAAAACTAACAAAGTTGATTCTTGAAAGATACACAGAAAAATATAAGTAGTTCTTGAAAGAAACACAGAAAAATTAACACTAGTAGTTCATGTAAAAATAACAGAAAATCATAAATAGTTCTTGAAATATACACAGAAACATTAACATAAATAGTTCTTGAAAGACACACAGAAAAACTAACAAAGCTAGTTCTTGATAGGTGCATAGAAAAACTACCACACGTAGTTCTTGAAAGATGCACAGAAAAACACAGGTGGTAGTTCTAAAAAGATGCACAGAGAAACTAACAAAGATAGTTCTTGAAAGATGCACAGAAAAACAAAAAGTTCTTGAAAGATACACAGAAAAACTAACACAAGAGATCACAAGATTCATATGTGGTAACCAGGGACAAAGAAATAAAAACAAATGGAATAATATGTACTCAAATGTCAGCACATGTCAGTGGGACATGTCATCATCATCATCAACTGTCAACTGGAATAGGCATTCCTGTATCTCCACAGATCTTGGCCCTTGGTGTTTTGAATCAATTCTACGGATGATACTCCTCCATGCCACAGTCTCAGTCCATCCAACAATATTTCTCTTAGTCTGTCTCTGTCTCCTTTAAAGCTATCTTTCCAGCTGTCACGGTGAATTACCACATGACCAAAGAAAGCTGTTTGTCTCTTTCTTATAATGTATATGTTCACCTGGGAAGGTTAACAGGGTCAACAAATGCCTGAAGAAGCTGAATATGTCTGCTGAAAGGCACAAATTTTGCAGCTCTCCTGTAAACAGGCACAATACAATTACGTCCAAAACAAACATTCCAGACGAATGAAGAAGAAGAAGAAGTGTATATTCTACTTTCATTAGCTTCTTTCAGACAATCATTGTTAATTACTGTGGCACCCAAGGTATTCGCAACATTTGTCTCAAGAACCACATCTCTGTTGTCTGAAAATTCTTCCTTGCTTGTTCACATTCCATGATTCACTGCCATACAGCAAATCTGATGTTAACCATCCATCATGTGCCATGCCGGTAAGCGTGGGCGGTCATGTTCTACCATCTCACTCGATCACCAGAGTCGAGGATCAGCTCCGTGTTCCTGTCTCGACCATGCCATGTGGCCAAGCCATCCAGGTATTTACTTCTCGGTCTTCCCCTTGGTCTCTTCCCTTCGATCCTGCCAGTCATAACATGCCCAAAAAATTTTGACTGTCTACGTCTAATAACTCTAATCAGTTTACTATCTTCATTTGTTTCTTGAAGGACTTGCTCTTTGGTTTGTCTGTCTGTCCATGGTATTCTCTGCATTTTTGTCAGAAATCACATTTCTACAGCCATCAGCTGTTTTTCAGCTTGACTGCTTATTGTCCATGCTTCACATACATACAAAAGTATAGGTCCTATGTAGCACCTCAACACTCTTTTTCTCGTTTCAATTGATATCTTTTTATTGGTCATTATGTTTTTCATCTTGCAAAAGGCTACCTTCGCAATGGCAATTCTTGTTATAATCTCTTCAAGGCATCTCCCATCAGATGTTATGACTGTGCCGAGATAACAGTATCGATTCACTTGTTTAAGAATATGCCCATCTACTCGTATATCACATTGTGGTATTTCCTTCTTCCCAGTGACGACCATAATCTGTGTCTTCTTAATATTCACTTCTGACCCTAGTTTTCACTGTATGCAACAACCGCATCTACTAAATTTTGCAGGTCCTGTTCATTGTCTGCAATCAAGACTGTATCATCTGCATATCTAATGTTATTGATGTATAGTCCCCCAATGTTGATTCCTTCCATATCTTCTATATTTCTGAAAAAATTTCCACTGTACAGGGAAAAAAGTCTGTTATTTAATATTTCAATACTCTTTTTCTGACATCTAATGAGAGATATGGGACAATTAGTATGCATATAAAAGACATATAGATGTATGGGACATTAGCATACATATGGCATTTTTTTTTTTACAGGACATCGCTGTCAACACCAGCACTGTTGTTGTTGATGTCTTGGCAAGTTTACATTCTGTAGTTTGCCATTGCTTTCTGAATGACCGGCTCCCGTACCATCACGCTAGAACCCAGCGCGACACGGTATATATATGCCATAAACAACGATAGATAACTTTGCTGGTGTATGCCTGTAAGTTAGTTAGTTGCATATCCTTTATAGGACGGAGCAGTCAACTCCAGCATTTTTTGGCTGTTCGTGATTCCTGGGCAAGTTAACGTTCAGTAGTTTGTCATTGCTTTCTGAACGACCGGCACCCATACCATGTCATTTATAAAAAAAGCAATGTAAAGCGGTCTGCTGCCAAATCACCAACAGCTGTGTTTCGAATACGGGTATGCAGGATTACGAACTGCGTCCGTAATCCCTTGCCCAGGAGGCAGCAAGCCTGTAAGAGCTGTGGGTTAAAGAGAGGGAGACTGAGAAACTACAGATTTGTTTGAAGGACAGTGACTACAATTGTGTCAGCAAAAATAAATAGCAATTACCAACAAATAATAAACTACATCTTATTCCAATTATGAGCGTCATACCATCATAAACATCATACTATCATAGATTTAAAAACAATATTTCCCAGAGAAAGAACCTGCTAATGTGTCTGTGATATGATAGGGCAATCATAGTTTGTAAGGCCTGAATGCACAGAGGGATAGGTGGCCAGTTTTTGTGTGTGTTAGCAGATGATGAATACAGGTGTGAATCCCTCATTCGAACGTGCTCAAGACAGTATCAGTGCAGCCCCCTAATGACTTCACTAACATACATGCCAATAACATAAATGCCAAACCATTAAAAATGCCAAACTATCCTAAATGTTTGCATCAAAGACACTAACCTTTGACAGGTTTCAATAGGTTGTCTGGAATGGCCTCCCCTAATCTGATCCGGTCAAGGGAGGCAAGTAGACTACCTATACAGGAAACACAAGTGTACACGATTGCTGCATCGTTGACATGGCTGCTCTGCTGAATTGAATCTATCAACCTAAGAAAGGAGAATCACCACTGATTGGCTTGTTAGTGTCAACAGACAGTTTTAATACCAAGGTAAGTATTGATATACTTCACAGAACAGGTTAAAAGTTAGTTGCATATCCTTTACAGGACGTTGCAGTCAACCCCAGCATTTTTTGGCTTTTTGTGATTTCTTGGCAAGTTTACGTTCAGTGATTTGCTATTGCTTTCTGAATGACTGGCACTCATACCTTTTATATAAAAACGCAAGGTGGTCTGCTGCCAAATCGTCCGCAGCTGTGTTTTGACTGGGTTTGCGGGATTACAAACTGAGTCCAAAAGCCCTTCGCCACAGAGCCGGCAGGTGAGAAGTAAAAATTAATAACCTAAGAGAAAGAGAAAGTTAATGGAATAGAGGAAATGCAGCGGTGCCAACTCACCATTAATCCTCTTTGGACAACAATCGCCTTCAAATTAATATCATTTTTATGACTGTCACGACCACAGGATTATTAATCTGAGCCAGGGATGGACCCTAATATAACTTCTCTTTGAGGTTCAACCGATAAGGGTAATGGTATAATCGTTTCAAATTAAATGGAATGGCATAGAGATATTTGTGCCTAAAATAGCGTGACTACTGCCAAGGTGATCATGGAAAGCAAATAAAGACAAATTTAACAGGGAAGCTTAAGAAAGAGAAAGTGACAGAGACACAAGCGAATATTTCAACTAGAGTCTTTACAAACATAACAAACATTTAGCTGGACAACTGAAGTAACACAATCACAAATAATTAATACACATGTAACATAAATAACATAAACGAAACACCATAAGTTCGGGAAATAAAAATACAGGATCCCCGTATACCGCTTGCCTGCTGGTATTGTGATCATCAGTTAAAATTCCTTTCAAAGTGAGGATTTTTTCTTCACTAACCTGGCTCCCAGATCAACTCAGATTTCTTCTTCACTAATCTGGCTCCCAGATCAACTCAGATTTCTTCTTCACTAACTTGGCTCCCAGATCAACTCAGCTTAAATTGGATACCAGGACAGTTCTTGGGAAGTAAAAGCAGCTAACCTGATAATGATAACATCACCCATCAAGTGCTGACTAGCCTAGAATATGGGACTAGCACCATATACTGAATACGCTTCATGGCATGAAAGGAGTCCTTACTTACAATTCTTACATTCAGATCACCATTTACATTTTTCAGTGGTCACAATTAGTGCATCACTTACATTTTCCAACATTCATCTGAAAGCTAAAAAAGACTACTATTAATTTTCACAAATTGACAGTGCTCTAGTTGCTGACTTACTGGAGAAGAAGGATATAGTGTCAGTGTCTATGTATGGTAAAAAGAAAAACCACAAGAATCTCTACTTCCAGATTAGACGAGGGAAAACCAAATAACCTGGTAAAATTAGCAATATGCACGGAGAACAACTAAATTTATTAATCAACTAAAGCATTCCTTAATTCGTGCCTGCACAGAATAGAAAGACTAAAGTGGAACGACAAAATCACCAACATGGAGCCAATGGAGAAAATTAAACAAGTACCAGCAAATCAAGAGGTGAAGAAAAGATGCTGGTGCTGAGTTGGACACATATTGAGAAAACCAGGTGATAGTCTAAGTCAGTGGTTCTCAACATTTTTTGGCCCGTGCCCCCCTTCACCGTATTTTCAGAACGTCATTCCCCCCTTTCATATTTCCAATCTAAACATCCCCCCACCTCTACACAGTGTACGTAAAAATGGAAGGTAAATTTAATAGCATATACTAAAACAAGTCTAGACATCCACTTAAAACATGATTCGCGGGTCTACTTACTTTATAAAATGAATTTTAGGATGAGACGTACATAACTGTAAAGTATGAAGGGAAAAACAATATCAAGTAATCGGTTCTTGTATTAACGCAATCTTGAAATGGTCTTCATTCCCCCCTGGAAACCCTAAAATTCCCCCTGGGGGGGGGAGGGGGGAATTCCCCACCGGTTGAGAACCACTGGTCTAAGTAGAAGGCCACTTGTCTATAACCCACAGGGCCAACAAAACAGAGGGATACCTACAAGAAATGGAGAAGAGAATTAGAGACAGAGATGAATAATACGAGGAGAACATGGAAGAAGATAAAAGACACAACAAAGGATAAGAGATCTTGGTGCGGGTTGGATGAGAGCCAATGATGCAATGGGGGGTTAAATAGGAGGAGGAGGAGAAAAAGGAGAAGTAGAAGGAGAAGAGGAAAAGAGGAAGAGGAAGCTGAAGGAGAAAAAAGAGGAGAAAGAAGAGAAAGAAGAGGAGGAGGAAGAGGAGAAAGAAGAAGAGGAAAAGGAGGAGGGAGGGGGAGGAAGAGGAGTTGGTGGAGGAGGAGGAGGAGGAGGAGGAGGAGGAGGAGGAGGTGTAGAAGAAGAAGAAGAAGAAGAAGAAGAAGAAGAAGAAGAAGAAGAAGAAGAAAGAAGAAGAAGAAGAAGAGGAAGAAGAAGAAGAAGAAGAAGAAGAAGAAGAAGAAGAAGAAGAAGAAGAAGAAGAAGAAGAAGAAGAAGAAGAAGAAGAAGAAGAAGAAGAAGAAGAAGAAGAAGAAGAAGAATGTGACATAATCACCAACCATCATTTTGCAGTGCGTCAACATTTTCACACCAACTACAGAGAACAACATACAATTGACCGCACCATTGAGAATCGAACACAACTTGACACTTGAGATAGACAGATGTCGGCTATTTTTGGAAATTACCGCGTCGACAACTAAGCATATTAGTGGAAGGAACACGTCACGTGATACACCCTTGACCTGCGACAGCGTACATTTCTAGAAACCCGCGCATTCCTCAATCTACAGCCCTGACGAACGGTCAGAAAGCGAAAGTGACCTGTGTTTTACATTAAAGAACGGCAGTTTGATCGTCTACTCGAGGTAAGCTTGTGAATCCGCAGATCAATGTATTACCCAGATGTATGCAGCTGAGGTATACCGTGTTTGTGTGTCAAAATAAAATGTATTACTTATAAAATAAATCTCTGAAGTGTGAAATGGTCGATGCAACCTTCAAGCTACACCGAGCCTTTCCCGGGCAAAACTAACAATCTCATAATGTCTCAAAACTGCAAACTCTGAAGTTCTTCACTACATCTGTTAGCTTTACTATGTGCATACTACATCAATCTATCACAGAAAAATGTATGAGGTGAGAATTCAAACGCACTTTGATGCTTTTCATCAAAACTGTTTTAAAATGCTTTCTGCAAACACAAGCCAGTTGTGCACAAGAACCACTGCCTCACTTAAAATCGTATTTATTTCTGCCTATTTGAAATCTAAGGAGCTGAGAGAAGGATTATATCGTTCCTTTCCTCTTTATGAATTGAAATAATAGGGTTTGATAGAAAATAATTGTATTCATGTGTCAGATTTAACTCAGACAAAGCACTTATTAAATGCATTGCTTCAAAAAGGTTACGCTTCACAGACGCCTTTGTGATAGACAGCCTAGTTGATCTGTCCAGACCGGAACATAAACAAAACTTCGGTCTATTGCCAATTGTTGATAGCCAACAGAATGGACATGATGTGCACTGCTAGCAAGACGAAGAAGAAGAATGATTAGATTGATATGAAGAAGAAGAGAGGTGGATTAGGAGAGGTACTTTAGGTAACAACCTCTTATTAATGTATTGTTGTCATGATTTGTATGGATTACATTTTGTAACAAATACACATCAGAAATTCTGTATGTTGAACATGACTAACAATAAAACACATGATGAGTTAAACTCATATTAACTACTGGAGATAGGGACAAATAGTACAAGCTATAAGAACCCAATCAACAGAAGTTAACTCTACACATTACACAACACAACACAGCACTCCACACCACAACAACAGCAGGCAAAAGGAGATGATTATAGGAAGAAGAAGAAGACAAGTAGTTAATTTGGAAGGTACTGAGAAACATTTATACACACAAATGCATAACACTAATGAGTTGATGAAGATGTTATAACTGTATGTCATTTATAAAAATGCATCTTGTCCTTGTCTTGGTCTTGTCTTATCAGCCTGACCTGAATGATCCAAGGAACAACACATCATCACTCCTATCTATGTCTGACTGTACACTTCTCAATGAACCACAGGTACACTGAGAAAAATACATACAGCAGGTACCCAAGAGATAGCAGGTGCATCCAGTGTAATAATAATCTCTGACCCCACACAAATTAACACAACACCACTTCTTCTGATCTTGTCCTTCCTGTTATGTTGTGTTCACACTTAATAACATGCTGGAAAAGATTACATTGGTAGGATTATATATGCCTCTGTAAATATTACACAGTGATGTTCTTGTTGGCAACCTAACCAGAAGAGGGAGGCAAGGAGAAAAGATGACCCACACACATGAGATGGAAGATAAACTCAGGCCTTGAGCAGAGCAAGGGCAGCCTTCAGGGTAGCTTCACTGGCAAGAACTGAAGTGGATCCATCAGTCCATGGACCCAGGCTTAACCCATATCGACCACTCTGAGGTGACATTTTTCCAGGCCAACACACACTCCCTCCCAAAACTATGATTCATACCATAATTGAATTAACCTCATGCCACACTACACTGTAAAACATTTTATTTATAAGAAAATTTACAACTTGTAGGATCATCATATTGATTGTTTATTGATTGATGAACTGTAAATGGAACTGATGTGCATTTTTCCATTTAAACATATGTTATGTCAAACAGATGAGAAAAAAATGAGAAATGTATACCCAAGCCAAAAGATACAGGCTCAGTCAATAAATAACATCAACAGTAACTGATTTCATATTTAATGTGTCAGTTCAACCTGTCTGTTAATTATCTGTTTATCTGTGTGAACAAGATGTCAATGTCTGTAATATTTGTTAAATAATTTATTTAACAAAGCAAACATAACTCAAAAAGAATTAAAATAAAAGGGAAAAGAGGAGACTCTACATCTCTTGTCTGTTCCAGACCCATGCTACATTTCACCTAATTCCTACTGAGGAAGTCTTTCAGACATTTCACAGAATATCATGGGGGTTCGAGAGCTACTAGAATCCAGGTGAAGGGGCAGAGTCAAATCTTGTGTTCACTGTTCTTCTAAAGAGGACCATTAACTCCTAGACAAATAATGCAACAGAGCCTGTAATACTTCAAGGATCGTATTCTTGATTTATTAACATATTGAAAGAGGATGGGGCCCAGCTTCTTAAACCAGAAAATGGGTAATGCACAACAGTGATCCCCAGGCCCTTCAGAATAATACGAGGAGAACATGGAAGAAGATAAAAGACACAACAAAGGATAAGAGATCTTGATGCGGGTTGGATGAGAGCCAATGATGCAATGGGGGGTTAAAAAGGAGGAGGAGGAGGAAAAGGAGAAGCAGAAGGAGAAGAGGAAAAGAGGAAGAGGAAGATGAAGGAAAAAAAAAGAGAAAGAAGAGGAGAAAGAAGAGAAAGAAGAGGAGGAGGAAGAAGAGGAGAAAGAAGAAGAGGAAAAGGAGGAGGGAGGAGGAGGGGGAGGAGGAGGAGTTGGTGGAGGAGGAAGAGGAGGAGGAGGAGGAGGAGGAGGAGAAGAAGAAGAAGAAGAAGAAGAAGAAGAAGAAGAAGAAGAAGAAGAAGAAGAAGAAGAAGAAGAAGAAGAAGAAGAAGAAGAAGAAGAAGAAGAAGACGCCACATACATCTTCATAAGTGCCATGCTTGAGTCAACATCTCCGTGAGGTCCTGGCACTGGGACTGAGCCAATCAGGGACACCACCTTCTGAGGCTCAGACATCAACTGAAAAGTATAACACAACATAACTGAAATGTATAACACAACATAATTGAAATTATTATTTCAATAAAGTATCTTAAATGTATAACACAACATAACCGAATTGCATTATGTTGATTCATCATTTAACGTGATAGACTATATATACATTTTATCTTGGTGTGCATTCACCTGCTTTGAATTCAAGCATAGACCGCACTACTACTTCTAGTGCACTGGACCGATTTTTGTGTGTGGATTAGCTTTCCTAATACCAGTGTCCTTCACCATCAAGCAAACCCACTCCGATTTCTGAGATACTTGTAAATGACGTCCTCAAGTCAAGGACAAGAAGCTAACATTTTAGTCCAATTCAGCGGTGTAGAGGTTGAAGCCACATTAAGGATACAAGTGGCTCTGTTGACAATGAAATAACTTAAACCCCTGATGAAACCATCACCACCATAGACTTAAATCCAGCCAGCCATTATGTGTTGTGCTGATTCATGGCCTGGTTACATCCTAACATGCTTTGCAGATGTGAAGTCTTGCACACCAAATGGTTTCTGAGCTAGAAGAGGGATAGGAGAGTTCTGCAACACGATCCCTGAAGAAATTGTACTCTGGCACTGAGTCAGGGGGAAAGTGGAAATTTTTGCACATTTTCCATGTGTGTAACATAATAAAAGATTTATCTCATCTCATCTTGTACCTCTTGTAACTTGCGGTGTCGAGGTGAAGCGTAAACAGTGGGAGAGTGCCCTTTTATGGGCTTCATGTATCAAGATCATCATGGACTTTGCTATTCCCTCTATCCATCATTTACGTGGCCGGTTTCTGCTTCCATATAATAAGAGATTTATGAATTAAATAATGTACGTAAAAAGAGAGATCAAGGCAGAATGTTAGATAGGTCAGTATGCCTAATTTTTAACCTTTGATAATTATAATAAGTCTGTTAACATGTTTGTTCATTCATAGGGGTTATTTCACTCCATGGGCAACTGCTGTGAAACCTTATAGGACAGAGAATTAACATGCCAATTAGGTCACTTTTTAGTAACTTTTATTATCAACAATTTGCATGTCAACATCATCACTCAAGTTAATAACATCGAGAACCTAAAGTGATGTGAAGCAGCCTTACCTCTTTCAGCACCCGCAAGGCATCATGTCGGTTAGCAGGAAGGGGAAACATGAGTATCTTGTGAAACAGAGATTCCAGCACAGGCCTGAGAGGAGGAATACTACCAACCAAACTTGCTAATTCACCAGCAATGCTGAAAGAGTAGAAACAGTGAAAGGAACAAGTAAATAAAAAATATCAAATGATTAAAATTAACTTCGCTATGGTGAAGGGGTTGTGGATGCAATTCGCAATCCTGCATTCTAAACAAAGTTGTGGGTGATTTGGGAGCAGACCGCCTTCCGCTAATTCATACAGGTATGAGTGCTGGTCATTCAGAAAGCAATGGCAAACTACTGAACGTAAACTTACCAAGAAATCACAAACAGTAAAAACATGCTGGGTTGACTGCCACATCCTGTAAAGGATATGCAACTAATGTAACTAACTCTTGACACCGGACAAAACCATAGGTGCTCAGATCTCCTCAACATTTGTAGTTTGGTGTTCTTCACAAGTTTTCACGCACCCCATACAAAACCTAGTCTCAAAACTCCCTCCTTGACACTGGTGCCTCTAATCCTGAGCAAACCCAGGGTCTCTTTTAGAAGAAAAAAAAGGTACAGTAAAACTCTGATTAACCATCGGGGTCGTGACCAGGGTTGAGACGGATAACCGAATAGAAAATACTTTAAAAGTGAATAACACATACATATCATATTTAATTTTACAAAATGATAAATATAAACTTCAATATAAGAGTAGTAATGTACATAAATGTATTGTAATACTATGAACCCATGTTACTTTAAAATAATCTGTTATCTCCTGTGTTTTTGAGGCTCGAGCTTTCAGCATGGCGGTGTTCCGTATCTTACACAGAAATAGGATGTGTGTTGCGTTTGCCTCCTCTTGCATTTCAAACCAGTCGATGCACTTAGATAACATTGTTTCTGCCTCTGAGTGGCTAGTTGTAGGTTTTTGGTTAAGAACTGATCCTTCATCGTCATCAATTTCTTCTTCTTCAATGGTAGTCACACCAGAAACAATTTCATAAATCGTTCAAAATGTCAAAGCCTCCATCCACTTTGTCACATTCCAACCAATATGTTATTTCTTCTGGTGTAATCTTTTCACTGTTTAGTCCTATGTTGTTGCACAATTTTGTCAACACTAACAGTCTCAGTTCCTTCGGTTTCGTCAACAGGTTCAGGCAAGAATTTATTCCACCAATTCTTTAGGTTAGACGCTCTAAGGCAGTGGTTCTCAACCGGTGGGGAATTCCCCCCCCCCCCCAGGGGGGAATTTTGGGGTTTCCAGGGGGGGGGGGGGATGAAGATTATTTCAAGATAGCATTAATACAAGAACCAATTACTTGATCTTGTTTTTCCCTTTATACTTTACGGTTCTGTACTTCTCCCATACTAAAATTCGTTTTATAAAGTAAGTAGACCCACAAATCACGTTTTATGTGGACAAATAGACTTGTTTTAGTATTTGCTTCCATTATTACGTATACTGTGTAGGGGCGGGAGAGGGGAATTTTTAGGTAGGAAATATGAAAGGGGGGAATGACGTTCTGAAAATATGGTGAAGGGGGGCACGGGCCAAAAAAGGTTGAGAACCACTGCTCTAAGGTCAGCCCAGGTAATGGTGACATTGAAAATAGTGTCCTTTATGATGTATCTCTTCCAAAAATGTAGGACGTTGACAGATAACAGAAACTGACGGTTAAACGAGTGATGGTTAATCAAAGTTGTACTGTTTTACAGCAACAACTGTCACTGAGGTGTGGAGTATTAGGCCTTGACATGTTCTATACAGATGGATCTGTCATACAGCAGCAGAGGAGAGTGTGGGCATTCCCTGCACGTTCTGCAGGTAGAACCGTTGAAGAAGACAGTGGTGCCCACTCTATGACCGCAAGCAGCATGATGATGGAGGTGATGGCAGTAACACATGCTTTCATATGGCTGGAAACACAGACTAATACTGTTTGTGTACTAAGTGATTCAGTGAAAATGATCCAAAAGGTTGAGGCAGGTTCTGTACATAGACAGCGGGCTGAATCGCTGCGGAGGTTTATTGTACATAAAGTCACCTTCATCTTCATTCTGGGACATGCGGGAGTTGAGAACGAGACCCTCCATGTGGAATGAGACCCTCCATGTGGGGTGAAACCCCGGTCAATGAAGTCTGCATGTTCGGAACAATGGCTAGCAGTCGCTGAATTGACTGGTTTGCCTTTTTGGGTCACGAGTGCATTTTTCAGGAGACTCCTGGGAGTCGTCCATAGAGCTACGGAGTTCGTGCTTTGTGCGGCGCTTTTGGCAGGTTGCACTGCGGAAAGAGACAGAGCCGTGTGGGACGAAACCCAGGTCAATGAAGTCTTTCTGGGGACTGCAGATTCCATCGACGATGAACTGTCTTTTTCACGGAGGACTTTTGTGCTGGCATTCTGGCGGCGGAATTATGCACAGTGTACCTGTGCGGGCTGTTGGTTTGCCGAGACTCCTGTTTGTTCCACTTTTCACATTGGGCAGTGATGAGCATTTTGTATGATATTCACTGGCACAGGAACAGAGCATAATGGGGATGACCCGTTGCCGTGAAGTCGGAACCCCGACTAACTAACTAACTAGGGCCAGACATGACAGGCACATGGAGATAATGAGGGGTGTCATCAACACAGAACTGGCACTATTAGCCGTCGGAAGCTGATGCATATGTTGGGGGGAGGACCTCAGCACTTATGGACTTGTCCAGGGTGCACAGATGATACCCCAAAAGATAACAGACATTCTAGGCCACATAATATGAGGTAGGGTGGACAATTCTATTCCTCATCCTCTTTCCTTCTGAGACAATACTCCAAAAAAGTTTATTAAAATTGTTCCCATGAGGAGTTAGTTATGCAATCTCCACCCTGACCTTGAAGGCAGCAGTAATGTGATGGCCAGTGCACTCGCCAACAACATATACTCAATACACCTCAAAACATTTTGGGTCATGGTGCTAGCCCAATGTTTGTATATAATAATCGCACTTAATAGGTGATGTGATCAATATCTCACTTGCCGCTTGTGCTTCCCAGAACATTTCCTGGTTATTCGATTTTAAGTTGAGTTGACCTGGGAGTCAAGGTCAATTTTTTTATATTTACGCCTCTTGGGGGGATTGAAACATGACCACCAGGCTGGCAGACAAGCGTGCTAGCTACTGCACCACTAAGGCTCCTTGAATTCACATCAGGCATGTTCATGCACTCCAAGGCACTCACCTGTAGATAACCTTGGCTGAAGCTTGTGTGATGTTTGGAGATGACGTTGACTTCCCAGAAGATCTGCTGATTTCAGGCCAGCCAGCTTTCTGACTTCCTGCTGTCTTCTCAGCCTTGGGTTCACCCAGCAAGCTGATCAGACATGGACACAGTCTTTGCCTGCAGATATTCACAACAAATGTAAGAGTCAATTTCAATGCACAAGGATATCTACACAAGTGCTCCAGTCACCTCCCAGAGATCACACAAGGAGAGTCTCAGCACAGTCAGTGCACAAGCTTTCACAATCTCCGTAGTTCAAGACCAGAAAAGGCTTCCTCAAACGCTTCATCACCTTCAGAAAATATATCAAGACTGTAGCAACAGCCAGCGTACCCATTTGTTTTCGCCAGTAAGGTAGTAAAGTTTTAAATTTGAAAAGTCAATTGCTATGCAGTTTTAAAATTGGTTGTATAGGTTGGAAGAAATTATGAATATTTGAGCTATTCTAAAATATCCATAGGAGATACTAACGAATGTAATGTGGAAGCCGTAAAACAACAGCTAAACATTTGCTTAAACTGAGTCCAACATATGGAGAACGGAGAGAATTGTGTTGGCAAGGAACCAAATGTGTGTATACCATAATCATACAAGCTATACATATTCCTATGCTGTGGGTAGGTTTTTTAATTTTGAAATTTAGCCTGGATAATGGCTTATTCAGTCAACTCTTTTCAATTTTCAACTGTCGTGAGATTTTTAATGTGTGCATAATTTTATACTCAGTGCAAAGTGTACTTATCTGCTGTCTTCTTTTAGTGGAGAATAGTTCCACAACCATGCATGACTGTTCATATTTACTTATATGCTGGCTGATTTTTCTTTTCTACAGTGTGAAATAGCCAGTCTTAGACCAACCCTCTTTAGCTGCCTTTTATGACACTCAGTAGGTTTAGTGTTATGACTGTGACTTTTTGAGAAAAATATGACAATGTTGAGCGACAGTATGTTGACTTCTCATCCTTGACTTGATGTAAATTACAAGTACTTCAGAAGTCAGAGTGGGTTCACCTGATGGCAAGAGACACTGGTAGTAAGTGTAGCAGTATGTGTATATTGAGTGGACAAAACTACAGCACGCTTGAGCATCAGGATGGAATGGGAAGAAGGATGCTCAAGTCGTGACGTAGTTTGTTGTTAGGAACCAGTCAACATCTGGGCTTGAAAGAGAGAAGACGCCATGTTGTAAGAAGATTGATCAAGCTGTCATCTATGTGCAATAAAGATAATTTGTATTCGCCCAAGACTTGTTAGTCCTCTATACTTCACACCGTTATAGAGGATGAATTGGCGCCGATGCCAGGATCCGTGCTTGGACTGTCGCGGTAAATAGACCTATTATTTACTTCAAGCAACTGAATTTAAGAAGCCCTTTGACGACGATGGAACGAAGTAATATATTTTAGGGGAGACACAGCGACTAAAAGCCTGGCCAGAGGTAGTTGTTGTGATTTCCCAGAAGAAGAAAAGAAAAAAAAAAAAGCAAAGCTGAAGGTCATCTTGTTGGATCAACGTCATGCTGTTAGATTATAATCAAAATGGATGGTCAGCTTCTTTTTGTATGATGAGCGCCACAAAAATTGCTCCACGCTATACTGGACGATCAACGAACGTTGCCAAATTTTATCTTTGCTCGTTTCCAGAATGTTGACGCCGCTACTCTGGGTGTGCTGATTTGGACCGAAGCTCCTTGTCAAGTTCGGCTGAAGTACTGTTTTTTTTTATCGCCATAGCCCAGTAACGAGCCAAGTCATTGTTACACAGTCCGCTTCGTCAAATTTTGCTGGCCTTGGTCATTGTTATACAGCTGCTTGTCAAGTTCTGCTAGCCAAATCATTGTTACACAGTCCGCTTCGTCAAATTTTGCTGGCCAGGTCATTACAATCGAGCCGTTGTCAAGTCATCTCCGGACTCCGTTGTGTGAGAGAGCCGCTTTGTCAAATCAGTCAGCCGCTGCTCTACACTGTCGGTTGAAGCTGACTATCGTTCATTGCTGATTTCAGAGGGCTGGCCAGTGCTGTCCTCTGATCACAATCGTTCCTTGCCGTGTTTCAAGAGCCCGTCCCTGGGTGTCTGATACGTTCAATCGTTCTTCACTGTTTTATTGACGTCGTTGTTGTTCCTGAGGAGTCTTATCGAGCCCAGTCGAGCCTATCGAGCCCAGTCGAGCCTATCGAGCCCAGTCGAGCATTTTTGATCCTTACGGAGTACTGAAGCCGCTTTGTCGATCCTGGTTCAAGTACTCGAGTACCAGATACCGTGCTTCTCAGTCTCGGCATACAAGGGAATAGATGTCAAGGACTTCATTTTCGATTGGAAAATTTAGTTCAACAAGAAAAGGGGTAATATAAATAAATTTTTCTGTTAGATAGAAAATTATTGAGTTTCAGGAGGAAGATAACGTCCTTTGGTTAATTTAAGACTGTATATTAATAAGTATTGATTGTTTTTTTGCTTGAATAACTGTAAATATTTCAGCATAGAAGACCCATCACAGCACAGTGGAGAAACAGGCATAATTTCGGCTGAGTTCAAGACGAGTTTTTTTTTCCAGGTACCAAGGAATATGCAGAAGAAGAAGTAGAAATATTGTTTCAAGCCTGATAGAAATTACAAAGAAGTTAATATGAATTACTTATATGTAGAATTACAACGTATTAGTACATGGTTGGGGGAATTAAAAGAGGCAGTTAGTGAAGTAGAGAATTTTGTAGAAACGTTGAAGAACAGAACGACTAGACAAGACCCTTATAGATTTAAGGTAGACTATAATGGAGTAGGAAAGAATAACAGGAGACAGCCATTGCTTAATAAAGACAGAAGACAATATGGTTATGACGAACCAAGGCCTGATGTATATAGAGTAAAAGACGGTGAGAACAGACGTAATAGTGAAAGGTCGGACTGGTATAGTTGTTATAAATACAAAAATGGGCGTGAGAGAAACCTTTCAAAGAAATCATGGGGCTGGCCCTCTCACAGTGCAACCGCTAGAAAAAGACGTAACGACTGGTTTGAAAAGAGACAAAGACAATATTTGAAGTCAGGATCGAAGGACAGAGTAGAACACAAAGATAAGAATTCAACGACTCCTAAAGTACTTGCCAATATTAGGATTGAACAGGAAAAGAAGACGACGGTATTAATAAAGAGAATAGACCGAGAGACACAGACGCAGACAAGTAATACGATAAATGATAGTACGCAGACGCATATGGATACTGTAGAGAAGACAACCCAGGTACAGTCAATTAAGAAAATAGAAAAGGGAACGCAAACTATTAAGACGGTGGAAATTGCGGAACCACCTCAGGTGAAATTAGAAAAAGAAGACACAGTTGAAGTTAAGAAAGATAGACAGACGAGAACCAAAGACGAAAGGAAACCAAAGAGGAAAAGTATTGAAGAAAGAAATAGTAGTATGATAGTTAATAGAGGTACTGCCATGTCAAGTTCCTCAGGTATAGACATTAAATTAATCCCCAAATGGTGTAGAAATATTAGGTGTGAGAGCTCAGGTTACGGAGAAGATATTTCTACCGCCGCATATTATAGTAAATACCGTGATGCTGAGACAACTGTGAATACTGATGATTCGGAGAATGAGAGAATTGCACTACGAGCAGATCCTGACTTGAAGAGTGATGTTCCCTCATACGGTGTAGTTCCTGGTGGACAAACGGACAGAGTTTTGGTTGGTGACTCTTTAGAACTAGATACCAGTTTATATGACAGGAAAGTAGGGAAGGCTAAGAGACGAATACCAAGAAAGAGAAAGAAAGTCAGACGTTCTAAAGCCGACTATGGGAATAGGGTCGACGTGTCTGCAGTAAATTATTATGAATCTGATGAAGGAACTATTATCAGTGTGTCATCTGAAGACGAGATGGGGAAATGTAAACGTTACGTAAGGTATACAGGAAACAGTGAGCAGACCGACGCAAATAAAGGAAATAGAAAGAAATCATTTAAGAAGAAGAATAATAGTAGACAGATAGCGGGAATTTACTCAACGACAGAAAGTGACTTAAGAAAAATAGAAGACCTTATGACCTTAAGACCTGAGTACTTTAACAACAGGTTAACAACAGATAGTGAAGATGACATAATTAGAGAAAGACGTACTAATGTATTGAGAGACAATGAAATATTTAACTTGGATACACTCTATAACTGTTAAAATTCTTCGGGTGACGAAGGACATATGGAATAGTTTTGGCTTATGAGAAGAATTGCGGTTTGAGCATATAGATATATGGCTTGTCTAAAATAGGCAGATGAATTTTTTTTTGGTGTAGCATCACATGGTACAGGGTAGGCGATAGTGTTGTTGAGGATAGAGAGTTACGGCAAATGATATTCTACGTGGATACGTAATACAGGATATCTGGTGTTTGGTTACGATGTAGGGAGAGTAAACAAGGTAAAAATACTCTTTTGTCCGGAATGGATAGATACAGAGAGTTAATCACGTTGAGTGATGTATAACTGGTGTGATTAAAGTAGAGTAGATTCAGCACAGAATTAGTAGAGGGTGAGAGATAAACTAAGTACTAGAAATGGTTCGACTCAGAGCTATGACGTGATGTCTGAGATAGTTTCGCTTGGGGGTTTGAGAAGTAAGTATAGTATTGTTGACAGGTGAACCGGGAGTGTCTGGTGAGGAGATATAGATTGAGGAGGAATTGAATATCCTGTGTGTAAAATAGCCAGTTGAACGCGAGAATATTAAGAATAAAAGACTGTGGAAACTGATGTTTGAAGAATACGAGATCTTGATGAGGGAGATGACGTAATTACATGATGCTTGCGGAGAAAGAAGAGCTGATTAAATCTGAGAAAGTTGTTGTGTGGAGAAGTATAGAATGATAGTTACGAGGTTAGTGGCTCAGCGGAATGAGGTTTGTTTTGAGAGATAGTAGATAGTGCTGGTTAGTGTATAAAAGAGATACTAGTTTGCGAGAGATAGTAGTATAGGTTCTGACCTTCGTAAAGGAGTGAATGATTGAGAAAAGTAGAAATAAGAAAGCAGTGAATTGTGAATGTCCTGTGGAGTAATTCGTCTGGTTATGTGTTGTTCATACGTGAGTATAACTGTAAACAAACGTGTTCGTCGCACTGAGTGAAGCAGAAGTGAGGTTTTGAAACGTCGTCAAATGTCAATGTGGGTGGAAGTAATCGACACGCTTAGGCTTGGTAGTTGTTGATACATGGTAGTCCGATTGTCCAGAGAGTTGAATAGCCTTATTACAGCTGTTGTCAATGTCATCTTCTGGTTTGCCATTTGATGATGTTATACTTCCTAGGCACTCAAGACTCTTAACTTGTTTCGAGAAATGTTCGTTTAGCTAAATTGTTGTTGGTTGTGCTTCTTTGGTTATAGTCGTTGCCTCTGTGTTGCTTGTGCTAAATTGTGATGTCTTTTGTTTGGAATGGGTGATCTTGGACGGAAATTATGGAAGTTGTATGACAGGTTGGCGGAAAGAGAGTTAACATTCTGAATGACGTTTCATAAAACATGTTTAGTATTCTTGACAGGGACATGTCGAAGCAGGAATGCCTAATACTGAGAAACGAGAAAAGTGAGGTCTGCTGTCAATTATAAGTGGCGTGGGTTGCTGTTCTGAAAGAATCCCGATAAATAGGAAGAAGAGTGAAAGATACGGGAGGTAAACAAGGTTAGTTAAATGAATGTTGGAGAACGTGTTCCGATAAGGGTGACCGGTTTGATTATCGTCACGATGCAAGAGTGCTAGGAGAGACTTGAGGATAGCTTAGAGTAGTGGTGGTGAGATATAGAAAGTACTGATACAGGAGAAGGAAATGTTAATTGCGTCGGGTAGACGAGAAACTTAAAAGTAGAATTATTGATTGGTACAGTAGGTAGATGTATTGGTGAGAGGTCTATAATAAATAGACAAAATTTTCGCTGGTCGTAGTAGACTGGAGATGCCGTGGTTAACGGTAATGATTAAAAAGTTGTAGTGATGCTTGGTACAAATCCAAGGGAAACAATTGGTGTGCCGAGCCACAGGTTCTATTAGTAGATAGATGACTGCTGGTACATTGAGATAACATTGAGATAGCCTTCACACTGGTAATAGAAAAAATGAGTTGACCTGTAGTTTACAGTGGTTATATTCCAGATATTGTGATGTGTTAGGAGTTGGTTTTGTAAAAGATAAAAGGTTGTGAGGGGAGATAATCAATGTTTGATTTCCAGAAAAAGGTACGGTCATTTGTTAAGTAGTGATTTTGGTTGAGGGGAACAAGTATTGTTCCGCGCTATGATGATCTGTAGTTAATAGATATATATATATATATATATGTATGTACGTATTTTGGCATTGATGCTTGGCATTGAGTTGTTTTGTTTTATAACAAAATAGGCATGACTTGGGTCATTGGTTCGTATAGGGGGCCAATGTTGTTTGGTCACTTTAAGTAGTTAATTCTATGTGAATTATTTTTTTTAAAGACCTTCTCTTTAGCGAGAAGACAGTTGTTTTTATTGAAATTGAGCTTTCAATGCCTCATATATAAAATTTTTTTGCTTGATTTGGTCCTGTAAAATGATTGTTATTATTTTAGAATAGGGTTATTGTGTTCTTAGACTTTTGCGTACAAACTATTGGTCCGTAAAAGAGACCAGTAGTATTAGGTAACAATAGATTAGGATGTATGTGGTATTATTTTAATATATGTTTTTCTTTGAACGAGTTCATACCTTTAATTGATATGAGGGGAAACATAAATGATGTTATAAAAATTTGGGGGGGTATGATATCCTGTTGTGATTTTATTTCGCTGTTTTCTATGTTAAATAGTAGTTAATTAAGTTATGTTTAATTTACATGGTTTTGTCTAGAATAAAGACAATACATGGGGCTTTAATTGGGACCCTTCGTTCAGAAAATAGTAATAAACTACTGTGGACTAGTAGAGAGACACATCATCTTTGTGAATAAGTTCATGGGTATTTTGTTGCTGTGATAATCAGCGTAGAGAGGTTGATATGGCTATGAAGTGTTGGAAACATACGACGGGGTTACTACACAAGTAAAATGGTTATGGGGAATTTAAGTGAGCATTGATTGGAAATATATGGATTGGAGGCCATATGGGGGAAGAAAAGATTAATGAATATAGCAGTGGGGTAAATGAGGCAAAAGTTTTGAATATAGTTTCCATGGGGTCAGAAGACCCATGATATACATTCATAAGAGACACGAGATTGCTGGCTTATAGAAGAAGAAGTGGGTAACGTGTTACCCCAGGCAAATAGTAAAACATGAATTGAATCCATGTTTGATTAGACACTGTGGATAGCAGTACAATAGTTGTAAGTGTGAGAAATGAACATTGTGAAGACATAATGACATGGGGTTTTTGAGGGTCCGTGATATATGGACTGAGATAGAATAAAGTTAGTTGCAAGCAATCACACACATAAGTTCAGGGGTAGTATATTGTTGCTGTTGATAACGGCATAAGTGGAGGTTTTAGTAGATATGCCCATAATAAATGGACAGTAAGGGGTCGCTGAAAATTTCGGCAAGATTAAAAGAGATGATATGTATTGGGACAGGTCTTAAGGGATGATGGACCTTTTTAATTGTGTCCTCGGGATGTGTTTTGTGGTTGACATTACAAGGCGAGGTTGAGGTAAGGTTCAGAGCTATAAAATTAGTAGTGTCTGTAATATATAGACACTTGGGAGTAAATAATATTTTTGATGCTGTAGATAGCAGCGTAAAAGGTTACCATAATAAGTGGTACTGTAGGAGATATAATTATTTTAGACTTTATTACATAAAGTCTCAAATGACATAGGGGGGTAAAGGAGTGTGTGGTTTAGGTGAGTGCGGTTTTTGTGTGGAAGAGTTCTACTTCTTTGAATCTCCGGTGCGCACCGATTCTTTGTCTTTCTATCGTGTGAGAGTGATTTCAAGTTGGTTGAAAGTGGGAATTAGTAGGGTTGGTGATGACAATAGGGAGTTGGTATAAGAAGAGTACAGTGTTTGAAATTTTAAGCGGATTGCTTATGAAGAGAAGAAGGAGTGTTTATTTCAAAAAGGTAACCATATGTATTATGATGTATTGTATGAAGTTGAGATTTAAATGTTATTGAGGATATGTAAATAATGTGTGTTATGGTTGAAGAGTTCATAGTCGTTTACTATATGGCAGGGGAAAGAGTTACGAATAGATTGTTTTACTTAAAATAAAGTTGGTTTGGGGAAGGTTAGAGGAGTTGTGGGAGGTAAGGAAAGAGGGGGAATAGAGTAAGGGGATTGGGAGTAAAGACTTTTTAAGGGAAAAAGTCTTTCGAAAACATAGGAAGGTGTAGCAGTATGTGTATATTGGGTGGGCAAAACTACAGCACGCTTGAGCATCAGGATGGAATGGGAAGAAGGATGCTCAAGTCGTGACGTAGTTTGTTGTTAGGAACCAGTCAACATCTGGGCTTGAAAGAGAGAAGACGCCATGTTGTAAGAAGATTGATCAAGCTGTCATCTATGTGCAATAAAGATAATTTGTATTCGCCCAAGACTTGTTAGTCCTCTATACTTCACACCGTTATATAAGGATAGCTAATTCACACATAAAAATCAGTTCAGTGCACTAGAAGTTGTAGCACGTGTGTATGGAACTATGCCTGAGATCAAAGCGAGCAAAGCAAAAACAAACAAACAACACTGAGATTCTGAAAGCTGCAGGTGCAAGATCACTCATGAAAACCATAAGGCAAAAACAAATAACATTTATGGGTAATACCCATAGAAGATGTAGAATACAGAAATTATATGGGCAAGTACTAGGCAAGAAAGGTAGTGGAAGACAGAGAAATGTATGTGGAAAGCTTAAATGGCTGGGCAACAAATAGCAGTAGAAGCAGCACAAAGATCATCCAAATATCAGATGACAAAGAGGATTGGAGGGTCATTATTACCGACCTCTGCTCCAGACCATGAACCTGAAGAAGAACAGATTAAGGTTAAAGAGCATAATTAGAAACAGGAGGAAAGGAACTCACAATGTCTGTGTTTACATCATCATCATCATGTGCCATCCTGATGAGTGTGGGCAGTCATGGGTCATGACCCCTCCCGAGTTTTGGATCACGTCTATGTTTTTGTCCCAATTATGCCATGAGGGTCAAGCCATCCAAGTATTCATCTCTCTGCCTTCCCCTTGCTCTTTTCCCATAAATTTTGTCAGTTGTCAGCAAGTTTTCAAGCTTATTTCTCCTCATAACATATCCAAACATTTTGAGTGTCTACGTCTAATTTCTCTTAACAATTTACGAGGGGAAGTCAATAAGTAAGTCACAAATGGCTGTAGAAAAATAACTGATAACAACTTAACACCAGTTTATTTTTATATATACATTGTCCCTTTATTTCTCAACATAATTTCCACCAACATTTATGCACTTATCCTATTGTTTTATCAGTCCTCCCAATCCGGTTGCATAGAAGTGCGTGCTGTTTTCTAAACCACGTTTTCACATCACATTCAACTTCGGCGTCATTCACGAAATGTCTCCCGCCAAAAACTAAACTCCGTAAGTGCAGTCGCCATTTTGTTTTTGGGTTTCACATGCGCATGAGACAGCTAGCGCCACCTGATGAACTGGAATATAAAGTTCGATGTTTCTGTCACCTAATGACACCTTTAGAAAACACCAACTATATTTACCTGCCATCCCAAAGACCTGTGTGACTTACTTATTGACTCGGCCTCATACAATTTTCATGTGTTTCTTTAAGGTCTTTCTCCATTGTTTTTCTGTCTGTCCATGGTATTCTTTTTATGTTCTACAGAAACCTCATTCCCACTGCCATTAGATGTTTCTCAACTTTGCTTACTGTCCATGTCTCACATGCATATAACAGTGTAGGTTCTATATAGCCCTTTAACACCCTTTTTTTCACTGTAATTGGCAGTTTCTTACTGGTATTTATATTTTCCATCTTGCAAAAGATTTGCCAAGGCAATTCTTGTTCTAATCTCTACAAGTCACTTTCCATCAGATGTTATGACACATGCTCTCCTAAAAAAAAAAAAAAAAAGACAAAATATAACAGGTGTATGCATATTTAGAGATATCCAATGCTAATTATTGTGTTCACAGCCTAAAAGAGGATTTAAAATATCCAAGAAACCAGACAGAAAAGAGAGAATTACAATTGATTTATTTGGGTTTTATGGGATTTCAGATTTAAACACTGAGCACAACCCACTGCTAGCAACGCTGATCATATTCCAGTACGAACCTAAGGCCTTGTCTATGTCAATATGGAAGCACTAGACTTGAGTTTTGCTCTCGTTTGAGCTAGTCCGTAGTGCACTACTGACGAGCTCAAACGAGAGCAAAACTCAAGTCTAGTGCTTCCATACTGACGTGGACAAGGACTTAGGTTCGTACAGAAATTAGGTTCGTACAGAAATACAATTATTTCACAATAGACAAAGTATGAGACTTCCAATATTAAATTTGATTTTTTTAAAAAGAAATGAGAACACACCATTGATCACAGTGATTCCATAACAGCTAAAGTAGGAAACTCTAATTCAGTCTTTTCTGAATACGAATGAGAACATAAATTTGAACACGGTCATTTTACAAAGATAAGTATTAGACTTCACAATGCGAACTTGACTTTTCAGAACAGAAATGAGAAACACAGCTGAATACAGTAATTTCACAACCGGTAAAGTAGGAAACGATAGTTTTTTTTTTCTTCTTTCAGAATTGGAATGATTTCATAATAAAGCAGGAGACTTCACAATCAGACACCCAGTTGGATACAGAGATTTCACACCAGATAAAGTATAAGGCTATACAGTCTTTTCAGAATAGGAATGAGACCAACACATTCTGTGACACTTATTTCACATAGATCCACAATGTGAACTTCATTTTTCTAAAAAGATGTTCACAGTATTTCACAACAGATAGAGTAGGAAACTCCACCACATGAACTTGACTTTTCAGAATAGTTATGAAGGCACACAGTCGGATGTAGCGATTTCACAACACATAAAGTAGGTGACTCTACAATGTGAACTTGACTTTTCAGAATAGTTATGAAGGCATGCTGATGCCGAGGTAAGGGGATTTAACCCTTAGATCGAACAGTTGGACTAAAATGTTGACTTCTCGTCCTTGACTTGGGGATATTAATTACAAGTACTTCAACATACAGATATTGGTGAATGTTTCGACTAAAGCCTTTTATCAATGGGACCAACATAAACAAGACAATGAAAAAAACAGATAACACAAATGAATACTAATCTATTCAGTGGTAGTCCAATTGATCAACCTTGATGTGACTGCCTTTTGAGAAGGGAACAGATAAGACACTGCTGGACAGCACTAACAGGGATATGTTCATTTACCATAGAAGTTCCTGGAAGTCACTGTTGTGCTTGATGGTTGACTGAACTTTGGCCAGGACAATGTTCACGCCTTCTAAAAGTAGAGGCAGAGCTTGCTTGCCTTCAGGGACACTGTGGATCAATCCAGAATTATTTTTTCTAGAACATTCTGAGTTTAGTAGTAAATACTGACTATTCCTTCTCATTTGCCATGTCATCTTGACAGACGATAGTTTGTTACATTGAGCTACAAGAAAGGTATAATAACTACAACCCAAGGAGGTAAGGCCAGAGATGGAGTTATACCTTTCTATAGCGCAAAGCCTGTGCCGCTAAGTTGTGGAACAATCTTCCACAAGAAATCAAAAGCACCCTGTACACCCCCCTCCCCACCCTGACAACCAGCATAATAAACATTCCTTAACTGTGGTATGTTACACCTACCTTAGGTAATTATAACTGCCATGTTAAAAATTGTTTTAGTGGGTCAAGTAATCTCGATTATTGCACATTTTCCATGTGTTGTAATGCATATTATTTATTGTTCTGTTGTCTAAGATTAGCTTCATAAGTGATGTTTGAATGAAAAAATGTACAATGTACAAAGAGAGAAGAAGGGCAGAATGTTAAACGGGCCTGTGTGCCCAATTCTTAATCCTTTGAAAATAAAATTTGTTCATTCGCTTGTTTTTTACCTGCCCAGTTTACACAGAGGAAAGGCAACACCAATACGTTTGGAACAAGACAAGTGTAGAAGCTGCTGAATCAGCGATGCAATGCTAAAACTGTCCGCCTGATGGAGCTTCAATACTAGACCAGTTGCCGACCAAAGCTTAGGTCTGCCCTGCCATGACATTAAGTCTTTACGTTGAATTATCTCGCACTAGGATAAGGCTTGTACCCTCCTAATTGTGCTCCTCTGTCCAAAGTTGCTGGCCCAACATTCAGCGCTAACAGAAAGCAGGTAATAACGTCTACTGTCATATGGTAGCTCAGTAATATTTGACTTAGACCTGACATATACTTTCTTCTAGAACTTCCCAAGCCTGATAATAAATACTGAAGTATTTCTTTCAGAAGTGTCACGGCCAGATCATAAATACTGAAGTATTTCTTTCAGAAGTGCCAGGGCCTGATCATAAATACTGAAGTAGTTCTTTTAGAAATGCCCATGCCTTCTTCTCATAGTCTATGCCATATGGAGTTGGTGACCATGTTTGTCCACAGTCTTCTGTTTCTTGTTCTGCCAATCACATCTCATACTGATGTTCTTCCATGCCATGAAGTCATACTGTCAAACATTTTCTCTCTTGGTCTCCCCCTGCCTCCCCTCCCCTCCAACTTTACCACAGTGACAACACACTCCAGCTTTCCCTCTGATGTAAACAACCATTTCTCTTTGAGAGTTAACGCCTTGCAAATATATCTTCACTACTCTTTCTATTCATCCATGATGTTCTCATCAGTCTTATATAAAACCACAGACCTCCTCACTTGTCTGCTAACTGTCCATAATTATCTTCTGTATGTTGGGAATGGCTCGATACAGCTCTTGAGAATTATTTTTCTCACAAAGACTGACAAAGATATATTGCAAGGAATATTCTCCATCTGGTGAAATGCTGCTTTTGCACCTACATTTAAGGAACTGCTGTTATTAAAGTATGGATTTTTTGCCTTGGCCATGCAGGAGTGCGAGGGAATGAACAGGCTGATAAGCTTGTAGGGAAGGCACTTCTTGGTGATAGATTACTTATGGACAAGGGAGAGGTGGTCAAGTGCCTGTGGGACCAGGTGGAGAAAGCGGGGGAACAGACTGAGAACCCGTATGCGGAAAGAATGAGATTGCAGGGAATTGGCAGGGGTTCTGGAAGAAATTCAAAACTGAGAGGGAAGACAAGGAGAACTTTAAATCAGATAGTGGTGGGAACAATTAGTAATGTGACTCTTTGCTGGCTGTTGAATGAGGGGATAATGTTGGTTCTTAACTCAAGTAAAGTTCCCAAATACTTCAATACATTGACGTCCTTCAGACTGATTACATTCACTTTCACATTGCATTTGGGAAGATATTTATTTCCGTGTAATATCATGACTTTTTCTTTTTCTGTTATTCAGACTTAGTCCTTTGTTTTATGCTTTATCTTACATTCTCTCCTTACCATTCACTTTTCACACATTATATATTTAACATTATGCAAGATAGACAGAAAGACAAGGAAGCAGATAGACAGGAAGATACAGATGGACAGACAGGCTGGTAGGTACAGATAGACAAACAGACAGGCAGGAAGTCAGGTAGGTAGATAAGGAAGGACAGACAGACAGACAGACAGACAGACAGACAGACAGACACTCAGACAGACAGACAGACAGGCAGGCAGGCAGGCAGGAAGGAAGTTAGGTAGATATATAAAGACAAACAGATAGGCAGGCAGGAAAGAATACAGGTAGATACAGAGAAAAGGCAGACAGGAAGGCAGGTAGGTAGATACAGACAGACAGTCACAGACAGACAGACAGAGACATGCAGGTAGGCAAGCAGGTAGGAAGGCAGGTAGATACAGGCAGACAGTGACATGACTCACATGTGTAAACCACAGGCAGACAAATGTGATTCACAGGTCAAGCTATATCTAACCAAACTGAACACAGCCACTTTAAACCACCAACATCCTACCTGGCCACAACCTCAAGTCGATCAGTCAAAAACGTCAAAATAAGCACCACCTCGCTGATCAGATTTGCTGTAGGCACTGCTTTGCCTGGTAACATCAAAGAACAATCATTTTAACGTATAAACTGTGAATGTCCATCTATAGTTCCTTGAACCAAGACATACACCCCCCCTCCCCCTCCCGAACCTCTGTATGTGACTGTTGTTTTTTTCCATGAAATATTACATATTCTTATGTATATCCACACCTCCATGGCCTCTATTTGACTTTCTAATTACTTGTTCATTGTCCAGGTTTCCGTGACATGCGTAGTGTTGAATATACATAACATTTGACAATTCTTATTTTTACTGCGTTGTTAATCTCTTTAGATGTTAATACAGATTTCATGATGTTGAAAGCATTTTTAGCTATTCCTATTCCTTTTTTATTTCTGTTTCACTTCTGCCATAATCTGTTATTACATGTCCAAGATAGGAGAAACTTGTTACTTGTTCTAGTATCTCCCCGTTTACTGTGAAGTTCACTGATGATCTCTCCTTTCCACTGCTAATTATCATAGTTTTTGTTTTTTGGATGTTAATATCTAAGCCACTATGCCTGTTTACCTGTTCCACTAGTTTTTATAACTCTTGCTTGCTTTCTGCTAGTAACACTGGATTGTCAGCATACCCAAGATTGTTTATGATTCTTCCACTGATGTTAAGTCCAGGCAGTTCAACGTGTTTACAAATTCTTTCTGTGTGTTATTTCTCCATACTACAATCTTAGTTCCTGGTTTTCTGGACCAATCCTATTGATGTTATTTCTCCATACCACAATCTTAGTCCCCAGTGTTCTGGACCAATCCTATTGATGTTATTTCTCCATACCACAATCTTAGTCCCCAGTGTTCTGGACCAATCCTATTGATGTTATTTCTCCATACCACAATCTTAGTCCCCAGTGTTCTGGACCAATCCTATTGATGTTATTTCTCCATACCACAATCTTAGTCCCCAGTGTTCTGGACCAATCCTATTGATGTTATTTCTCCATACCACAATCTTAGTCCCCAGTGTTTTGGACCAATCCTATTGATGTTATTTCTCCAAACCACAATCTTAGGCCATCTAACATAATTTCTCTTGGTTTATTTCTGCCTCTTCTATCGCTGGTCTTTCCAGCTGCCATGTTTTCCAATGCCTCTCTTCTCATTATTTGACCAAAGAACATTGTTTGGTTCTTTCTTACAGTTGTATATAATATCTTAAAGTCTTAAAAGTCGAGAGGGTCGATTTCATTGCACTATGTTTTATCACACATGGCTCGGTCTCTTTCAGCAAGGCGGTCTGCCGAAAGTGTCGTGCAAAGCACGAACTCCGTAGCTCCAGCGATGACCCCCATGAGTCTCAGAGAAAACTGCACTCATGAACCGAAAGACGTAGCATGGAATCAAACCCACAACCTTCAGAGCACGAGGCAAACGGCTTGACAACTTCGCCACAGACACTCCCTACTATATATAATGTTCTACCGTAGCTCCAGCGATGACCCCCAGGAGTCTCAGAGAAAACTGCACTCATGAACCGAAAGACGTAGCATGGAATCAAACCCCCAACCTTCAGAGCGCGAGGCAAACGGCTTGACCACTTCGCCACAGACACTCCCTACTATATATAATGTTCTACTTTCTTATAGTTGTATATAATGTTCTATTTTCTGATAGTTGTATATAATGTTCTACTGTCTGATAGTTGTATATAATGTTCTACTTTCTTATAATTGTATCTAATGTTCTACTTTCTGATAGTTGTATATAATGTGCTACTTTCATTAGCCTCTTCCCGGCACATATTATGAGTTCTCACAATCAAATAAATCTGTAAAATGTAATCCCTTAGTGAATTTAAAAACAGAAGCCCCAAACAATAGGTTGCACAATCTATTGCCCGGCATATTTCGCTGTATCACATCAGGTGCATATTGAAAGCCTATTGAAAGCATATTGAAAGCATATAGGAGCCTGAAACCTTGGTTATGCAGACAGAAAGACTTCATGGTGCCTTTGCAATTACCACAAGAATAACAAATGTTCCATATTCAAACAGTATTAGTGACTCTGTGTGCTGTGTATTTCAGCCAAAATATGATTCATCTGTTCACTTCATATGATGCACAACTCTGTAGCATGCACCTGTTGGGATGCAGTGAAATATGTCAGGCAATAAATCGTGCAAACATATAGTTTGTCACTTCTGTGTTTAAAATCTGTATAACTCAGATAGATAATTAATGGAATAAATTAATCCAGCCACTGCCTACTTACTATTGGACTTGAAGTCTGCCAGCACATCATCTCGATCATCAACCTGCCATCAACAACAAAACATTAATCTGCTACAGACAGCAAAACAACACAGACTTTCACAACTTCTTTCTGATATGACACTTAATTAATATCTCACTAAGACAGGTACAAAAACAACACTGGCTTTTGAATGCTGCAAGTTTCTCTAAATTTGATGCCAGGTTTCACAATGGAAAACTAATCAGAAGTTAAAGAGGCTTCTTCTAATTTCTTTGAATTTATTGTATGTAATTTATGATGTCGGTCCTCCTGGTCTAGGGGTTAAACGACTTTCTCTGTAATCCTGTTTATCCATGTAGGGTATTGCAGCGCGCAAGAATTGGGAGCGGTTCTCGCTACATTGGTAACTTACGAGATAAGTGAGCTGGCCGCTCAGAAAGCAATGGCAAACTACTGATCGTAATCTTGCCAAGAAATCAATGACAGCGGCAAAATGCTGGTGTTGACAGTGATGTCCTGTAAAGGATAGGCGAAAAACAACTAAATTATGATACTGCAAATATGATCAATATGGTTCTAGTTGTAAGAACTAGTTATATATTGTAACAACGGGTAAAACATATTGGAAGGAGGAAACAGGTATAGGCAGAGAGAAAAGATACTAGGCAGTTTTGTATCATGAGAAAATAGCACACACTAAAAAATGATTCTAAACTGTTAGCAAAATCTTATAGATAGCTAATATATATAATTCTAATAAGTCATAACATACCCTAACAAATAATTTGAAAACTGTTGTTCATTTATACCGATCACTTTTAAATTTTAGACCCGTTATAAAGATATTTTATGCCTTACTCTAAAATGGCGGTCAAACAACAGAGGTATCCGATAAATGACTTTAAAATAGTGGTCAAAGAACAGAGGATTATAAATGTTGGTAAACCACAGAACATCCCTATAAATGACTCAAAACCATTGGTCACAATAGTAGTTCCCTATAAATGACTGTAAAATGTTGGTCAAACCACAGAGACATTCTATCAATGACTCTAAAATGTTGGTCAAACCACAACTCTGCAGTATGTACTAAACAAGATGTAGCAGAATATGTCAGGCAATAAATCATGCATTATACTGTTTATGGCTTCTGTGTTTGATTCACGAAGGAAATACATTGTGTTGAACTTCACTAATTACTATAACTGCAAAGACACTTCACTAATTGCTACATCTGCAAAGATACTTCACTAATTACTATAACTGCAAAGACACTTCACTAATTGCTATAACTGCAAAGATACTTCACTAATTACTATAACAGCAAAGACACTTCACTAATTACTATAACTGCAAAGACACTTCACTAATGGCTATAACTGCAAAGATACTTCACTAATTGCTATAACTGCAAAGATACTTCACTAATTGCTATAACTGCAAAGATACTTCACTAATTGATATAACTGCAAAGATACTTCACTAATTGCTATAACTGCAAAGATACTTCACTATTTACTATAACTGCAAAGATACTTCACTAATTGCTATAACTGCAAAGACACTTCACTAATTACTATAACTGCAAAGACACTTCACTAATTGCTATAACTGCAAAGATACATCACTAATTACTATAACTGCAAAGACACTTCACTAATTACTATAACTGCAAAGACACTTCACTAATTGCTATAACTGCAAAGATACATCACTAATTACTATAACTGCAAAGACACTTCCCTAATTGCTATAACTGCAAAGATACATCACTAATTACTATAACTCCAAACTGCAAAGACACTTCACTAATTGCTATAACTGCAAAGATACTTCACTAATTGCTATAACTGCAAAGACACTTCACTAATTACTATAACTGCAAAGACACTTCACTAATTGCTATAACTGCAAAGACACTTCACTAATTGCAATAACTGCAAAGACACTTCACTAATTACTATAACTGCAAAGATACTTCACTAATTACTATAACTGCAAAGGTACTGATACTTTACTAATTGCTTTAACTGCAAAGTCACTTCACTAATTACTATAACTGCAAAGGTACTGATACTTTACTAATTGCTTTAACTGCAAAGTCACTTCACTAATTACTATAACAGCAAAGTTACTTCACTAATTACTATAACTGCAAAGACACTTCACTAATTTCTATAACTGCAAAGACACTTCACTAATTACTATAACTGCAAAGGTACTGATACTACACTAATTACTATAACTGCAAAGGCACTTCACCAATTACTATAACATATTAATCAAGTGAAAAATACACCTTATAAATGGCAATGTTATATTTTAATTTCATCCTCACTCAAGTTACAAAGCTATTTTAGAAACAATCAAGAAAATAAAAACTATGTCTGAAACTATTATTCCATAATGAATTTCAAATCATATGTTTGATAGCAGCTGCAGCTATCTCAGATTACACAAACTATCAGGTATTATTACAAATGTTACATTATTTGGTGTCCATTTACATGTTGAGAATATAAAAATCTGCAAAAGGGTAATAAAATCTGGCAGAGCTGCAAGTCTAACAGCTACTGTACTATCTAAGCTTACATGCCCATTTGTCAAAAGTGTTGGCCAATCCCTGCTAAGATGTCAATGCCATCTGTGGCCTAATCTATTTTAGCATCCCGCAGCTGTGGTAGGCTGACAAACTGTGCATTTACTTCACACAAAGAACATGTGCAGAGGCATTCAGGCTTACCCAGCCTAAAATGGGTACCAAGAGACATCATTAGAAGTAAAAGCAACCAGCATCATTTTGATATGTGGGGCAAGCAGCATATACCCAAAGCATCTGATGGCATTAAAAGGGGTCCTTTACTTTACTTTTTTTACTTATAATAAATTAACCATATGCCAGTCTTCTCTCTCACAACAAATATACCCATCTTAACTCAAAACAAATGTACTAATCTCCTCTCTCACAACAAAGTTATCAGTCTCTTAATCATACACTTTAATTAATCATAAAAGCAAAACCTACAACACATTATCATCCATCATATAACAAATATAAATCATACAATGCCATTCTTTCTCACAACCCCCCCCCCCCCCCCCCCCCCTTCCTCCTCTCTCTCACTTGTCTCTTGCTCACACACATGCATACAATCTACTTTCAAAAGTCTTACAAATCCATTAGTCACTTTAATCTCTGTTACACATAAAAACCAACGTTCACTTGTCATATATATATTTATTTTTCTCTCTCACACACAAATCACAATCCACTTCCAGTTTTCACATAACACATTACAACCCACTTTTATCCTTCAAATAGCACATGATATCCAATTTCCATCTCTCAAATAACACATCATAACCCACTTCCAACTCTTACATAACACACCACAACTCACTTCCACCTCTCACATAACACATCCCAACCCACTTCCATCTCTCACACAATGCATCACAACCCACTTCACACCACAATCCACCCTCATCTCTCACATATTACATAACCAACTTCCATCTCTCACATATCACATCCCAACCTACTTCCATCTCTCACATAACACATCACAACACACCCTAATCTCTCACATAACACATCACAACACCCCTAATCTCTCACACAACACATCACAACACATCCTAATCTCCCACATAATACATCACAACACACCCTCATCTCCCACATATCACATCCCAACCTGTTTCCATCTCACATGACACATCACAACCCACTTTCATCTCTCACATAACACATCACAACACATCCTAATCTCTCACACAACACATCACAACCTACCCTCATCTCTCATACAACATATCACAGCCCACATTCACACTGCCAAGAACCAGCATACCACAGCCTCCTGCATCTCTACAAGCCCTCCAACAAACTTGTTCAGCATGGTGATAAAGGCTGCCTGCACAGCACCTTGTACCATCACACAGTTCTGGTAACTACCAATGTACACCTGCAAAGCACCAGGGAGAAAAGAACAAGCTTCTAGCAAAAGTTCACCACAAAGCATAAACAAAAAAGTTACACCAGGGTCAAGGGCAGGTCAGGACAGGCAGGGTTGGAATGAAATCTAGAGAGAAAAAAAATCAAACATAAAAATCTGCCATAAACTGCCATCTACTGCCTTTAGTACCTTGTAGGACAGGGAGGTCTTGAACCTGAGCAATTAAGGCTGCCTGGATTGTGCAGTCTCCGCGAACTGTGCAGGTTAGGGTTTTATTTTTACCCCCGACAGAAAAAAGAATCCACACCTTACCTAGGATTCGAACCCGGGTCTCCTGAAAGAGAACCTGGCATTCTAGCCACTTGGCCAGCCGCTCCTCAAATGACAGTTAGATGGTAGTTGAAATAAACATCATTACCTCAAAACCAATGTTTTCCCATGTTAAATTTTCATAATGAAGATACAAACGATATATTGCACAGTTTACTGCCTGGCATATTTTGGTGGGTCTCGCCAGGTGCTTTGTACAGAAGAAAAAGTTCAACATATGATGTAATGCAGTAGCGTAAAGAATCCTTTCAGCTGAAATACACACAAAAAACTACATTGTGGAGGTTAGCATGGCCAAACAGAGAGTGCTTGTTCTTAAACATCTGGTGTGCTGATGGCAAGGTAGCGGGTTCAATCCCTACACCAGTCAGTTGGACTACAATGCTGACTTCTCGTCCTTGACTTGTGAACATAAATTACAAGTACCTCAGAAGTCGGTGTGGGTTCACCTGATGGCCAGGGGCACTGACAATAGGGACAGCTAATCCACCCAGTCCAATGAACTAGAAGTCGTAGAATGTGTGTGGACTACGCTTGTATTCAAAGTGAGGGAACCAAAAAAAAACTACATTGTCATATAAACACAGAAGCCCCAAACAATAGGTTGCCCGATTTATTGCCTGGCATATTTCACTGCATCTCGTCAGGTACATATTATAGAGTTCTATATCACATGCAGTGAATAAATGAATTATACTTTGACTGAAATACTTAAAACACAGTCACTGATACTGTTTGAATGTGCAGCATTTCAAAGATGAGTTGTTTGAATGTGCAGTTTTTTAAAGATGAGTGTACCCAAAAGAAACATGGGCAGGCCAGTACCTGCAGTGACAGTGAAACATGACAATGTACAAGGCTGGTTAGTTGCAGGTCCTCTAGAAGACTGAGTTTTAACTCTTAAGTCTGATGTGCTGGCATTCTACTCGTCTAGGACCTCAAAAGGGTTTGCATCTATCGGAGAGAGGTTTGTGTTGAGACTTCACTTTTTTAAAAACAAGTTAGTTGCAGGACGTCGCAGTTAACCCCAGTATTTTTTTTTAGTTTGTGATTTCTTGGCAAGTTTACGTTCAGTAGTTTACTATTACTGCCTGAATGATCTGCACTCATACAATTTTTTTTTTAACTGAAAGCTAGGCGGCCTGCTGTCAAATCGCCCACAGCTGTGTTTTGAATGTGATATGTGGGATTACGAATTGCATTCGTAATTCCTTCGCCACAGAACCATTACCAGTTTTTTTTTTTTATAAGCCGGTACAAATTAAGACCTTTAAAGGATTGTGCTGCAGAGCTATCCTTCCACTCTCCAAGCCTGAAAACCAACAGGACCTGACAAGCAAGCCCGACAGGTAGTGGAACTTCACATCTGTGAGGAGACATATAAGGACATAACCAGGTAGGGAGTCAGCTCAGTACATATAGATGATTGGAATTTTACTTTAAAAGAGATTGACAGGCTGGAGGATCAAATTAATTGCACCGGGTTTTATTCCACACTGCTTTCTTTTTCCAATTACTGAAAGTGACAATCTCAAATCAAGTGTGCTTATAGTGTTTACATTTTTTGCGTTGGCTGGTGTGTCTTAACCCTTAATGAACAGCAAAGAATATAACACCTTGTAACTTGCCATACATGACGCAAGAGGTGACAAAGACAAAAGAAGGTCAGGTGTGCTGCTGGTTTCCCAACTCCGTAGAGAATCTTTAGCTGTAAAGTCCAACCAATCATGAACAATCTTAAAGATAAAGAAAAAACATAATAAAGCTAACCAAGAATAAAGGATGCTCTTCTAGAAGAGACATGGCATGATGTGGAGAAAGATGCACAGAGGTTGCATTGTAGATTCTCTCCCTTTCACCTAGGGACATTTCTAGAATTGGCACCTGGAATGTTGGAACTATGAATGAACAGGAAAATATAGCCTACGTGGTGGAGGAATTGAGATACTATGACATTAGTACTCTAGAAGAAATAGAAGAAGGCCCAAAAAACACATGCAGAAGAGAAGTAGAGACAGAAATGAATAATATGGGGATGACATGGACAGAGCTGCATGAGATAGCTAAAGATAGGAGGGCTTGAAGTGAGTTGGTTAAGGACATAACACCCCAATGGAGGATAAAGGTGGAAAGAAGAAGAAGATTGTTTTATGAAATCTACATATTGTTACCTGCTTGTGCCAGTCAAAATTAATGATTTCATTACTACTGCTGGCCTCAAGAGTTGCCCAGTGTTGTGTTCTTTATTTAGTTCAGTGTAATGTACTGCCTGCATTGCACTCTGAACATGTTCATAGGCGATTTTATTTAGTTCAGTGGAATGTATTGCCAGATTTGCTCTCTGAACATATTTATAGGCAGTTTTATTTAGTTCAGTGTAATGTACTGCCAGCATTGCACTCTGAACATGTTTATAAAGGGTTTAAAGGCCAGAGGTCTGACTTCATTGCACTGGGTTTGATCTCATATGGCTCGGTCCCACAGCAGCCTGCCAAAAGTGTCACACGGAGTATAAACTCTGGTAGCTCCAGCAACAACCCAAAGGCATCACAGAAAAGATTGCTCTCATGAACCAAATGAGGAAGTCTGAAAATGAACCTCGTAACCTTCAAAGTGAAAGGCAGGCGGTCTAACCACTTCGTCACGGAGATCCACATGATTAAATATGATTATATTGTAACAATAATCAATCAAAATGTCCCACCGTCACAACTAGACATTAGGAATGCATCAACAGAAGAATCAAAAAGCAACCACTGGAGCTGGTAGTTAACTCTTGTGAGCTTCTCTTTAAATATTCACAGACATTTCTTCCATCTACCCAGACAATCACATTAATCATAAACTTTGACTCTTGTGAGCTTCTCAAATATTCAAAGACATTTCTTCCATCTACCCAGACAATCACATTAATCATAAACTTTGACTCTTGTGAGCCTCTCAAATATTCACAGACATTTCTTCCATCTACCCAGACAATCACATTAATCATAAACTTTGACTCTTGTGAGCTTCTCTTTAAATATTCACAGACATTTCTTCCATCTACCCAGACAATCACATTAATCATAAACTTTGACTCTTGTGAGCCTCTCAAATATTCAAAGACATTTCTTCCATCTACCCAGACAATCACATTAATCATAAACTTTGACTCTTGTGAGCCTCTCAAATATTCAAAGACATTTCTTCCATCTACCCAGACAATCACATTAATCATAAACTTTGACTCTTGTGAGCCTCTCAAATATTCAAAGACATTTCTTCCATCTACCCAGACAATCACATTAATCATAAACTTTGACTCTTGTGAGCCTCTCAAATATTCAAAGACATTTCTTCCATCTACCCAGACAATCACATTAATCATAAACTTTGACTCTTGTGAGCCTCTCAAATATTCAAAGACATTTCTTCCATCTACCCAGACAATCACATTAATCATAAACTTTGACTCTTGTGAGCCTCTCAAATATTCAAAGACATTTCTTCCATCTACCAAGAACATCATGTTTCATAAATTTAACTACTGAGGACTTTTAAAAGAGCATAAATTAACAGAAATATGCAGTATTATTCTAGTACTTATGTTCTTTGATTAATTCCCATCATCTGAAGTAAGAATCATACTGAGGGTATTCCCATCATCTGAAGTAAGAATCATACTGAGGGTATTCCCATCATCTGAAGTAAGAATCATACTGAGGGTATTCCCATCATCTGAAGTAAGAATCATACTGAGGGTATTCCCATCATCTGAAGTAAGAATCATACTGAGGGTATTCCCATCATCTGAAGTAAGAATCATACTGAGGGTATTCCCATCATCTGAAGTAAGAATCATACTGAGGGTATTCCCATCATCTGAAGTAAGAATCATACTGAGGGTATTCCCATCATCTGAAGTAAGAATCATACTGAGGGTATTCCCATCATCTGAAGTAAGAATCATACTGAGGGTATTCCCATCATCTGAAGTAAGAATCATACTGAGGGTATTCCCATCATCTGAAGTAAGAATCATACTGAGGGTATTCCCATCATCTGAAGTAAGAATCATACTGAGGGTATTCCCATCATCTGAAGTAAGAATCATACTGAGGGTATTCCCATCATCTGAAGTAAGAATCATACTGAGGGTATTCCCATCATCTGAAGTAAGAATCATACTGAGGGTATTCCCATCATCTGAAGTAAGAATCATACTGAGGGTATTCCCATCATCTGAAGTAAGAATCATACTGAGGGTATTCCCATCATCTGAAGTAAGAATCATACTGAGGGTATTCCCATCATCTGAAGTAAGAATCATACTGAGGGTATTCCCATCATCTGAAGTAAGAATCATACTGAGGGTATTCCCATCATCTGAAGTAAGAATCACACTGAGGGTATTCCCATCATCTGAAGTAAGAATCATACTGAGGGTATTCCCATCATCTGAAGTAAGAATCATACTGAGGGTATTCCCATCATCTGAAGTAAGAATCATACTGAGGGTATTCCCATCATCTGAAGTAAGAATCATACTGAGGGTATTCCCATCACCTGAAGTAAGAATCATACTGAGGGTATTCCCATCATCTGAAGTAAGAATCATACTGAGGGTATTCCCATCATCTGAAGTAAGAATCATACTGAGGGTATTCCCATCATCTGAAGTAAGAATCATACTGAGGGTATTCCCATCATCTGAAGTAAGAATCACACTGAGGGTATTCCCATCATCTGAAGTAAGAATCACACTGAGGGTATTCCCATCATCTGAAGTAAGAATCATACTGAGGGTATTCCCATCATCTGAAGTAAGAATCATACTGAGGGTATTCCCATCATCTGAAGTAAGAATCATACTGAGGGTATTCCCATCATCTGAAGTAAGAATCATACTGAGGGTATTCCCAGATGCAGGTAAAGGTAAAAGCAGCCCAAAGGCCACTACTGCCTTATGGGTGTCAGTGATAAGCTTTAACATATTCTAGGTCAATGGTGTAATGAAGTAGCAGTGACAAGTTCCCTTCCTCAGCACTTTTCCTTCCTTTCAATTCTGAACATTCTTTCGTATCCATTTTGCAAGGCTCGGTAGATCTACTTTTTAAAAATGATTTCTGCAGCAAATTGTTTTACATTGTATATTTCTTCTTCTTCTGCCCGCTATCTCCCATTGGGGTAAAGGCGCTCAACCAGCTCACTCCAAGTCGTCTTATCTAACACCTTAGTTTATTACTGCAGAATAGATCTGTGTCCAACACCTTAGATTTATTACTGTACAATACATCTATGTCTAACACATTAGATTAATTGTTGTAGACTAGATCAATGTCCAATAAATTAGTTTAACTGCTAAGTGTCAAATTTAAACTCTTGAGCCCAATAAGTAGACCTGTGTCTAACATCTTAGATTAATTTCTGTGGAATAGATCTATGTCCAACATCGTAGATTAATTTCTGTGGAGTGTCCAACACATTAGACTTGCAGCTGTGGAATGACTTTATGTCTACTCAAGGGTTAGCTACCAACACCTGTTACAGACAGACACTAAGACGCAAGAGGAAAGTTCAAGCACCATCTATGCAGATCCCCCATCCTGGAGAACCAGGAGAAATTTTCTATGGGAGAAACAAATAAGGGGTAAATTTTCTTTACATGCTCCGCAGAAGTATCACACAGAATCTGTATAAGCCAATTCTTGAGCTCGGGGTCAACAGAATGGTTGGGACAACAATAGAGAGCCAATATGGCCAAAAGACAAACTCGAGATTTGGCACCTGTGCTGCGGTTTCCACATTTCAGGCTGATGTCTATAAGTATCTGTAAATACACGGACATCATAACTTTCACATTTCCATATTTCTATACATCTGTCTATATCTAACTACAAATAATTATGATGAAGGGAATTACATTGAGTTAAAAACCAACATCATTGCGCTCGGGACATTCCCAAACGTGCTCTGTCCTCATCTGCAATAGCCACACAAGTATAATAAAGATATTGTTGTTGATTGCTTGGTTGAGAATCTGGGAAGGCTGTGAGTTAAACTCTTAATGTCAAAGCTATCTTAAATGTTTATTAAACTACACTCTTACTATCTCAAATGTTTATTAAACTATAATCTTACAATCGCAAATGATTTTAAAACTATAATATTACTTTCTCTAATGTTTATTAAACTATAATCTTGCTATCTTAAATGTTTATTGTACTTTGAACTTCCTATCTTAAATGTTAATTAAACTATAATCTTACAATCTTAACTGTTTTTAAAACTATAATATTACAATGTCAAATATTTATTAAACTATAATCTTACTATCTCAAATATTTATTAAACTATAATCTTACTATCTCAAATATTTATTAACCTATAATCTTACTATCTCAAATATGTATTAAATTATAATCTGACTATTCCACATTGGTATTACATTATATCCTATCCACCTCAAATATGTAATTAAAAGGATACACACTCAAAAGTTTATTAATAATAATTTATAGAAACAAATCACAAATAGTGATGGCAGCAGGACATGGTCATATACCTCATGACCAATAAGGTAACTTCAGATCTTTCAGTGAAACAAAAAATATTAAACTTTATATATGCTTGAAGATATGATGTGTACAGTTCTTTGCTTCTCTGCACGATTACAAAATCTGACCAAAGTTATATTTTATGTCTAAACAGATAAATTTTAACATTGCAGTGAATTATCAGTCTGATCACATGACTGATAGAGACAATGAGTTCTGTGTGTTGTTTAACACAGAAAGCGGACACATGTTAAAATTTGCTGAAGCTATTGCTATTTGTATAGCCAAGCCAACTTTGTGTAAACAAAAATACATAAAAGTCAGTTTAAAATTGACATGGTAGACAATTTAAATTACTGAGGGAATATGTGTATTGTATATTTCAGCTTGAAAGACTTATCTCTTTGCAGTAGTTTATGTTGTGTGACTTCTGCAGTATGCATCTGATGAGATGCAGCAAAGTATGCCAGGCAATAAATTGTGCAACTTATAAGTGCCTTCGTTGTTCCAATTATCAGGTTAATTTTTATCTTGAATATCAATTGGGGAACTATTTGAGGCCACCAGGACAGTTCACAAATAAACAAACATGTATTGTTTGGCGCTCATAGAAGTAGGAGAAATAAGTAGGAATTAGAGGACACACTAGACAACATAAAAATGTAACGCTATAGTTACCGACCAGGATTCAAACTGCCACCTTTAAATGACAACAGCGCCTCACTGCTACAGCAAGTGCACTTCGACGCATGACCAATTAGACTAACTAGGAGTGTCTAATTGATCATGCTTCGAAGTACACTTGTTTTTGCAGCGAGGCGCTGTCATAATTTGGAGGTGGACAGGTAAGAATTCTGGTCGGGAACTAAATTGTTATGTTGTCTAGTGTGTCCTCTAATCCATACTTTCTTCTGTTTCAGTGAGTACCATCCAATACATGTGTGTTTATTTATGAACTAATTTTATCTTGCTTGAAGTCATTGAACTTGCCGATTATATCAAACCATACAATGCTTATTAACACTTTCTGGGAGCTAATTAATGCAGTAACTAGCATGCTTGCCTCCTGGCTTAGTGGTCATGGGTTGAACACACACACACACACACCCCCCCCCCCCCCCCACCATCCCAGCAGAGATATTTTTTTAAACTAACCTGATGTTTGGAGGTATCAATAAATATATATGAGTTATATGGTACAAAATGGGTTAAGGGAAAATGTTAGATGTTAAGCAAACTATACTGTTAAAATATTACATCAGGCAAAAGCATATATGTTTCTTTTACATTCATATTAGAACAAGTCATTCCCCACTTCCATTCATGTTAGTAAACCATTCTCCACTTCCATACATGTCAGTAAACCATTCCCCACTTTCATTCATGTTAGTAAACCATTCCCCACTTCTTTTCATATTTAAAAGAAAAAACCATTCACCACTTTTCATATTAATAAACCTTTCACTACTTCTTTTCATATTAATAAACCATTACCCACATCTATTTATGTTATTAAGTGATTCCTTACATTCATTCATGTTAATAATCCATTCCTCACTTCCATTCATGTTAATAACCCAGTCCCCAGTTCTATTCATGTTAATAAACCATTCCCCACTTCCATTCATGTTAATATCCAATTCCCCACTTCCATTCATGTTAATATCCAATTACCCACTTCCATTCATGTTAATAATCTATTCCCAACTACCATTCATTTTAATAACCCATTCCCTACTTCCATTCATGTTAACAACACATCCCTCACTTCCCTTCATGTTAATAATCCATTCTCCACTTCCATTCATGTTAATAAACCATTCCCCAATTCCATTCAGGTTAATAAACCATTCCCCACTTCCATTCATGTTAATATCCAATTCCCCACTTCCATTCATGTTAATATCCAATTCCCCACTTCCATTCATGTTAATAATCTATTCCCAACTACCATTCATTTTAATAACCCATTCCCTACTTCCATTCATGTTAACAACACATCCCTCACTTCTCTTCATGTTAATAATCCATTCTCCACTTCCATTCATGTTAATAACCCAGTCCCCAGTTCCATTCATGTTAATAAACCATTCCCCACTTCCATTCATGTTAATATCCAATTCCCCACTTCCATTCATGTTAATATCCAATTCCCCACTTCCATTCATGTTAATAATCTATTCCCAACTACCATTCATTTTAATAACCCATTCCCTACTTCCATTCATGTTAACAACACATCCCTCACTTTCCTTCATGTTAATAATCCATTCTCCACTTCCATTCATGTTAATAAACCATTCCCCAATTCCATTCAGGTTAATAACCCATTATTCATTTCCATTCATGTTAATAACCAATTCCCCACATCCTTTCATGTTAATAACCCATTCCCCACTTCCCTTCATGTTAATAAATAATTTCCCAACTTCCATTCATGTTAGTAAACCATTCATTGCATTAATTTGTTCCATTAATAATTTTCTATTATTTTACTTAATTTCAGTAACTATGTTGCACGTGTTAATATGTAATTCTATACTTTCATGCCTTATCATTTTGTCTTATTTTCATTAATTATAATAATTTCCCACTTTCATTAATTGTAATAATCATTCCCCATTATAATTCATTATAATAGTTACTCCCCATTTCCATTCATTAAAATTGTCTTTCCCCACTTTCATTTGTTATATCAATCAATCAATCATGTGCCATGCCGGAAAGCGTGGGCGGTCATGACTCGAAATTTCACTTGATTGATGTTATTGATGTTTTTTCCTCCTATGCTGATTCCATTTATATCTTCTACATTTCTGAAAATCATTCGTTATAATAATCATAATATTCATTTCTCTTTATCATTCACTATAATAATAAATATTCTTGATTATTCAATATAATAATCAATTCTCCTTTTTTACTCATTATAATAATCAGTTGCCACTCCCCTGCAATATAATAATCACAATTATCATTTATCTATTTGATTCATTATATTCATTAACCTCTTCCATGCGTTAAAATAATCATAATTATTTCTCTATTACATTCATTATAATAATCATTATCCACACACTGGCAACTTGCCTTCTTGACAGACGATAGTTAAGACTGGGGATGGAGTTAAGCCTCCATAGCACAATACCTTGGCTGAACTGCAGTGACCATGTGTTGCCCAAGCAGCATGATCCCTCTCTCAGCCTGCCTGGTTTACTCCAGAAGAAAGGTAACCCACCAGGAACAAGACCAGCTGCAGAAGCTGCTAGATCAGCAAAGCAATGCTCTAACTGTCCGCCTGTTGGAGCTTCCATCCTAGATCAGCAAAGCAGTGCTCTAACTGTCCGCCTGTTGGAGCTTCCATCCTAGATCAGCAAAGCAATGCTCTAACTGTCCGCCTGTTGGAGCTTCCATCCTAGATCAGCAAAGCAGTGCTCAAACTGTCCGCCTGTTGGAGCTTCCATCCTAGACCAGTTGCTAACCAAGGCTTTGGGCCTGGTCTACCTTGCCTTGACATTTAGTCTTATGTTGCATTTCCTCACACCAGGATAAGGCTTATATCCCCCCAATTGCGCTTCTCCACCCGAAACAGTTGGCACAATGTGAGGTGTCAGGTTTGGTGAGCGCCACCCAACATTTGGTGCTAGTAGAAAGCAGGTAGTACAGTCTGTTACAAGCTAGCTCAGTCACATCCACTTCCAAGCTTTATAATAATCATTCTATACTTTAATCCACTGCAGTTTTATCACTTCCATTCATTACAATAATAATTCCACACTTTCATAAATTATAACCAATTTTCCCCCCTATCATTCATATTGAATCACTGCACCAATAATAATTATCATTGCCCAGCTTCATTCATGATATAAACCACTCTTCCATCTACATGCAGGTTAGCAAGTTACTAGATACTTTGTTATCAAGTTACTGCTGTGAGTAAAACAGCCAAGCAGCACAGCAGTTATGTGGTCAACTGGCAGAGAATACAAATATTTACTTACTACACACCACAGGACAGAATTACCAATCTCAACACCTGTAATGATGATTTGGTCACTAATTAACATGTCAGCAGGTCAGAAAGACCAACAACAAAAATCTTGTAAGCTGAGGGTGCTAACATCATCATGTGCCATGCCGATAAGCATGAGCAGTCATGCTTCACCATCTCATATGATCACCAGAGTCGTGGAGCAGCTTTGTATTTTTGTCTTGACCATGCCATGTGGCGATGCCGCCCCAATATTTACTTCTCTGCCTTTACCTTGTTCTTTTCCCATCAATCTTGCCAGTTGTCACCAAGTTTTCCAGTTTATTTCTTCTGATAAAGTGCCCAAAAAATCTTGATGGTCATCACTAAGTATTCCAGTTTATTTCTTTTCAAATATGCCAACAAGATCTTTGCTGTCTAGGTCTAATTTCTCTAATCAGTTTATGGTTGTCATTTGTTTCTTGTAGGACTTGCTTGCCTTATGTATTGTCTTTGTTTACTAATGTGGTTATTCAGTCACAATGGAATCAGCTAATGTTAGCTACCTTGTAATGAAATTCTTTTCCTCTTCCACAGGTACAAAGCACAAAAGAATGCTATGCTTCCTTGCTGCGCTATCCAGTTGAAATGAGGTAATGTTTGAGATTCCTATATATATACACACATACAGAACCACTTACAGAACTTTCATAACCAATGTTGTTTCCTTCCCAGCTGTCAATACTTCATGGCTGCCTCTTACAAGTGAAACCTGTTACCATTTATATATTTACGCTTCATGATCTTAACTGATTCTGTGCCATGGGCTGATAAGTTGTCTTATTTGAATTTCCCCATAACTGCCATGGACTTATAAATCAAATTATAATTAAAATACCAATTCAGCAGTTTCCCCTATGCAACTCCCTTTAATTTTATATATAATACAGTGGATACCATCCCACTGTGGAGTACCCGGAAACGACAGAGCTGATCAATTGGCTAAGGAAGGAGCAAAAGAAGAACAACCTGATGTACCCATTACATACCACCAAAAGAAAAGAATGATCAAATCAGTCAGAAGGCCACCAAACCCTACTCAAGACAACTACCACGTTAAGGACAGACCAGAACAGGTCATTATTCTGTGCCTCAGAACAGGACACAATAGATTACGCAACCACATGTATACAAAATTCAAGATTGGTGACACAGCCATGTGCACATGTGGTTTGGCGTCGCAGACAGCAGAGCACATACTCCAGGACTGCCCAAACTACAACATACCCAGGTGAACCTTCTGGCCTAGAGAGACAACAGTGGAAGATAAACTCTATGGACCGCAGAGTGAACTAAAAAAGACTGTTAGATTCATACAAGAGACAACATTGCAGTTATAGACATATTTCAGGCGAACAAAAGAAGAAGAAAAAGAAGAAGAATATATAATACAACATGTTTGCTACCATATTAACCTTGTAAGTCATAACTACAACAGACTCCTACTTCAAATTTTCCGCCGTCCATTTATGTTTGGTCCAAACCTATTGTTTGTCTGGCACTGAATATGTTAATTCTGAATTATTCACTTTCTTATACTTCGCTCTATCTCGCCACTGTCTTTTCTAAATGTCCAATCTTTGTGGACTAGCCACATCCTGACATATCCTGGCACCCCATGAAGCACAACCTCAGTCAAAGCCTGCAAAAGCCATTGAACTGTGAACTCAGGAGAGTCCATGTCCATACAAGTTATCATCATCATTAGGTGCCTTGACAAATGGGCGCGGATGATCATCTTCTCTATGTCCAACAGAAAGTATTAATTAATGTGCTGTTAATTTTTCATGCCACGATGAAGGCTGTCAAGCATCTTCTCCTGCTGTCTTTCTCTTATCTCCGTTCCCATTCATCTATTTGGTGAAGAAGTGAACAGAAAAATGAACACTTAAAGAAAGCTCTGTACTTTTAAAGACCTGGGCAGTAAGCACTCCTGCCCCTTCTTTCTGTGTCCCCCCCCCCTCTCTCCAGTAAACATATAAATATAAATACATTTAAAGATCCAAAACATACAAGAACTGTTTACTTTCCTTAGCTCACAAACATCTTTGTAAACACCGGAGCTTCCTATGTAAGTCAGAAATTTACAGATATATTCTGGTTCACAAACAACTCTAGCAGTACAATAGATCCATTACACGGTAGATGCCCACAACAAACATAATTTTACTTCATTATAAATCATTATTTGTATTTCACACCTAATCCAATCCACGTGGCCAGTTTATTCATTTAACAAGTTGCTTGCAAGCCAATTTTTGGATTTAAGTGCTCCTTAGATTTAAGTGCTACTTAAATTTAAGTGCCCCTTATGTTTAAAGGAAGCTGTGGTAGCATAGTGATTAGTGCTCTTGCTCACCAAAACAGTGCTAAGGGTTCAATCCACAGTAGCAGCAGGATTCTTTTTCTTATTCCAACAATACAGCTCTGAGGTCAACCCAGCTTCTTAAAAATGGGTAGCTGGAAATTTTACGGAAATGTCTGGGAGAGAAAAGTTGTGAGGGGTCAGCATGGCTGAATGGACAAGAGCACTTGCTCTTAACCTCCGATGTGCTAATGATGATGTAGCAGGTTCAACCCCTGCACCGGACAGTTGGACTAAGATGTTGGCTTCTCGTCCTTAACTTGGGAACGTTAATGACAAGTACCTCAGAAGTCAGAGTGGTACGCCTGATGGCAAGGGACACTGGTAATAGGGAAAGCCAGTCCACACGCAAAAATTAGTCCTGTGTGGACTATGCTCAAGTTCAAAGCGAGCAAAAAAATTAATAGTTTTGAGGAAGGGAACTGGCCACCCTACCTTAAGCCTGACACCTTACGCTCCCACAGCAATACCTGCCATGGAGACTAACTTTATATCAACGTATGTTTAAATAAACAGAAAACAGTAGATGACAGTCACAAATTCTAAGACAGCCAGTTATGAAACTTCAACAGTCTGGAGTGACAACTCACCTGAGCTATTTTAACAATAGTCTTGGCACTAGTGCACCAAGAAGCTGTAACAGCCATGTTCAAGAGCAGCTGATGAAACAAACATGTCATGGTATCAACAAACCAACATAGAAATGTCTGTTTAAAATTACAAAACAAATACCACACAAGCAGAATCATCACCATTATCTACTTTGGGATGGCCGCTGCATTAGAGGACTGAGCATACATGGCAGGTCTCAATGTGTAGTGATGTCTTTTGACACAAACATAATAATATCACTATTAAGTTCCTCATCCACTGGCATGGCTGCTCGTACTGTTCTCCAGCAGAATGAATTAATTCATGTGCTGATATTGCTCCAAGACATGATGCCAGACTGTCTAGAACAGTGGTTCTTAATGTGGTTCTTAATCTTTTTTGGCTCGTGCCTCCCTTCACCATATTTTCAGAACATCATTCACCCCCCCCCCCCCCCCCCCCCCCCCCCCCCTCACCTTTCGTATTTCCTACCTAAAAATTTCGCCTCCGCCCCTACACAGTATACGTAATAATGGAAGCTAAATTTAATAGCACATACTAAAACAAGTCTAGACGTCTACTTTAACATGATTTGTGGGTCTACTTACTTAATAAAATGAATTTTAGAAGGGTGAGACGTACAGAACCGTACAGTATGAAGGGAAAAACAATATCAAGTAATCGGTTCTTGTATTAACACGATCTTGAAATAATCTTAATTTCCCCCCTGGAAACCCTAAAATTCCCCCCAGGATGGGGGGGGGGGGAGGGGGAGATTTCCCAACCGGTTGAGAACCACTGGTCTAGAATCTCCTCTCCCTAACTGCCTTTATCTGTTTTTAACTTAAAATCTGACCAGGTGTTACTTCACCATGACACTGGGATGGACTCTACTACTACTGGCACTTTGCCATCGTGACAGATGATAGTTTGATAGTAACTACACCCCATAGCCGGGACCAGTGATGGAGTTATGTCTCTCCATGGCACAAAGCCGAAAGTGTAGAGACCATGTGTTGCCCATGCAGCATGATCCTTCTCTCGGCCTGCCTAGTTTAATTCAGAGGAAAGGTATCAAGACAAGATGTCTTGAAAGTTAAGACGGCAGGCAGGATATTCACTAAATTATCCATCGAGAGCAGATTGATCTATAAATATATGGGGCTAGCACCATATGTCGGCATTTGTGAATTAGGTGTAGTGAATGCAGTTTCACAATCCTGACTATGCTGGGATTGAGGTCAGCCGCAGGTGAATTGGGAGCAGAGCGTTGCTTTTCAGAATGATATAAACATTAGCTGTTCAACCAACAATGGCAAAGTACTGACAGTAAAACTGCCTAAAATATGACAAATAGGCAATAAATGATGGAATTGACTGCAAAATCCTGTAAAGGAACGCAACTAACATTAAGCACCATATAAGAAATATGCCTCAAGTCATGTAAACGGGTCCTTTTTTCTAAGTTGTGTGACCGTCTAGATGTGAGAAAGAAAGAAGATACCTTCATGACTTCAATTTGCAGATCTTCTGACAAGGAATGAGCTACAGACAGCACGGTCAACACTTGGGAGGGCAACCACTTGTCCTCATCACTTGTTTCCATGGAGCTTCGGAATCTCTCGTCTTTAAACATAACCTGAAATCACAAGAGCTTCAGTCTCAATATTCTGCCCGGACATGACATTCACTTATTAAATTCTAGTCAGGGGGTGTTATGGCCGAGAGGTTGCAGTGTTTGCCTTGGCCTCGGAGCTACCGGGGTCAATCTCAGCATTTCGCTGGGAATATGTCCAGTCATTGGTAACTAAAGAAATTAACAGACGAATATCTACTGCTCCTCAAAAACTAAAACAACTGAATAAATTGTGGCGTGGGACAGACAGACCTACAAAAATTAGATTTTTAAGAGCATGCATCTTTTCCATCGCAATATACGCCTGTGAGACCTGGACACTTACTAAATAAGCTGAACAGCGCATAAATGCCTTTGAATATAAATGCTATAGAGGAGTTCTAAGAGAATCTTGGATACAGAAAAGAACAAATGCATCCATATGACAAGATTTGAATATTGAAGAAGTTTGGCCACTGAAGACCATAAAACAAAGAGAATTGAAATATTTTGGTCACTTGAAACATAACGAAAGTTTGGAGAGAATGATAATGGAGGGGTAAATGCCCAGGAAGAGAGGAAGAGGAAGGCCAAAGAGAAGATGAGTGCAGGATGTGGCAGATGATCTCCAGATGGGTGTATCATATGCAGGACATCTTGCTTATGATCGAGAGGTTTTCTAGAAGGTTGTTATGGGAGCGAGGTTCTGCAAAGGATATGCTACTGAATGAATGAATGAATTGGTAACTAATGATATCTCATGTTCCTCTGATATCTTGGGTAATGAAACTAGGTATGTAGCCTTCTTGGAAAATGGCAAAAAAATTCTGGAGGGCCTGTTTGAAGTTATGCATGTTAAAAATCCTACAGCAGTTGGAAATCACAGAGTAGGTCATTAGACTACTGCAATCGCAAAATTGTTAGAAAAGAAAATCTAGCCATGAGCAGATAGAGGCGGTTACTGCCATGTCTTAAGTCCTTCTTCTCTATGTTTTGCCTTGTGGAAATGTTCAAATTTATGAAAGGAACTGGCTCATTAAAACCGGCGTAATGATAACTGTTTATGAATTCACTGACGAACGTGGAACGAAGTAAAACATCGGAGCTCAATCAAATCTAACACTGCTTTATTAAGGAGTTGACAGAATCAACATACAATTTTGTAGTGGACAATTAGTGTCCCGTTGTTGCCGGGAGGGCATCTAATTTAAGCGTGCACTAACCTTATGTACTATAATCTGTCCTGCGTTTGCCTTATCGTCGCTCAGTAAATACTTCTATTTTCCCTCTGTTCATTCAGGTCGTCCTTGCTGTCATCTTCCTCCGATTTCTGTCTGTCCAGAGTTTGCCCGTCGTTCTCAAATCCATGGCGTTCTCAATATACATTTCTAAGTGTTCTTGGCTCGGATTGAGTCCACTGCTAGCCTTCAAACGATCCAATAGCCACACCAAGTTGTTCTCCAAATCTAACACACGCCCGTTCACCTTGATTGTCGCACAACGTATCCTTTCGTTGTCACGTTAGCATTGTCACGTTAGCGTTGGTGTGACGTATATTCGTATCCTATAGTTTTCGTGCACTGTTTACTTTGAGATTTCCTTCCATTCTCTGTATGGCGTGATTTGGGCACTTGCTCTGTGGCAGTTACCTAGGACGGAATCTGTCTTGAGGAAGCACACCATAGATAAATTCACGCTAAAAGTTGGGTACCTGACGCATGAGATGCATAACTAGGTGTGATGCACTGCCCTCTAAAGAGAAACAAAGCAGTGAAAGAAGAGTTGAGTTGAGCTGGGCTCAGAAACAACATCACCGCACTCAGGACATTCACACATGTGCTCCGTTTCCTCATTCATCAGTCAGCGAAGAGTCACACTACTAATGGTTCCAACTGCCATCTCATTGAAAGTTCTGGTCTTCCCTCTCAGTTTTGAGATTCATCCCTAGCCCCTGCTGATCCTCCGCCATATCAGTCTCTCCACATATGTGGTAGAAGAAATTCTGGCTATTTGTGTAAAACTAATTGTTACATTAGCTTACTCACATCTAGTTACTACTGTAACTCTTCTGCCCAACCTGTGGTTCCATCAACACCCTCTGTCATCATCATTACTTTAATTACTTTTGCTGCAGTAAATTGTTGCTTTACCCCATTTTATTCCACTAACTTCTTTAACTTCTTTAAACCAGACACAGGGCTGTGATGACCTGAATGCCAATGCTTATGACTTAAAATGCTGTCTTTTAGAGGATACACAACAAACCAACCAACCAAGCAATCAACCACCTCTGTTTCAAATATCTGTTTTTCTTCAAAATTTTATTCCACACACCCAAAAATTTGTAGACAAAGGAAAGTTAGTAAGTTACAATTGGATATGGTGAAGCCGATAAGGCAATTGGTAATTTCTAGAGGTGTCATTTGGTGGCAGTATCATCCAGCATTATGATTAGCTTAGCTTGGGAGCCTAAACAACTGAAAGAAAAACACAAAACGAACCTTTGAATATTACTCTGTGCACAGACAAAGATGAAGACATGCTGAACAGAATTGTTACTGAGGCTGAATAATGGGTGCATATGTGTGACTTCTGAATCAGAATACTTCAATAAAATGCAAGCATTCATCCTTCAGTCAAGAAATTCAAGATTCTGCCATCAGCAGAGAAGGTTATGCTTAGTGTTTTGGGATTCTAAAGGAGTGGTATTGGCCTGTTTCCAAAAGAAAGGTGAGATTATGAATGCTGAATTGCACTGTGAAGTTATGCTGATGCCTCGAGGTGCATTATAATGAAAATATCTAGGCCTACCAACTACAGGAGTATGCTCAATCATGACAGTGCCATACTACACATAGCTCAATTAACCCAGAAGAAAACTGAACAACAAAGCTGGAAAATTCTTCAAATTCTGCCTTACAGTCCTATTTCATCATCATCAAGTGCTTTGCCAGCTGGCATAGGCATTCAAGTCTCTCCACAGATCTCAGTATTTGGTGTTCTAGATCAATTCTGCTGATGATATTCCTCCACACCACTGTCTTAGTCTATCCAGCATCCTTTCTATTGGTCTGCCCCTGCCTCTCTTCTCCTTCATCTTTCCAGTTGCCACGATGTTCTCCAATATCTCTCTTCTCATCACATGACCAAAGAAAGCTGTTTGTCTCTTCCTTATTTTTGAATATAATGTTCTAGTTTCATTAGCCTCTTTCTGGCAGTCGTTGCTAGTTACCCTGGCAGTCCAAGGAATTCGCAACATTCGTCAGAGGAACCACATCTCTGTTGCCTCTAAGTTCTTCCTAATTTGTTAATTTACATTCCAAGATTCACTGTTATATAGCAAAACAGGTTCTATATAGCATTTCAGCACTCTTTTTCTAACAATCAATGATAGTGACTTATTACATAAGATACCTTTCATTTTGTCTTAGTCCTGAGTAATTTTCACCTGTTTGCCCACTATAAGCTAACTTTGGTGGTAATCATTTTGCAGATGTTGTAGAGGTTGAGTATGAGATGTAATTTGGTTGAGATAGTAGTAAGTATACTCATATGCACTAGGTTTTGGAGTACTGATACAGAGATAGGATAAGTATGACAATGTTGGTGGAAATTATGTTGAGAAATAAAGGAGAAATATAGTGCTGTAACAAATGGTGTTAAAGTTTGCATATCTCTCTCTCTCTCTCTCTCTCTCTCTCTCTCTCTCTCTCTCTCTCTCTTCTCCCTCTCTCTCTGTTTGTTTGTTTACATATCTTACTATCTTACTCTTGTTTATTAATTTTTATGTGAAAATTAACTTTATCCCTGCTACTTTCATTCACTCATTCCCGCAGAAAATAAATATACATATGTGACATACAAATATTTATCAAACATCTATTCTGTCATATTTTCACTCACCCCATGAGGCACTCACCTGAATTCCTACCAAAGCTGTGTGTCCAAGCTTTCTGGCTCTCGTCTCCAAAGCTAGCAATAATGGTTGAAGGCATATTTCTCGTAACTCCCAAGCTTCGATCTTTTTAAGCTTATCTTCATCTTTCAGAATATCTAGAATTGGATATCACTTACATGAGCTTGTCAGCTAACAGGTTTTGCCATTCATAAAGTAATAAGTACAGAAGCATAAAGTAAAAAACAAGACAAAACAACTCAAATGTTTATGGTGTACATTTGGAAGATCGACAGTGCTGGGTCAGCTAGGGTAGCCGAAACTGTTGGGGAAGCCTGGAGACAGTTTGTCAGAGTACTACTGGAAGGCTAGTAGCAGGAGATGTTAGCTGGATGCTGGCAAGCAGAGAGCAGAGAGGAGAGAAACTGTCATTGAGTGTAGCTGATCACTGTCCAACATTATATTGAGTGTAGTCAATCACTGGTCAACATACTGAATGTAGTCGATCACTGGTCAACATATACTGAGTGTAGTTGATCACTGGTCAACATACTGAGTGTAGTCGATCACTAGTCAACTTACTGAGTGTAGTTGATCACTGGTCAACATATACTGAGTGTAGTTGATCACTGGTCAACATATACTGAGTGTAGTTGATCACTGGTCAACATATACTGAGTGTAGTCAATCACTGGTCAACATATACTATGTGCAGTTGATCACTGGTCAACATATACTGAGTGTAGTCGATCACTGGTCAACATATACTGAGTGTAGTCTATCACTGGTCAACATATACTGAGTGTAGTCGATCACTGGTCAACATATACTATGTGCAGTCGATCACTGGTCAACATATACTGAGATTAGTCGATCACTGGTCAACATTATACTGAGTGTAGTCGATCACTGGTCAACATATACTGAGTGTAGTTGATCACTGGTCAACATATACTGAGTGTAGTCAATCACTGGTCAACATATACTGAGTATAGTCGATCACTGGTCAACATATACTATGTGCAGTTGAACACTGGTCAACATATACTGAGTGTAGTCGATCACTGGTCAACATACTGAATGTAGTCGATCACTGGTCAACATATGCTGAGTGCAGTCGATCACTGGTCAACATATGCTGAGTGTAGTCGATCACTGGTCAACATACTGAATGTAGTCGATCACTGGTCAACATATACTGAGTGTAGTCGATCACTGTCAAACATATACTGAGTGTAGTCAATCACTGTCCAACATTATACTGAGTGTAGCCGATCATTGGTCAACATTATACTGAGTGTAGTCGATCACTGGTCAACATATACTGAGTGTAGTCGATCACTGGTTAACATATACTGAGTGTAGTCGATCACTGTCCAAAATTATACTGAGTGTAGTCGATCACTGGTCAACATATACTGAGTGTAGTCGATCACTGGTCAACATATACTGAGTGTAGTTGATCACTGGTCAACATACTGAGTGTAGTTGATCACTGGTCAACATATACTGAGTGTAGTCGATCACTGTCCAACATTATACTGAGTGTAGTCGATCATTGATCAACATTATACTGAGTGTAGTCGATCACTGGTCAACATTATACTGAGTGTAGTCGATCACTGTCCAACATTATACTGAGTGTAGTCGATCACTGTCCAACATTATACTGAGTGTAGTCGATCACTGTCCAACATTATACTGAGTGTAGTCGATCATTGATCAACATTATACTGAGTGTAGTCGATCACTGGTCAACATTATACTGAGTGTAGTCGATCACTGTCCAACATTATACTGAGTGTAGTAGATCACTGTCCAACATTATACTGAGTGTAGTCGATCACTGTCCAACATTATACTGAGTGTAGTCGATCACTGTCCATCATTATACTGAGTATAGTCGATCACTGTCCAACATTATACTGAGTGTAGTCGATCACTGTCCAACATTATACTGAGTGTAGTCGATCACTGGTCAACATTATACTGAGTGTAGTCGATCACTGTCCAACATTATACTGAGTGTAGTCGATCACTGTCCAACATTATACTGAGTGTAGTTGATCACTGGTCAACATTATACTGAGTGTAGTCTATCACTATCCAACATTATACTGAGTGTAGTCGATCACTGGTCAACATTGTAACTTGAACAATGCAGCTTCAGGATATAGGCTTTATTGACAAATGCAATGCAAGATGTTGTCTGGATCTGTTTGGGCAGTCCTGTAATAAGTTATACATGAATGACTTTCTGGCATACTGCTCACACTGTGATGCCCGCAAGTGTCTCCTTTTAAAAGATTATTGATTTCTTACTGGGGTATCTTGATCCATGTCATACACACTCTGTAAAAGGCATGTAATTGTAATATTTAATTCTCTCTCTCTCTCTCTCTCTGTGCATGTGTGCATGCATGTGTTCATGTGTGTGTGTGTGTGTGTGTGCGCGCGCGCATGTGTATAGTGATAAAAACTCTGCCATGCAGCAAACACGGCAGGGGGCTTCTGAACGTCAGATGAGTACCCCTTCCTCAAGTGTTTCGGACCATTATTGTCAAGGTGTGGGTTTGGTATGAGTGGAAGTTACACCTGCACGAGTGTTTGCAGAATGCGTGGAACACATGTTGTGAGGGTTAAGAAAGATAACTCTCAGGTTTGAACAGGAGTACCAGTTACGACACGGTCCAGGGAGGACGCGTCAGGACGAGGGCGAGAAATGGCACCAGCCGAGTTCCTCTGTATAATTGGTGTTAGTCGCAAGTGTTAGTATTGGTGCTTATTTTACTTGAGTATAATTGTGTAGTAAACTGTGAATGAAGATTCGAGAGGTGAAGCCATATAATAAATAATGAAAACAGCACAGACTTTTGTTACGTCCGTCAGTTAGACTTGTGGTGTCGGCGTGTAAGTTGGGAAGGATGACTGGTTAGTAAACATGGACAAGCTATCCAGGTCTGAGAGCAGTGGTTTTGAGGTAGCAGATCATGGCACACAGAACGTTAGATATTCAAATACAGAGCAAAAATGCATCGCCACGAGCGAATGCCAACTATGGACTGAACTTGCTGAGAGAATAACAACCAGTAGAAGCGAGAAGAAGCAAAGGCATAAAGTTGGATTCATGACAATTATACTCTATACACTCTCTAGGGGCGGTCCCGTCCGGGTCAGGTCATGACTGACTCCAGGCGTCTTTCCCCTGATGTGGGGACATTCGGTCAATTTTGTTGTCCTTGTTATTGTACCTTAGGCTGTTAATAT